>VFFE01007242.1:2333348-2638699 GCA_008921705.1 Burhinus oedicnemus | reverse complement strand
ACTACATTGTTACACAGGGGCTCGCAGTTAGTTTAACTCCAAGCACATGAGTAGGATATATCACACAGGCAAAGTGCAAGAATTTATTGTAAAAAAAAGCAACTGCATACATTTTTTATCTAGCTGTGGCTTTTTCCATTACTTCTGAAGAGGAGGAAAACCTCAACCTCAACAATTCAAGCCAAATTATGTGCCTAGGTACTGAAGTATCCTTCCGGCCCTTGCAAATTATTAGCAGAAACACTGAAAGCATTGTATTAATAAAACCCAATGTGTTGCAAAGAAAAAAAT
Source organism: Burhinus oedicnemus (assembly GCA_008921705.1). Classification (NCBI taxonomy): domain Eukaryota; kingdom Metazoa; phylum Chordata; class Aves; order Charadriiformes; family Burhinidae; genus Burhinus; species Burhinus oedicnemus. The sequence continues at coordinate 2,638,408 of VFFE01007242.1, read as the reverse complement.
AATAATTCCATTTTCTTCATATCCCTTGGAAATGCCCACACAATTACAGAAGTGCTGGAGTGGGAGGCAACCTCTAGAGATCATCTAGTCCAAGCCCTCTGCTCTAGGATCAGCCCAGGGCTGTGTCCAGTTGGGTTTTGAATATCCTCAAGGATGGCAACTCCACAACCTCTCTGAGCAACCTGTTTCAAAGTGTGCTCATGCTTCTTGTGCTGTCACTGGACACCACTGAAAAGAGCATGTCTCTCTCTTCTTCACTCCCTCCCATAAGGAGTTTATACACACATTACTTGTGTGCTAAACAATAAATTACCGTGATTTTTATTATGGTATTTTCATATCCATTTTTGTGTCCCTACCTGTTCTTTTTCTTTTTTACTATTATTTCACTTCCAATAATAATTTTTACAGTGCCTTGCTTCTCCCCTTAGGTGTGACTACACCCGCACTGCCTGCCCTTCTTCCTCCCTTCCTTGCCCAACAGCCTTTGTTCCAGAGTCTATCAGTTTCCCCCACCAACACTTATTTCTCTTCCTCTCTTTCTGTCTTGGATGGTCCTGTATCAACTTTCCCTGTCTCTGTCCTCTCATCGCTTTCTCACTGCAAATATATTGTCCCTCAAGAACAGTTCAGTGGCCTCTTCTGCATTGTCAATACCCTCCTCTCCCGAATTTCACTTACTGCTCTCCTTTTTTCTCCCCTCAACCGAGACTATTATTTTCCACAGCTCCATAAGATCTCATCACTCCCTTTTACGGACAGAACAGAGAAATGGCAGAAGCTGCATGTCAGAAACCTTTCTGTAGTAATGAGCTCTGTCATGATTAAGACTCACTTGCAGGATAAGGCAAAACAAATCTATAAAAAAAATCACATGCCTATCTCCCACAGAAATACAGGGCCTCCCCTTGAAAGAGGATATGCAAGGGTTCATCAGCAGGTGAGCAGCAAGGGGTCCACGGGGCTGCTTGGCGGTGGCAGCAGAGCAGTGCGAATGTGGCAGCTGGCTAATTATGCTGCAAAGAACTTGGCTATTTTTCAACTCCCTTTCCACATTTTATCAGAAGATGTCTTGGAGACTGTGGAACAGGATGTAGATGATTCTTAGAGATATTTTTTGCTGCTCCCTCGAGTGAGGAGAAGAAATGGTCTGATACAAGGACCAGCTCTTGCTGCATACCACAGAAGCTGCTTTCATCGACGTTTATGGGCTACCTAAGGAGTTCTGAAAGGAGAGGCTTAAGAAGAGCCAGAAGACTCAGATAGAAGCCCACACAGCCTTTTAGGAAACCATTAAGAAAAACAGCTAAACAGTAAGAATTACAGAGTAAATTACATCTAAAGTACAGAGAATGACCCTATAAATAAGTTCCTAACCTACATAATGATGTGCTCTATGACCTTGAAATAATTGCTTTGTATATGCTACAAAAAATTTAATAAAAACACATATTAAATGGAAAAATCCTGAAAAAACATGTTACTTAGAAACACTTTACATCAACTTTTCCTCACCTCATATTCATTTTTCAATACCTGAAACTTCATCAGGAATGTCTCAGCCCATTATACTTCTAAGGTAAAGTGTGTTCCATGCAATTTGCTACATGAAGCACCTTTCAGATAAAATATTAAAAGCTAGTAATGATCAAGAGCACTGAGCACCAGAAATTCTTATAGACTTAAAAGGAATTGTACTTGCTCAGCACCTTTGAAAAAGATGAGTTAGTCCAATTTTGCGTTAGTGTGCACACCAAGGCAGCACTGCACAATTTGGATGTGCATAATTATTACCTTATGCATTTATAAAGACACTCAGCAATGTGGCACTTAGGAGCATTCAGCATGCCTTAAATTTTGTAATTAACATTTTTTTTGAAAAAAGGCAATAAAATGCAGTTGCACCAGTTTCTCTGTGTAATTGTTCCTCTGTCCCCACTGTAGTAATGAGTTTCATGCACCATTTCTCTGCCTGCTTGCAGTTCTCTGACCTACAAATCCGGTACTTCTCTATGATGGGAAAAGCCATGCCTGACAGTTCTCTACAGTAAAGGCTCTTTATTTCTCTGCACCTTAGTTTAACCACCTGCAAAAAATACAGGATAACCATTTCTATTTCACAGCATGATCACACGAGTACACAATTTGAGTTAAGTGCTGAGCAATGATTAAAAAAAAATCATCATATCTGGGAAACTATGTGAGGTATTTGAAAGAAAGATGCAAAGGTCACCATAGCGTGTAAAAAATATATGAAAAGAATATGTGTATGTCAAAGAATCATGTTTGATTTCTGCATTCCCTTCTGGTGAAGAAAACTTCGCATATAAAGAGAAAAAGAGAAAAAAATATACAGAGGGAAAAAGAACAAATCCAGTCTTTCAACTCACAATTTACATTTTACATTTTGGATGTCTATACATCCAAAAGATATTTGTGGTGGTGTCTTTGGATAGTAAAGAATATTCCTTTAACTATGCAAATCTAAAATATTCTCCTGGAGAGGAACTGGGAAATTGGTTTTAAAGGAATATCCTTTCTGTATTAGTAATTTCAAAAGACAGTATTTTTAAATGTTCATAAGAACAAGTGAGTTCAGTGAGGGAGGTAGTTCAAAATCTCAAAATAGCTATAGTACAGTTTAATTTTTTATTTTAAAAAAGTTTTAAAACTATAAGCACATATAGTTTTTTCCTTATGAGCGAGATCTTACTCCGACTGTTTACACAATCTATTCCTGATGTTGTTTTTTTATCTGTGGAGTGTGGAATAAGTGTCTCATTTTAGACACGATCCACAAAGATAAAACAACTTCCTAAAACTGTGATATTCTTGAACACAGATTATAACAAACAGGAAAGAGAAACTTTTCAGTATAATATCCTTGTTTATGTAACAATGTAATTCATAGTCTATTTTGTACGAAAACATTGTGCTTTTAAATGAGTTCTGTTATTCTTCAATTTTGTATGTATTTTTAGAGTTAAAGCTCTTTCAATGGATTCTGACATGTATAAACAATATGCAACTTCCCAAATTCATTATTAAACAATTTAGTAAAGTACAATGGCTAAACACGTTTCAGTAAAAATCCCAATGGAATTTGAGCATGATTAAAAATTCTACTACTGTATTACTGACAGGTGAGCATAACCTGCAAAGCTGCTGAGTAGAAGCTTCTCCTCATAGATAATACCTCAACTGTCCACGCACAAGTATAGTATGCACATTGAATATCTAAGCAGTACAGAATATATGCCTTAGGGTATATAACATGACCATGTAAATCAATCATCCTTCCCATGCTGCTCTCCAACGACTGACACAAACATTCTGACTTGAATGGACTTTAGATCAGATCCTAAATATTCCCTTGTCTTTTTTTCAAGATGCTGCAGCAATGAGGAGATAGATAGAAACGATCGTCTTCTTTCTCTTAGACTGAAGCCCAAAGACTGCAGGCGTAATTCTCGATTCCCTGGCACGCACCCGCAGTCCACAGATTCTCCCTCAGCGCCAGTATGGGGGGCAGGGCCAGGGGCAGAGAGAGAAGAAAATCTGCATTTGATCCTCAGCCTTTAAGTAGCGCCTGTCAGAATTCTGTTCCTTTTAGAAATGCAATACAAAGTCTTCTTAGGGCTGGAGCTGAAAGTGAATCACCATACAGTTATGGCTAGTTACTCAAGTCATGTTTATGCAAGAATCACTTCTATTAAGAATGCCACATGCTCATTCTTTTGAGAAAAATAGCATGGAGAATATTCTTGTGTGACTTAAAAAAATGGAAAAAAAAAATCAACACAAGTGACAGCACAAGAAATTATCTGCCTCTCTCAAGGGATTTTTGGTGTTGAAAAGGTGAAAAAAGGACAGTGAATGAGAAAACTAGGGAATGACAATGAGATGAAGTAGAGGTTTATTATTTCTTCCACTTATCTGTTGTACAGCAATGTCAGCGCCTCGCTGACTCTGGCAGCTTTATACAGATGATGCTTTTTAAGCATGAACTGTTCTTGAGCAGTGTCTCCAATTCATTAGACACACATACATTTTGCTATAACATCAAGCATTAGTTTCGTGTTTTTCTACCTTCCCCCCTACCACACTGCTGTAGAGCAAATGGTAGTTTTTACTGACCTTTTACATCAGTATCTTTCTCTTTGGGGGATTGAAATTGATGTTTCAGAGCACTGTCCTTGCTTTGTTATTTAAGAACATGAAGTGCCATGACTGTAGAAGATGCTGAAGTTACAGCTTGCTACACATGGCAACCTTAAAACAGTCAATGTGAGCAAAGCATCGCAAGATGGTTCTTCCATCACTGATTTGCCATTTGTATTTTTCAAAACTGTAACCTTATCTATTATCAATCAACCACTTGTTTCCTTACTATGTTGTTATTTTACAGTGAGGGTTAACAGAAAGGCAGGTAAATTTGTATATCTGAGATAAACCAAGGTGTTTACTGGCAGTTAAGAATAAGAGGAGGTAGGAGGAATAGGTCATACCTAAGAATAAGTACGTTAAAGTGATGTTACAGTTATCCAAAAGTGAACTTCACAGACATGGGAAATTCAGAATTACAGTTGCTTTTAAGGTTTTGTTTAGGCTATGTCAATCTAAAATTACAAACTATGTATTGCAGTCCTGTTTTGTCACAGAATCATACTATTATGGTTACAGCATGCTAATCTTTGTGGGCCTAGTTTTTTAAAACATGTTTGAGGGTTATACTTGGGTGTACTATTTCAAGGTAATTTGAGTTAGGAAGATAAAGCAGTTTATAGTTGTCACCCAAATTCAAAGGTCAAGCAAATGCTATGATCACCCATTGCTGCTACCTTAACTATCTGACAAGTATGGAAAAAAAAGACTTTGTTTTCCCTAAAATTTTGTCTCATGCTAAGTAACTAAGAAGTTCACATCTTTTTCCTGATGAAGACAGAACTATAATATCACATACTGGGAATTCACATCTTTTCTCCCTGTTGCAGTTTAACTTTTACCTGCATTTTATGCAAAGAATTTAGCATTGCTGAGTCAGATATGAAGCACGGTGGTAGAGCAGATGAGGTGTCTCAGCACAGCTCCTGGGCTTCCTTCAGACTTTTGCTGAAATTTGCTGTGTGTAAATACGACCCTGTAAATTTAGATTGGGAAGTCCCCTGTTTGTGGACATAATGACAAATGAATACAGCCTTTTTATCAGTTACAGAAACTAGTTTACTACAAGAACAGTAGCCTAATGGATGATCAAGTCTGAGATATCTTTACCTTAATTTTTGACTAAGTTGCGCACTGCCACCCATCGCCATAACTAATAATTAAACATACAATAGTTTAATGAAACTCTGCCCCTTACTTCTTTGTGCTACCTTAATATAGTTGGTAAGACAACCCTGAAATATCTGGAACTTGCCTATAATGCTTTAATAATGTTATATGATCCACTCACTTCTTTGATGATTATGGTGGTGTTTGCTATGTGATGGCAAAGAGTTAGTTCCAACAGGAGCTAATTGCTAGCAGACAAGAAAGCAGATAAATACTTCTGAAAGCCCCATTCCCTCACCCTCAGTAAACCATCCAGGTGCTATTTGCTCAGGCCACGTAGAGATCAATATTGCAATTGTGCAAGACGGGGAGAAGCCTGGTAGGAAATTATGGGAAGAAAAACCAGAAAGAAACTAGAGATCCTGAGAAAGGCAAGAAAAAGAAGTCCCAAAAGGAGAAAAGGAGAGAAAATCAAACACTGCCTGGAAGTTGACTGAGCCCACTTAACAGAAGTGGAGTACTTGCATTAAGACTGACAAGTATGGATGATTGTTTGTGTTAAAATCACCTTCTCTTGTTATATGTTGTTCCTACTACTGAATTAAACAATAGTTTGTTTCAAATAAGCTGTTTTGGATCACAACATTGATTTTTTTCCCAAAGGAAATTGCAGAAATAACTGTAATTCAACCAGACTTTCTTGACAATTACAACTGGTAGCAAGGCTGCAGTAAATTGGTGCGGGAGTCATAAAAGCTGGGGAAGGGACTATTAGATTGAAGAGTGCCATGAAATGTCTTCAAGAAATACCTGCAATGGCACAAACAAATACATAAAACTACCTTCGTGCAGTGGAAAACTTAAGTTTCAGTTTTGATCTGAAATGTAGCCATATTCTGTAAACTCTGAAATGAATTAATATTACATTTCTACCTTTTTCGTTGAGAAGGTAGCATGATAAAGAGAAGGGAATCCAATGTGAAGCTGCTTGGCTAACCTTGTCTTTTGAAAATGTCTCTTTCCACAAAAATATCACCGAAATAGGAAAAAAGCAGAAACAACTTCTTCCTGAAAGTCTTTCATCTTCCAGACTTTCAAAGTATAAACAGGAGCATTAAGAAAAGCTATTATCTGACCTGACACATTTACCAAAAAAAATTATAAAAGAAGCAGAATAGGAAGATGAAAGAAATGAAGCAAAATTCTGGAAATGGAAGTGCTGTTGGCAAATAACTATCTGCAGACCTCACGAGACTCATACCATGGGCACAGTTCATAAAAAAAGAGGGCTAAGAGGCATAAGCTGTAGTGCTAGTTATCATCACAGAAAAATTGAGAACTCCTTTGTGGCAGACACACCTAAACAACCTGAGACAAATGGAAAGAGGACAGTGAGTCATGCAAGTGCTGCCTGCCCTGACCAACCTGTCTCATAGACTCATGACCAACTGGAGGTGAACAGATGTCAGTCCCATCCATAAGCCTTTGCCAGAAGCTATTGGAAGGCCAGTGACTGAGCAACTCAGGCAGCGGCTCCTACCAGTATGGGATTGCCTTGTGATAACCTTAAGAATCAAATTCAGCTTTAAAAAAGGCTTTTTTTCCAAGAATCCAGCCTTTTCATCTGGAAACACAGACTGCAGCACACCATTCCCACAGCTCAGCTGTTTAGCTTTGCAAACCTTCGTTATATGTCTCCTACCTCTTACTCCACACAGCATTCCATACAGGAGCAATTAATTTCATTATGTAATTTCTAAAGCTATTAAGTATAAAAAATACAAGAGGAAAGCCTCAAAATAATTAATAAGCTATATGATATGGATCTATTTCTAAAATATCTATTCTTTCACACTGATGGTGGGACGCAGTAAGAATTATGGAGATTATTTTAACTAATAAGCTTGGAATTGAAAGGAAATGGGGTCATAAAAATCCTGCGCAGTGAGCTTCACAGCCAGGCAAGGACATTTGGACTGTCAAGTGGGTATTTTGGCAACAAAGAGTAAAGACCCAAAATTTGTCTTTTCTGCAATGGCTATATTACTACTGACTTGTTCAAATCCATCTTTGTACAGTATCCTCCAATCATACAACAAAAATAATTCATGTGAGTCTTACTTACGAGATGTAACACCAAAATCTATTATTAGAGGAGAAATATTATAAAGATATTTTGATTATTGCTCTGAACTTCATTCATTCGTTCATTTATTTGTGTTCTGGGTTTACTGCTTTCTTCTTTTAACCTCAGCTGCTCTTCTTCCCGTATCTATCCCTACATCTCTTCATGGTGTAAATACCATTTATGCCGCTGTTCTTACTGCTAAAAAGTACTTGTTTTTTTCTTTCAAGTTGGTTATCACTTGATTAATTTTGATATCTACACAGTAAGAGATGCTGCGTATTAACACATTCATTCACCTTCCACTAGTAAGAATCACAATATAGTGAGAATGTAAGTAAGCTCCAGTGACTAGCCAGCTACAAAATGACACCATCCAAATAGCATAGACCACATAAGGCCAGCTGGACCTAACATTATCTAGGATGCCTAAGTGCATATTACTTTTCCTGGTGATAAAATTTGTCACCACAGGGGATCACTCAAAATAAAATATTTTCAAAAATTATTTTTCTAAAGTTTTTTCCTATCTTTATAACATCCTGTTGTTTAATATCTTGCTGATAGTACTATAAATTACAATCAGAAAAATTACTGAAAAAGGCAAAACAGGGTACTGCTACTGCTATCTTATTTCTTGCATTTCTTGGCTTTCTGCAATGTTAAATTGCTCATCTAATTTTGTGTTGAAGCCATTTCAGAGACGATAGAACAATATTCCTGGTTGTACTGAATATAATGCAGCTAGCACTAATAAAATTGATTTTCCAGCTTCTCTCCCCCACAACAGTTGGCAAAGTCAGATGCAAATTGCATCCACCTGTACCAAGGAGATATTGACTTCCAGGAGAGCACAGAAAAAGTTACTGACAGGAGAAATGTCTTACTGTCAAGGAGAGTCTGGAAGATGCACAGATTTTACAAAAACCCAGCATCCTCAAGTCGTCATATGATCTTAGGAGAATCCTCTGTTTCTGATGATGACGTAAGTGTGGAGTTTTGGGTTTGCTTCTGATGTTGTAACATTTCTCTGAACAGACTTTCCACCATAAAGAGAATATCAGACACAGTGAAGCACAGGTTCCTCACCATTAATTGCTCACTGTATTTCAGAAGAAAATACTCAGCGGAATTACAAACTGGATCACTGAACAATTTCAATCCAATCCTTTTTCTGCAAACTATTTTCAACAAAGCTTTAAATGTCTCATTAAACTAAAAAATAAAACGCTAACGTTATCTCCCACTTGTTTAGACTTATTCTTAGACACTGCAATGGAAAACAGTTCCTGTTACTAAAATTCTTCCATCTTTTGTTCTCCATGAAACTTTCAGAATTGGGTCTAAGCAAAATTACCAACACAAAGCATCTTGTTATATGTAACTATTTGAGTTCATGCAATATAAGGCTCCATAATGAAAATTTCAGATTTCCTTCTCGATTTTCTCTGCCCAAGCCTTCAGAGTCACTTTCAGGTAGGCAAAGTTCATTTACACTAAGGGAAGACAGAAGGTCTTTACTCAAAGTTGTGTAATATTTTTCATTGTGTTTGTTGTCAACATGTTATTTGGAATTAAATTACAATGTCAGCTATTTCTTCTAGTCTAAAAGAGAGCAGCTACACTCTTGCTCTTCCTTGGCATCAAATCATGCGCCAAAAGACCAGTCCACCTTGCTTTCTTTTCTAGTCCAGTGTTTCAGAAAAAAATAAAGAATCAGAGAAACATATTATGACAGGTAATCATTTGCAAACATACAACTCTTTCAACATCTGCCATGTTCAGCTTCATTTTATAGCATCTGTCTTGGCAATATAAATTGTGCTTGGCTTCAAAGGTGCTCTGTGCCACAAAGTAAAGAAAAACAATCATGACAACTGAAAAATAAAGCACAGTAGGGGGGCAGGGAAAGAGAGCTGAGAATGTAAAAGCTGTTCACTTTTTCTAGCTTTATTTTAAAAGAAAAAGAGTGTTATGTTAGCTTTCCTGTATTCTTTAAGCAGCACAGTTTTGCCAATGGAAGAAAAGTGACAACTACTGCATTTATGAAAGGTACCAAACAACCTCAAGCATTTCCAAAAGAATCCCCTGAAACGACTGCACAAAGAGAAAGCAATTTAGTCCAGCACACGCAGATGAATTGTGTCAGTAGAAATTTATTGCTACAAGAAGTTTGGTTTTTTCTACCCTCAGAAGTTATATTATAAACATTCCAAGAAAAGCAGCAATTGGGAAATATGAATTTCACAAGAAAACTATGGGGGAGAGAAAGTAACTTTGTGTGGAATACTACATCATCATCACAACTTAGTTCATAATTAAAAGCAATGTCTTTATTTTCTTTTTTCAATCCATGTTATACTTAGAAGCTTATTGTTATGAGTTAAAATATATTAAAAATAAGCTTGAAAATTATACCAAATATCATAAACTATATACAAAAAAGTTGTAATCTGCCTATTTCACTCAACCGTATTTTCTATAAATTTATAGACTACACATAGAAATGTTAACAATGTTAACACTGTTAATGTGTGTCTAATTATGAGAGTCTAGGTGCTTTTCTGCTTTTGAAAACAGGTTAAACCAAAGAATGAAATAATATATTTATAATAAATTCTCATACAGTACAACATTGTGTAATACAAAATATTTGAAAAGTTGGCTGTAAGCAGCAGTGGGGTTTTCCTTGACCATACTGGTCTACATATGTACAATATACTAGAGAGCAAGACCTCCATGAGTAACAAACCCTTGACACAAAACATAGTTGAGATTCTTCAATGGTGAATTGGGAAGTATTTCAAACACAATGTGAAAGCAAACCTTTCCTTGCTATTTGAAAAGACAAAAAAAATTTCAGAAAGCTAAAAAAAAGTCAGACAAATTTTTCCCCTTGTATTAATGATGAAGAAACAAAAAAGACATTGATTCAGAAGCCTACTACTAAAAACAAAGTTAAAGCACATACACAAAGTTAAGTTTGTGCTTGAACTTAGACTTTTCAACAATATATTTGAAAGCGTGCTTATGTCCCAGAGGATTTAATGAGATGCAAAAAATCAAAGACAATAATTTACAAATCTTACCACCAAATATCTTTAAAATATCTACAGATTTTCATCAAATATTTCATTTAATTATGTTAAGCAAAATATTTGTTTCTGTCTATGTCATATGTCATGATAAACAATCTTACGAAAATTGCTAAGTCATTGCCCTTTTTTTTCCCCATAATTTTCTTTCATTAAAGCAGAGTTTAATAATTAATGTAATTCAAGTAAAATGGAAAAGAAGATGTTCCAGGGCATAGGATGCAATCTTGGAACCACTACATCTTGTAGCCAAATTTTCATCCCTGATACGACTTCCTGCCTGTAAGGATCTGCAGGGATCTCCAACAACAGCTGTGTTAAAATGAAGCAGCTTCTTCCTTACTTCATTCAGTCGACTTCCTCTGTAATCTGCTAAGGAGTATCCAAATTTTACTCTGAAACACTAAGCATGCCAGTAGGAGAGGCCCAAAACCTGGAGATGGGTTGCAGGTCAGCAGGAGAGCACCTGGAATACAGCTGAAAGGAAAGATAGCCACTCCAGCCAGGGAGCTAGATTCATTGAGGGCCCAACTTAAATGTCTGTATGCAAATGCACGTAGCATGGGGAACAAACAAGAGAAGTTAGAGACGTGCGCACGCCTGCAAGAGTACAATCTAATTGGCATCACAGAGACGTGGTGGGGTGGCTCCTATGACTGGAGTGTTGAAATGGATGGATACCAACTCTTCAGGAAGGACAGGCAGGGGAGACTAGGAGGGGGTGTCATTCCTCTATGTCAAGTACCAGCTGGACTGCATGGAGCTCTGCCAGGGGATGGATGAGGAGCCAACCGAGAGCTTACGGGTCAAGATCAAAGGGAGGGTAGGGACAGGTGATGTTACAGTGGGAGTCTGCTACAGGCCACCTGACAGGAAGACCAAGTGGATGAGGCCCTCTATAGCTAGATAGGAGCAGCCTCATGTTCACAAGCCCTGGTCCTCATGGGGGACTTCAACCACCAACCAACTATCTGTTGGAAGGACAACAGAGCAGACCATAAGCAATCCAGGAGGTTCCTGGAATGCGTCGATGATAACTTCCTTCTCCAAGTGATAGAGGAGCCAACGAGGAGAGGTGCCATGCTAGACCTTGTTCTCACCAACAAGGAGGGGCTGGTGGGGAATGTAACACTCACGGGGAGCCTTGGCTGCAGTGATCACGAGATGGTGGAGCTTGAGATCCCTAGGGCAGCGAAAAGGGCGCACAGTAAGCTTGCTACCCTGGACTTCAGGAGAACAGACTTTGGCCTCTTCAGGGACCTGCTTGATGGAGTACCGTGGGATAAAGCCCTGGAGGGAAGAGGGGCCCAAGAAAGCTAGCGAATCTTCAAGGACCGCCTCCTCCAAGCTCAGGAGCGATGCATCCCAACAAAGAGGAAGCCAGGCAAGAACACCAGGAGGCCTGCGTGGATGAACAAGGAGCTCCTGGGAAAACTCAAACAGAAAAAGGAAGCCTACAGAGGGTGGAAGCAAGGACAGGCAGCCTGGGAGGAATACAGAGAAATTGCCCAAGCAGCCAGGGATCAGGTTAGGAAAGCTAAAGCCCAGATAGAGTTAAATCTGGCCAGGGGCATCAGGGGCAACAAGAAAGCCTTCTATAGGTATGTCAGTGACAAAAGAAAGATAGGGAAGATGTGGGCCCACTCCGGAAGGAAACAGGAGACCTGGTCACCTGGGACATGGAGAAGGCTGAGGTACTCAATGACTTTTTTGCCTCGGTCTTCACTGGTAAAGGCTCTAACCACACTGCCCAAGTTGCAGGAGGTAAAGGCAGGGACTGGGAGGATGAGGAACCGCCCATTGTAGGAGAAGACCAGGTCTGAGACCAGCTGAGGAACCTGAAGGTGCACAAGTCCATGGGACCTGAGGAGATACATCTGCAGGTCCTGAGGGAACTGGCGGATGTAGCTGCCAAGCCACTATCCATCATATTTGAGAAGTCATGGCAGTGTGGTGAAGTTCCTACTGACTGGAAAAGGGGAAACATAATGCCTATTTTTAAAGAGGGGAAAGGGGAAAAAAGAAAGACCCAGGGAACTACAGGCCGGTCAGTCTCACCTCTGTGCCCGGCAGGATCATGGAAAGTTTCCTCCTGGAAACACTGCTAAGGCACATGGAAAATAAGGAGGTGATTGGTGGCAGCCAACATAGATTCACTGAGGGAAAATCCTGCCTGACAAACTTGGTAGCGTTCTACAACGAGGTTACAGCCTTGGTGGATAGGGGGAGAGCAAGAAACGTCATCTACCTGGACTTGTGCAAGGCATTTGACACTGTTCCACATGATATCCTGGCCTCTAAATTGGAGAGACATGGGTTTGATAGATGGACCACTCAGTGGGTAACGAATTGGCTGGATGGCCGCACTCAAAGAGTTGCGGTCAATGGGTCTATGTCCAAGTGGCATGCAGTGACAAGTGGTGTTCCTCAGGGGTTGGTGCTGGGACCGGAACTATTTAATATCTTTGTGGGTGACATTGATGTAGGTTCTGAGTGCACCCTCGGCAAGTTTGCTGACGACACCAAGCCGTGTGGTGCAGTCGACATGCTGGAGGGAAGGGATGCCATCCAGAGGGACCTGGACAGGCTTGGGAGGTGGGACTGTGCCAACCTCATGAAGTTCAACAAGGCCAAGTGCAAGGTCCTGCATGTGGGTTGGGGCAATCCCAAGCACAAATACAGGCTGCATGGAGAATAGATTGAGAGCAGCCCTGAAGAGAGGGACTTGAGGGTGTAGGTGGATGAAAGGTTCAGCATGAGCTGGCAGCGTGCGCTTGCAGCCCAGGAGGCCAACCATATCCTGGGCTGCATCAAAAGAAGCGTGGCCAGCACGTCGAGGGAGGTGATTCTGCCCCTCTACTCCACTCTCATGAGACCCCACCTGGAATACTGTGTCCAGCTCTGGAGCCCCCAACATAAGAAGGACATGGACCTGTTGGAGCGGGTCCAGAGGAGGGCCACAAAGATGATCAGAGGATTAGAGCACCTCTGATATGAGGACACGCTGAGAGAGTTGGGGTTTTTCAGCCTGGAGAAGAGGAGGATCCAGGGAGGCCTTATAGCAGCCTTCCAGCATCTGAAAGGGGCCTACCAGAAAGCTGGAGAGGGACTTTTTACAGGGGCATGTAGTGATAGGACAAGGGATAATGGCTTCAAACTGGAAGAGGGTAGATTTAGATTAGATATTAGGAAGAAATTTTTCACTATGAGGGCGGTGAGACACTGGAACACCAAGTTTCCCAGGCAAGCTGTGGAGGCTCCATCCCTGCAAGTGTTCAAGGCCAGGTTGATGAGGCTTTGAGCAATCTAGTCTAGTGGGAGGTGTCCTTGCCCATGGCAAGGGGGTTGGAACTAGATGATCTTTAAGGTCCCTTCCAACCTAAACTGGTCTATGATTCTATGCCTGGTATTGCTGGATAAATGAAAAGTCTCAAAAAGTCCATTTCTAATTTCATAGCAGATTGTGTTCCATGGCTCTATTGGATGCATGAAACAGAGCGCTGTGTTCCTTTCTGACTGAGCTCCTGGAGGCCATCACAGAGGTAGAGCTTCGAACAGAGCCTTACACATGCTTGGGAGTCTGTCTAAACATTGGCTTACGGGGCTGAGGAAGGGGGGAAGGCATAAGTGGTTCAGAAAACACACTGCAAACAGCCTATTTTTGAGCCTATGAGCTAAATTCATGCCAGTAAATAAAGTATAAATTACTGAACACAGAAACAGATGGATATTAAGAAAGTAACTGAAGCATGCTGGAAATGAAAATACTCATCCGAGTCATAACTCAAGTGTGTAATCTCTAATATACACATTTATCTTAGAGGGACACTGTCAAGCTGTTCTTCATAACTTTTTCAGGATTTGTTACTAGGTTGCAAGCTTGTACAAACTTCTGGATTGACACAGACTGAGTTACTAACAGGCCAGAGGCAGTACTGCGAGCATCAGCCTGAGATTTCCCCACCAGGACCTACACTATGGCTCACACCTGCAATGCAGGGACCTCTTGCAGGGGTCTTATCTTTTTCACTTGCTTCCCTTTTTGCTGACTTCTTCACAGAGTTGCAATCATAGAACAAAATGAGACAAAGCGATATAACTGTTTACCCTTCCACTCATGCTTTGCTAATCCTTGCAGCATGTCAATTCAAACCTGTTTCCCTAGCAGGAAAAAGAAATCCCAAACAAGCTTGTCTATTTGTCAGCGTAAGAAAGCCAGGAAGATATTCATATATGTTGGGAAAAAAGGAAAGAAAAATCCCCAAACTATGTTCATTTGCTTGTAGGTTAAAATACAAACAAAGAATTAAAGGCGCTTGAAAATATAAAACCAGACACCGAAATACATCCTACATTTTACAATAACATCTTACCAAAGCAAGCCCTTGTTACTCTATTGATACAACCATGTTTTTGTAAGACATCTAACCTAGTTCTAATGAATATGCTTCAAGTGTGCTTACTAAACGGCTTTCTCCCTAGTAAACTAAGCCATCACTGTGCTTCCAAAATTCCTCATTAATTGTTTTTACAGGGGAATTTAGAATATCTTATGACTCAACAGGAGACTGAGTCCAGGGGAAATGCATGCAGAATGGCAGCAGATTAATGTAGTGCCAACCTATTCTGGTTGGCTTTTTAATTAGAGAGTAAATAGGAAGGCAAATAACGTGCAAAAGCAGGAAAAATAAATGCATAAATTCAAGTGACAGTTTATGTTTCTAGTAACAACAAAACACGGTTGCTTGCCAAGGTTATTAATATAGTTTAATTATGTCACAGGTAAGATTTGTTTATAAGTCGTATTTAGGGCATCTCACACCAAAGAGTAAAAGAATTCATTAAAATGTATTTGGACAGACACTTAATCATCTTTCACAGAGCAATTACTTTTGGAAACCCAAAGAAACATAGCTCTGTCTCCAAAGGGACTGAAATTACAAATGGGTACCTAATTTTTAAATCTTTTGTCCTTGTAGAAGTAAAGAAATCACTTCCTCTATAGGACTGGAAGGACAGAAGAAAAATTAATACTTGGGTATTTTGAATAACTGAGAGGTATTCACAACCTTAGGCTGTAAGCAAGATGAATGAGCCAGAAGGAGAGAGGGAAGGGATGAACAAGCCAGAGTAGAAAAACAGATTACTGATTTTTACCATCAGACAGACATCAAACTGTGGCAGTCACGCATAATAAGCAACATATGATTCAAATTTCCCTTTAATTTCATGGACGCTCTGCCTAAGAGGGCTCATTGGTTTTGATTGTTTGTTTTTATTCAGGATGATTTGACAAAATTAGCTTTTGCTGTTCCTTCCTTTATTGTTGATGTTGTTATTTTGCACAGCATTTTAGAGAGAAAATGGACTGGTAAATGCTACTTATCTCAACAAAGTCAGTGATATCCAAACCTAAAATCAAATTGCTGAGAAGACAAACATGACATCCTAAGCTAGGATTCCCACTGTCTGTCCAAGCAGTCAAAGTGATGAGACTAAAACAATTTTTTCTTGTACTTTATACATACATATATATACATATATATGTGTTTGCCTTCTGTTTTACATAATAATTATAACTTGTTCAATAGCCACACAAATGCAACAAATGCTGGCTTGGTCTTTTAAAGTAAAGTTTATGTGAGGAGCTAGAAGGTACTTGATGTTGGGACTCCTCTGACATCCCATCAACCCATGATACCCCTACATAACACAGGAAAACAAATGAGATCTTTGGCACTGCTGTGATGCAGAAAGTACACTTCAGACATATAAGCTATCTAAATGTGAATTGATCTGATTCCTTTGCATAGTATCATTACTGAGAATTTTGTCCTTCACTATATATAATAATACTGAACTTGTAGCCTATGAATCTCTCCATGTGATTTTAACATGTAATCTACAGAAGAATAAGCTTCAGTTTTAAAATAATAATATACATTTAGACCAACTTTTCATACACCTCTTATAATAGTTTCCATTTTATGTTCCCTGTAAAAGTATCTCAGACTATTTGTTGGAAGGAACATTTGGTTAATGTCTAATATCAACTAGAATAAAAATGGTTATAATAGTATAATCATATGCTTTAAGTCTCACAAAAGTTCATACTAAAGTGCATGCTTCAAAAAGAGTAGACTGTAACAATCTCAAAGGATTAAAACAACTCCATATTCAGGGCAACGACTTTTATCTAACTCTAAGGAGCACTCTTAACAACACAGTAGAAATACGAGCAGAGCATAAAACCAAGACAGAATAAGGACTCAACAAACCCTTAGTAAGAAAAAAAGAAGAGAAAATGCAACCAAAAACAACCCTAAAGCCACAAATTGAATCAGATTAAAAATGTGGCTTAGCAAAAGACCTGAAAAAATCTACAAAGAAGAAAGATCTGATAAATCTACAAACCTATAGACATTAATTTTGGCTAGGTTTGACATTACTAGGTAGTATCGCAGGAACAAACATTCAACAAAAGAAAAATCCCTTTGTTAAGTATAATTTTTCCTCTTACAAGTAGTACAGTTACTACTGAAAGTACAGCAGGTGCATTTAGCAACTTAAAAGCATTGCATCCTGCACTCTGAATACTGCTAGGAAAGAAGAATCCGAAGAGTGCCAAAATTCTTAATCTTCCAGCCTACTTGGATTTAATTTTTAAATGGACCTGCTTACAGACTCCAATAAAATTCATTCCGTGCTCAAGAAAAGGAGTAATTTGTGGAGGATAAGCTATTTTTCTGAAAGAACAGAGGATGAAACAATGAAACGTCTCAAGTACGAAACTATTGTGAAACCTCAGTAACAATGAAAAAAAAGCCCTTAAAAAAATTCTGGTGGATAGCCCTGTGGCTGTCACGACTTTCAATTTCGTAGTAGACCAGAGAACCTGATTTCCTTTAGTGGCAGTCATAGCCCATTGTTAAGACCTGATTCAAACCCAATGAAGTCAATGGCAATGCTTACCAATTGACAGGTTAAAACATGAAACCTAAGCAATAACGCTATCTTGAAGAATGTTGCCTCAGAGTTGTACTACTTCCAGAAATCATATCTGGAACACAAAAATAAGGAATGTGATTGTCAAGTGAGCATAGCAAGGGAGATGATTGAAATTTGCAGTATGTTCTCATTAGCAATTCAATACTGAAGTTTTAATAAAGCAAAATCTACTTTCCCGTATTCTTTGGAAAGAGTTTTGGAGAAGGCAGATCCCACTAGGAAAGAAACAATATATTTGTGATCTCACAGAATTTGAGAAATAGAAGGGACAATTGCTATTACCATTATTATATGAAGGAGAAGTTTAAACATAATAATTTAAGTTTATGGCATATGGAAAATGAAATAAGATCTTCTGATTCCCACTCCTCTATTAGTATGGCAGGACAGTGCTGTCATACTGCAATATGTACATATGAAGTAGCACAAATATTTAGTTACTCTGGGTGAAACAAAACCATTCCCAAAGATGACTTTTTTTTTTTAATTTTGAAATACAATACAAAGCATTTAACTTTTAAATATAATACAAAGCATTAATTCCCTGAAATGAACCCTGGCTGGCCTAATTTTAGCCAACAGCCTTTCTTTGCATTTGGCTTCTTCTGTCTGAAATTTTCGCTTAGAACTTACAATTTATTATTTCAACCCTTCATCAGCTGCCTGCCTTGGAACTGTGTTGTAATTGTTTGATTAGGTGTAATAAACTTACTTGCCTACCTGCAACACACTTTAACACAGAGAGGTGCAACTTAGATGACTAACACGATGCATTATTGAACAGCACAAATTAAAAGAGAATACAATTAAGGCTGCTATCTGTCTGGATGATGGATGCTCTTTGCTTTCCTCTTTTTAAACCATGAATTTAGTTTTCCGTCTCACCAGTTCAGCTTGTACTTCCTCCACAAAAGATTTTTAACATGTTGCGTTTCCAGGGAAGTGGCAACTCCCTCCATCTCAATGACCTCTGATATTTGACATCCCTGTCCCTTACACCGTTTTCCTGTATCTGATTACATATAGGGAAAGGTCAAATTTTTTACTTCAGATATCAGTGTGCTCATGGGAGCTGACAATCGAAGAAAAAACTCAGTATGGAAGAAAAAACTCGAAAGTGATCCCCTATCCTCCCCCACAACTCTTTCGGATGTCTGACTCTTTCTCATATTAAAATCCCTCAAAACAAAGCAATGAAAATGAATTCCATAAGCTGGGAAGAATCCAACTAAAAGTCTGCCATGATGCCAGGAAAATCAGGAGGTAGTCCAAGAGGGTATCATACAGAAACAGATAAAGTTTGCAATGAAGTTTTCTCACATCATTAGAAAACCTGCAGATTCTCCTCTGAATTATCTTAAGATACTACAGTGTACCTTGTCCTTATGCTACAAAACTGTACCCTTAAAGAAACCCTAAACAACCACACGCAGCGCTACAGGCTTGGGGAAAAGTGGCTGGAAAGCTGCCTGGCAGAAAAGGACCTGGGGTGTTGGTCGACAACTGGCTGAATATGAGCCAGCAGTGTGCCCAGGTGGCCAAGAAGACCAACAACATCCTGGCTTGTATCAGGAATAATGTGGTGAGCAGGACTAGGGAAGTGATTGTCTCACTGTACTCAGCACTGGTGAGGCCCCCCCTTGAACACTGTGTTCAGTTTTGGGCCCATCCCTACAAGACAGACATTGAGGTGGTGGAGCGTGTCCAGAGAAGGGCAACAAAGCTGGTGAAGGGCCTAGAGAACAAGTCTTACGAGGAGCAGCTGAGGGAACTGGGGTTATTTAGTCTGGAGAAAAGGAGAGTGAAGGGAGACCTTATCGCGCTCTCTCTACAACTACCTGAAAGGAGGTTGTAGCAAGGTGGGGGTCAATAGGCGATAGGCGATAGGACAAGAGGAAACGGCCTCAGGAGAGGTTTAGATTGGATATTAGGAAAAATTGCTTCACCAAAAGGGTTATCAAACATTGGAACAGGCTGCCCAGGGAAGTGGTGGAATCGCCATCCCTGGAGGTATTTAAAAGACAGGTAGACGTGATGCTGAGGGACATGGTTTAGCGGTGGTTTTGGCAGTGTTAGGTTGATGGTTGGATTCAATGATCTTAAAGTTCCAACCTAAGTGATTCTATGATTCTATGATTCTAAATACTATAATCGCTCAAAAAGCAAGGGATATCAAATAGAGCAGTACCTTACAGTACTTCTAACTTTTTCTTTATTGCATAAATAGCATAATAGTGATACACCGATACTCAAGAAAAGATGGTGATGTTCAGAGGCTTGAGTAACTCAATGCGGTATTTGTTAATCAACAGGTCCATTGACATTAAATGATAAAAGTTTTGACACAGTGTCTCAGAAAATCTCCATATAAATACAGAAATGCTTTGCTTTCTAACTGGCATGTTTGGAAACTGGTTGTAAAATGACAAGTAGAGGTGACAGCAACAAAGTACTGAAAGGTATATAAAGAAGGTGCCGGAACGTAAAGAAGGTAAATTGCCTTAAGGCTGGCCTTAGTTCAACACAGTATAAGCTATTGCCATAGTCAAGTTGGGCATTTCTCTTTAAAGGTCTACTTTAAATGTTTCAAAACTGGCATTCTTGTCCATACTAAACTGGAAGGAATAGCTAATACTTAAGGTTACTGGGAAATTCACAGACAAGTCTGGGCACAAAACAATAAAATGTGATGCACCTTGAAACATAAGTGAAAGTAAAATGATGATTCTAGGGAATGTATTCTCAGACCCACCCTTTCAGAGACAAAGATAATACTGAAAGACATGATGTGATGTGACGTCAGGGCAGTTCATGTAGAAATGAGCACGTAATGGAAATGAAGAGGGTCAATATACATTTCACCTATGTGCATAAAAGTTATTCCTTCACTGGAAAGGATGATAAAATGCACTTCCTATCTAGCTCTTGCATAACCGCACCTTTGTTTAATTCTGTTTCCAGAATATTACTCACAAATATGCATGCAACAACCAAGGTAACAAACGTTTACAGCTTTTAAGGCTGCACCTTTCTAGAGAAAGAATAAGTGATTAAGCACATAAGAGTAACCTGATATGCAAGAGAAATCCAAATTATAGAAAAAAACCAACAACCCAAACTTTCCCTGAAAATTTATTTAAGTTTTATTCTTGTTATTATAAAATATGTGCATTTAACAAGTATTAATATATTAATGCTCAAATACTCTAGTGAAATAGGGATGTATTATTTCTCTTTTTCTGTTAGAGAATATAGGTATTGGGTTCCAGTTCAGTGAAGTATTTACTGAAATATTAACTTTAAGCACTTGACTAATTCCAGTTTTCTAACTGAACTACAAGTATCTCACTCACTCAAGAGTAGAGCCCTTACATATTCAGGCTCATGAGTAAAGTGCTAGGAGAGCCAAATTTTGAAGTCCTCTGAGGTTCTAACCCAGTGCCTTTGCTAAGAGCTGATTTTTCCTCTTCTCCTATTCAAATAAGCTCCCGAAAACAGCAGCAGAAGCCAAAGGCACTCATAAACGTAACCAGGAGATTAGCAACACTGGTAAACACTGAATATTGAGCTATCAAGCATTAGCAGGGAGATGAAGCAGCAGACTATTATGTTTTTTTCCCCCATCTCAGTCAATATTTCTTATAATGTGTAACAGTAAACGCTCTTGTGTTATTCAGTACATTCACAATGGCATCTACAGTATTAAACATAGATCAGAAAACATAATGTTTAACCTGTATGCATGGATCTGAATTCACAATGCATGCTGTAATGTTTTCCTTTTGCTCTTGTCTATTATGTACTCAATAATTCAAAAAAACAAGCTCAGTAAAGAGTAGGGCTGAATACCAAGTTTCCCATATTATTATTCAGCAGGAACTTATTTAAAAGAACTGAACAATTGTATATTTAAAATACTGAAATTCAAGCACCATCTGTTAGCCTCTAAGGCAGCTTTCATTAAGGCCATCACCTCTTCATGAGTCACTACAGGGAGCTATCATTAACATTAGCTATGATTAATGAGGATGTTGCCAACTGCAATTATTCCACTCTAAAGCTTAGCAACATTCTGACAGTGTCACATAGTCTAACTACCACCTCCATCCTCTCAGTCACCTCATTAAAAAAAATCCCAGTTGCAGTTTACTTTAGATTATATTGCAAAACCCTAGCAACTCTGGGAGGTTC
The DNA here is from genome assembly GCA_008921705.1 of Burhinus oedicnemus. NCBI lineage: Eukaryota > Metazoa > Chordata > Aves > Charadriiformes > Burhinidae > Burhinus > Burhinus oedicnemus. Next base: position 2,616,715 of record VFFE01007242.1, on the reverse strand, counting down.
CCCTTGGTTACAGAGACTGGTTGGTCCTTTCAGGCTGCCTCTGGAAAGTATACTGCTTTTAATAATGCTATTATTAAACACTATTATAAAGAAGAAAGACTTTGAGAACCTATGCTCTGAGCACACCTGATGTTTTTAATTGTTTTTTATTGAAGCTAAATAGCATAGTGTTTTATGTTTGGGTCCTTTGAATGAATCCAAATGCGAAAAACTGTGTCTTTTCTGTTCGGTTCTTCCACCCAAAATCTCTCTCTTCTGTCAAGTGGGAAAACTACAGACCAGTCCCACCAGAATTAAGTAAAACAATTGATAAACGCCTTTCTCAAGAAAGGCAGTACCCTGCTTTGGTTTTACCAGATTATACTGACTATATTTCCACTTTACAGCCTGCCCGACACTGGGGCTCCATCAGGTACGTGCAGTGTGGCACTGCAGTAAAACAATGGACTATTTTAATTGCACAAAATGTATGTTAGATAAAGGAAATAACTTTGTTTGATGCATGGTTAACACAGAATCAGAATACAGTAGAAGGATATACAAGCAGCCACAAAGGAACTAAAGGCCTCAACAAGAACAAAGTGAGGAACAGTATGAGACCTGGACCTAATGCATTCTTAAAAGCATAAGCACTGCTGTTGTTTTAAAATATATTTTAATGTGACTACATAATAGTTGAGCATGTTGACATAAATAACTAATGCAGGAAAAATGAAAGACTAGGTGACTGTTTCATTAAATACATTAGAATGGGATATTTTGGAGTATCCAAATATCTGCAAAAGTAACAAAACTCTAAAAGAATTATTTAAAATTTCTATTTGTTTAGGCAGTTCTGCTCTGAGGCTTTCCAAATGTAAATTTATAGCCGCTATGCTAAAAGCAGTCTATTTCCTGTTACTGTAAATGCAAAAGAAAAAAACAAAAACTCTTAAAACATCATTAAAGCTGAAGCTTAACCTCACCAAGAAAATTCATACAGTTAAACTCACGGTACCCCTCTGCTGAAGGGCTTTTTAAGAGCATTGGTCTGTCTTTGTGCTTGTTCCTTTCTCTCATGGCTGCACTTTCTTGGGTTGCTTGGAAAGCACCGTGCCACTAGAACATCCTGCTTCTAAAGGATTTCATGGTGCTTCTCCTCTTATTAGAGACAGTTCCTTCCTGCTGAATAACAAGACATGTAAAATACAGAGAGCAGACAGATCCTTCGTCCAACTTCACAGGCTCCTGCTTACTTTGGGCTTTTGATCAGCTTAACTACTCTCAGGAAAAACTAATTTTTGTAAATTTATTCCCTAATTTAGAAAGGGCACTGTGAAATCCTGGCTATCTATAAAGATTTTATGCCAAATTTAATTTACCATTTTTGTTCCTTATTTATATTCTTTACTTTGTTTACCTAAAACAATTAAGCTAGGTTGGTTGGTTGCATAAACTAATATAATACCAGACTTTCAATAAATCCTATTTTTATTAAAATAGGGAAAAAAATCACATTCATAACGCTAGTGATGTTACATACAAAAGTCCTTTTTAAGATCTTTTTAGAAATTTGCAAATATTACTGAGAAATTAATTCTCGACTTTACTGAGTTTCCTTCAGAATCTTATGTGTTAGTACAAACCACAAAACAACCATCTCACCATTTTTATTTACCAAAAAACATTGGTGTATTCTCTGGTACTGTGGAAAATACTTAACTTCAAGCAGAAATCTCCCTCCTTATAGTCTACACTGCACTTCAGATTGAAACTATAAAGAAATCTATTTTTTGGTTTGCCAACAGCTGGATGTACTGTCAAAAATCAATCATAATGTCTTTGCTATAGGTTTTGGTTGGAAGATAAATCGACTGATACCTAACAATTTATCTTTCACAGTCCCCATTTCTGTGGTACTGAACACTTTGCAAATATTGAAAAATAGATATAGAAATGGGTATCTTTCTTTTGCTTCCTTCCATGCTTAGGAGAAAATGTGATTTGTTTCTAGACTCGTTTGAATTAATATGAGAAAAAGAGATAGAAAGCAATTTACTGGAAGAGTTGGTTTAAGAAATTTGTGTTGCATTTAATTCTGAAATGGTCCCATGTGCTAGCTTCCACTTTAATTGTTTCATCCCCTACCTCCTCTATATCATCTGCCTTTACAGACAGCTTAAACCACTCTCAGTTCTTCAAAAGGGAGTCCTTAGCTCACTTAAAACTTGGGTTTCAGAGCCAATCCGAACTTTTGGGGGCACAGATCCTGCATGAAACGTATCACTGGCACACAAGGAACTACCGAATGGGAAAAAATGTCAGGACACAAAGCTGAAGGAATGTCTCTCGTCTCATGAATCCCAAAATCTTCCATCAAACTTACTTTGTCCAAGCCAATGTAAAGACTTCCCTTCATTCCTTTTGATCTATTACTAGCTTTAAGCCTATCAGTAACTATTTTTTACCTATCTAGCTAGTCAACACAGAGCCTAAAAATATATGGTTCACTTGCTTCCTAAAATCTTGTCAAGTACAAGCACACAATAAACAACAGGAGTTTTGTAATTCATAGGACATTGAAACTGCTGCGGGACAACTAAGCAAAATAAAGCAACTGCTAAGAAACTTCTGAGTATCTACTGGAAGGATAGCAAACTGTGGATATCTGCCTGCCACCAATGTTCTCTTAAAGTCCAGTATAAAAATAATCTAACGCATGGAACAAGGAACGTAAAGGATTTTACTTAAAGTTAAATAAGTCATCAGAATAAATTTTTTTAGGTGTCTACGAAACCTAAAAGAGTACGACAGGCCCCTCATGTTTCTTAATGGAGAAAGAGGTGATCAGCTAACTAGGCTTGGTAGAGTGCTGTGTGTTAAGTAAACACGGAATTATTGCTACCACTAGAAAATATTCTCCTGTGTACCAGCTGGCTTATGTCAAGATAAACCATACCATAAGTTTGCATATTTCAAGCGTTCTTGAAATATGAAGTCAAGGTCTGCATGGTATGTTCATGCATATGAGATCTCAGTGTTGTTATGAAAGGTGGAATCACAACAGTTTCTTAGGTAAAGATTAGTTAATTAGCGACTACCTGTTAGAGACTTCAAACATGACTGTATGTTCAGAGAGAAGTCAATGTAAAAAAGCCAAGTACCAACCGTATCTGTTCAAAGGGACCTGCGGTTCCAGAGCTGGATGCGCTGCACCTGTAATTTCCCACCTCCAGGGTGCTCAGATGTTAAACTGTTTTTTGTGGGTAACGATAGTGAAGAAAACTCTACTTACGGCATGCTAGTAGTAGAGGGAGGAAAAGGCAAAGATCCAAACACCTACTAACAGGAGCAAAAGTGGCACAGGCAATTAGGAAATGCACAGACATGCACAAAAGCAAAGCAGCTTGTGTTTAGGTATATTTACTGATGAAAGTTATTTGAATGTTTTCCAGTTTCAAAAAGCCTCCTTTTATCTTTGTAGGAAGTAAAAATTTGCTGAAAACCTTCTGCAGTGAAAGTTGCTCATTTTTTTCTCATTAATCAAATTCAGTGTTTAAAACTGCTATCAGCCTCTATAGCATTTTCCTAATGACTATCTCTCCCACTGTTTTTCTGTAGCCTAAATAACTGTCTTAAAATCCATCACCACTAGCAGATACACATACAACTTAAATGACAGAGCTTGAGGCTGACAGAATTGAGGTGGAAGAAAAACAGTGAAGCTGGTAGCTTCTGCACTTGAAGACTGATAAAATCCTGAAATCATGCTTCAGTTGACTACACAAATAGGCAAGGAAAAATTCTAATGGTTTTAAACCAGACAATAACCTAGAAAATGAACACAGAACATTGTACAGTCCTAAGCAGCTCCATAAAACAGCATGATACTTCCAAAAAACCCATTTAGTCCAATAGGGCTGTCACCATAGAGCCCTCTGTGAATAAGAGACAGAGTACCACTAAACAACATAGCTTCTACTCATTCTGTCACCCATGGTGAGCCGCAGATCTTACTAATCTTACTAACCAGAAAATGCATCTCCCTAAGCATTAACATAGGCACACACTTAAACATTTTCAAAGCTAATTGTGTAGAAAATGAGCAGACAACATGCACAAGTGAAAGGCAATGCGCATGCACAAAGGAAAGCATTGGCCAAAGGACATCTATGTGCGTGCAATGACATGTTGCACTGGAAAAGTCCATGCTGACAGCATGTGTAATTTCACATTGGGCTAAAAGGGGACGTAGGACTCCCCAAAACATTTTTAAAAGCACATATTTTCAGAGTATATGCATTCATATTCTGACTTTACACTGAACAACCTCTGGGGAGAGCAAGGTTCATTTCACAGTCCCAAGGTGCACGTGCCCCAGACAAATAGAGAAGACTTTTGTGTTACTCAGCAGAAGTTTCTTCAGCTGGTTAATTGTTTATATCAGCAGTGACATCCAGCCCTCTGCTTAGAAACTTGGCAATCAAGATATGGGAGATGCTTGTGAGGAGTGGCTGGAAAATGTGAGGCTTGCAATCAGAGATGGTTTTCTACAACCTTTCTGAAGCTGCTAAGAGGATACTCATAATCAGAAGTTTCCCAGAAGGAAGTCTAAATTGAGTTATATTCTGCTTAGAATAGCCTTAAGAAAAGGTCTTGTATACTGAGAAGATGAAGACAGCACCTTTAGATGAACAGTAATTTATTTCATTCATGGGTATCTGATTCTAAATAATAAAATAAGAATCTGTTCAGTGTAGGAGGGGCTTCTCCTGTTGGAAATGCCTCCACAATGAATCCTTTGATATGGGAGATTCTTTCTGCCTCTGTTTCTTTTCTGGAAGAATGCTCTATGAAACTTATGCTGAGAAGGAATACATTTATTTGCCATGTTGCCTGCTAAAGCAGCTGTGTCCTAGGCCTCAGAAAACAGAACATGTTCTTGAATGTTGATGATTGCACAGAGACAGAAAAAAAATAATTCATATCTTTGAAAAGCAATGCCAGACATTAAGCAGTGAATTATCCAAAATATGCGACACCCAGTAAGGGTCACAGGAAAAAACAATCTAATGGGTGATTTTATTTCAATATAAAAATAGAGTTTTACAAGATTCTTTATGAGATACATCACTTGGAGTGAACCAGGAGATCCTTACTCATTGTTTCACTGTATTGTACAAGATTCAAAGTATCAGTGATAGCGAAGTGGAATTACTCTGCTCAGGCTCTCTGGTGACCCTGAATATCTGTTGAATAAAATAATTAAAACATGTAAAACTGAAACAATTTTTAAAAAAAGTTAAAGTGATACTGGGCATCTACTCTAGATCAAGTGCATTTCTGCAGCTTTCAGGTAACACCAGCAATGATTTTTGCTCAGATTTCATATGATCTGCTAATATCTGAGATGTGAGATGCCTTGAAGACTTTGTATGTATCTTTGTGGTAATTCTTAGGTGAATTCTCCAGTTTCATGGATCTTCCACCAGGTATTTATGTTTGAAGTTCTCAACAACCTTGCACTGCACCAGGGGGGCTGATCAGCTAAAAAGCAGCTTTGCAGAAAAGGTGGTCCTGGTGGACAACAAACAAGCAATATGCTCTTGTGGCAAAGCAAGACAACAACACCCTGGGCTGCACTAGGAAGAGTGCTGCCAGCAGGTTGAGGGAGGTGATCCTTTCTCTCTGCTTAGTCCTGGTAAAATGCACCTGGAGTGCCATGTCCAGTTCTCCCCAGTACAACAGAGACATGGACATAGTGGAGTGAGTCCAGTGAAGGGGTGACAAAGGTGATTATAGGACTGGAGCATCTGACCATACAAGAAGAGGCTGGGAAATCTGGGACTGTTCAGCCTGGAGAAGAGAAGGCTCAAGGGGATCTTACCAATGTGCACAAATACCTGATAAAGGGAATAAAGAAGAGGGAGCCAGATTCTTGTCAGTGGTTCCCAGTGAAAGGACAAGAGGCAATGGGCATGAAACACAGGAAATTCCATTTAAACATAGGATGTTGGTTTTTTTTAACTGTGAGCATGGTTGAATATTGGAACAGGTTACCCGGAGAGGTGTTGGACTCTCCATCTTTGGAGATATTCACAGCCCAACCAGACATGGCCCTACGCAACCTGCTCTAGACAATCTCCAGAGGTCTCTCCTCACCTCAGTTTTCCATTGGGGCTAAACTTGCTTTCCCTTGAGCTCCTGCAGACAGCCTGTACAGGAAGAAGAATCTGGATCCCTGAGTGTGACACTTTCATTACTACCATTTTGACTGGAGTTATCATTTAGTACAGGGGTTTTTTTGTTTGTTTCAAAGACACCAGTGGAAACAGGAACAGACTCAACAACTTGCTATCAGTCAGAGTGTGGTCTGAACTTTATATGTTAGATTTCACTGCACAACAGAGATTATCAGGATCTTAAACTAAAGGGATGAGATGCTCTGGTAGGTGGGCTGAGCTGGAAATCTGAAAGGTTGAAATCCATGGATTCTGCACCTCACCAGGGGCTTGCATAGGGCAATACCTCGGATTCAGCAAAAGATCAGAGAACAAAATATATTTCAAGTGCAACAGTTCAATTCAAACCCCACAGTTTTACAGGAAGTTAACGTGTTGTCAGGCACTTTCCAAAGTGTTCAGAAAGAAGCAAAAATGCAGCAGTGGAAAACATAATATCCGCTTTCTCTAATAAATTCTATTCCACTCCACAACTTTGCCTTCATTTTCTGAAGATTTTTGCCCCAAGTTCAACAGACCTATACTAATAAACACAGTAAGTAATCTTTGTGAAGTGTGTGGCAAATTCTGTCATGGTTTAGAAACCCTTAGGACTTGATGACATTCATCAAAAGATATTCTAGAGGACTCAAACATTTTTCTCAAGCAGTTTTCCTAAAAGACTGAAGCATTGTTTGAGGAGCTTACAGAGTCATAGAAAAGCAGCAAAAGGATTTCAGTCATTTATAGCTCTAGCAACATAGAACTAATATGAACACTATCACATTAGCTCCTTCAATACCATGCCATAGCTATTAATGATGCCATAGTTATTGATCCCTCAGAATTTCCATTATAAACCAGCATTTTCAGAGGTGATATAAAACACGCTCTTTTTCTGAGCCTTAGACATCTCAACCCAAATGCCAAGATTTTACTAAATCCTCTGCCTGCACAGGAAAAAACTAAACACTTCCCAGCAACTAAAGATTCTTTTAAGACATAAACACTTTTTTTAAATTCCACTTTTAAGAAATATTTCAGTGAGAATAAACAGGGAGACGGATTAAAAAACATTACATTTATCAAAGGTATATGGTATAACAATGCTTCAAAACGTAAGGCCATTTCTCTGAAGTACTTGATGTATATGCGTCACTTCACTTGGAGGTTTAAAAGCTTCCTTAGGTTCCTTTACTATCCATAGTTTATAATGATCCAATCACTAAAATACATACTTTGAAAAAAAAACCCAAATGGTGCATTTTATAAAATATACATTCCGCAGTTGAGGAGTTTAAAATAATTCAAAAAGCCAAATACTGTGATGGTTAGTCAAAACTTATTCAGGCATCAGCAGAAGACTTCCATTAGAAAAGACAGATAAAATCTACCTGATCTGGTCCACAGAGATTTTTATTATACGAACAAACCTCTGTAAGCACATATTTACACAAATGATCAGAGTATGCCCTTTTGGGTAAATAATATTTAATTATAAACACTCTGAGGGGATCATTTCATTTCTTACATTCTGCACTCTACATTAAATACACCTGAAGACACAGAGCAAACACACTTGTCAGGAGAACCACAATGGCAGTCAGAATTTTTTCCCCTGTGTATTTGGATGTAGTGTCTTTATTTGAAAATCTTCATGGAAAAAACAGAGTCAGTGCTGTGTCACAGCAATAACAAAAGAGCACAGATTCTTTTGCATTCCTGGTTTTCAAGAACTAAATTTAATTGCCATGGTTAGGAATAAAAGAAACATTGTTAGAATCTTAAATAGTTTCAGAAAACAGATGTGACACCGTAGTTTAAACTAACAGACTTAAATCAAGACTATGCGCTCAACTTGATATGCTAGAGTTACCTTACAGGCCTATGATACCCCACAAGGTAGTTTCTCCCACACTTTTGAAGTTGCCTTATTTCAGGCAAAGAGACTGCAAAATATCTTTGTAACTAATAAGTTGACTTATTTCTGAAGTAAAATCGGTGTTATTCTGATGATTTTTTGTCTGAAGTCACCTGTATTCTGGAATTTAATATAAAATATCAAACTGTTTTTTACTAATGACTTGTTTCTATATTTTAAAAAAAAAGCTTAATTTTTACTTCTATACAAAATCTTAAAGCTTTTAGCGATTATTTTAAGTATATTTTCATTTGTGTAAGTCTTTTAATTCAGAGAGAATAACATCCTACTTTCTCAATGCTGTACTCTGCTTTCAATAGAATGGTTAAGATTATCTTTGGAAATCCAGCTGGGTAAACAGGAAAACTAAGTTGGCAGTAGTCATTCACAAGCCTAATAAGATTTTCCAAAACAGTTCCTGAGCGAACAGTTGTCATCCTGCCGCTGCTCCTGTTTTCTTGTACCCAGAAGTTTGAAGTGACTTCGACCAACTGTTTGTAAGATACTGACTGCTTTATTTTAGGTCAATGGTTTTGCCAACAGCTGCTCCACTGTAAAACTTCCCATTTACTGGGGAGTACATGGGGAAAAATTATAATAAAGAAGGTGAGAATGACACTCTGGTACCTGAGAGCAGTTAAATGCAATGGCAAGGAACCCAGCAGTGTTCCAGGGAAAGCAAATGATTTAACCACATGGCTGCCTACCTCATTACACAGAGAAATATACTCTTGCGAGTTTTGCCTTCGTCCTGTGCTATGTGGAATAGCAGATCCAGACATTTCGTACAACAGCTGTTACAGTGAATTTATGAAGTATATACTCTTCATTTTCCTCTGTACCCTCCCCTCCTTTTTTTCCTTATCCAGGCATCAGCAAAACAGGCATGATTGAATGTGTTTTCTAGCTTTTCCATTACTTATTTATGTACGTCTGCTCTGGGGCTACACAAGATGGTGGGAGATGTGGGAGAAATTTTGCACATCACTGTTTCAAGATAGTACTAGCATAAACGGCACCGATATTGCAAAGTATCTTCCCACAGGCACTAATTAAAAAGCAATAAGCTCACTTGAGAAGTGTTTGCTTCCATTTCTTTTCCTCAGTACTCAATGCACTGAAGTTTTTCTCCTTTCCTCCCTGATTACAAATACACATTAAAACCTGAGACAAAATAAAGGTAGGAGAAAGAAATTTTTAGCACAACTCAGAAAACAAATCTCTTTTGTTGCTCTCCTGTGCGTGCTTTTGTATAATGAGTTATAGGTAAAATTTTCTGACTAGATAGCCTTATTTTTAAAAATCTGGCTGTACAAGAACTACTTACTGACAGAAGCCTTGGCTCTGAAAACAGGCTACTGACTTGACTGCTAGTTTGTTTGTGATTAAATAGAAATATTTTGGATATTTTCTGTAAAATGTTAACTTCTTTAATAGTTATCACATACCCATCACTGTCAGGGACCAGTATTACAACATGTGCGTAAATTGTATGTTCCTATCTGAACATACAATGTTAGCTAGTTTACATTCTGACAGTAGAGCAAAAGGAAAATCACTGCAGGTAAAGGGAGATGGTACACTCTGCCTGTAAATAAGACGCAAATAAGATGGTTGGACTAGATGACCTTTAAAGGTCCCTTCTGACCCAAACTATTCTATGATTCTATGCAGACAGCTGACATGAGTACAGATTAGGAACAAAAAAACAAGACCTCAGAAGTCACCAGTGGGAACAGAAAGGAATGGGGGAAGGGTAGGAGAGGGCATTTCACTTTTATTTTCACCTATCAACAGCTATCCATTTACTTCCAGTAATTCCAAATTTTCTTTTCTCTCTTTGCTTATACACCTTGCCGCTAGGTGAAGACATCAAATACAGAAACTCCAGTTCTGAGGTAAATTCATCAGTGCCTAACAAGGGAGGAAAACAGGTTTTACTACGGAGGAACCAAGCTGCTTGCTTTCCTGCTGGAGGAGATGGGTGAATAGTCTAAGCTTAAGGACTGAGCCATATCCTATAACTCTACTTCCTCTAAGTCTGTAAGTCTCCCTGGTCTCCATCTCTAAGAGATAATGTAAATAAATTCAATAAAGTGCATTTAATTAATTGCTTAACTTTTAATCGAGACTTTAAACAGGAAAGAACTGTCTGCTCATCCTGTGTAATGGGATGCTGAAGATCCTACTCTGTTTTTCATAAAAAACAGGCTTTACTCCTATGAGTAGGCCTGTAGATATAGGAATGCCAGACCTTTAAAAGGGCTAAGTTAGGTACTGGTAGAAGTTTAGACAGAGCAAGTTGAAGCACAACAGAGGCTACAAACATATCTGAGAAGTGGGGTCACCTGGCCAGTACCGAGTTCCTGACCTTCTGCTTCTGGGGTCCAAGTTAGAAAGTTTAAAGCCCACTCTGGTATATCTACCCTACACTGCCATCTGCAGTGAAGAAGTATATGGAGTTTGGTTAAAATTTTTCTCCCTCATCCCCCAACGAATTTCAATATTTGAATTTATAACTCGTTCTCTCCCCATGTATGTTTATTACATTCACACACAGACACCCAGAGTATAAAACATATTCTTTTCCTTTAGAAAAAAACCCCAAACTATGCAAATGTAAAGACTAGGTAAATTACTTATCAAGAATTTCACTATCTCACAGAAAAAGAAAAAGTCTTCTTAGATAAATAAAGAGACTATCTCCTTAAATCTCTAAATCATGAACAGAGGAAATACAAGTTCATGATGGGTGGAAGAGTAGAACAGGTAATATAGAAGCAACAGAAGTAACTTTGGCATTATTGTACCTTATCTGTCAAGGAAAACCATATGTTGTGAAATTGATAGGCTTGGTCCTGGTCGAGGGAAGAAGACAGATGACAATTACAATACCCTTAACAGATATACTTTACAGTGGGATTTACAGCATTTTTAGAAAGTGTTTTACAGCTGACCCTTCAGCACCAAGGTTGAAAACAATGCTGACATGCCTCACAGGGGTTAGGAAGTTCAGCTACAACCCCCAACGTGGGATGAAGTTCTGCTCTGCTCTATAATCCATGAGGACAATCTCACCAGCAAACAGAACCATAGAATCATAGAATGCCTTAGGTTGGAAAAGACCTTAAAGATCATCTAGTTCCAACAGCCTGCCATGGCCAGCGACACCTCCCACTAGACCAGGTTGCTCAAAGCCTCATCCAGGCTGGCCTTGAACACTTCCAGGGATGGGGCCTCCACAGCTTCCCTGGGCAACCTGATGTTCCAGTGTCTCACCACCCTCAGAGTAAAGAATTTCTTCCTAATATCTAATCTAAATCTACCCTCTTCCAGTTTGAAGCCATTACTTCTTGTCCTATCACTACATGCCCTTGTCAAAAGTCCCTCTCCAGCTTTCTTGTAGGCCCCCATCAGACACTGGAAGGCTGCTGTAAGGTCTCCCTGGAGCCTTCCCTTCTCCAGGCTGAACAACCCCAACTCTCTCAGCGTGTCCTCATAGCAGAGGTGCTCTAATCCTCTGATCATCTTTGTGTCCCTCCTCTGGACTCACTCCAACAGGTTCATGTCTTTCTTATGTTGGGGGTTCCAGAGCTGGACACAGTATTCCAGGTGGGGTCTCATGAGAGTGGAGTAGAGGGACAGAATCACCTCTCTCGATGTGCTGACCACGCTTCTTTTGATGCAGCCCAGGATGCAGCTGGCTTTCTGGGCTACAAGTGCACTCAGCCTGTATTTGTGCATGGGATTGCCCCAACCCACATGCAGGACCTTGCACTTGGCCTTGTTGAACTTCATGAGGTTGGCACGGTCCCACCTCCCAAGCCTGTCCAGGTCCCTCTGGATGGCATCTCTTCCCTCCAGCATGTCGACTGCACCACACGGCTTGGTGTAATTGACAAACTTGCCGAGGGTGCACTCAGAACCTACATCAATGTCACCCACAAAGATATTAAATAGTTCCGGTCACAGTACCAACCCCTGAGGAACACCACTCATCAGTGCATGCCACTTCGACATTGAGCCGTTGACCACAACTCTTTGATTGTGACCATCCAGCCAGTTCCTTACCCACCGAGAGGTCCATCAGTCAAATCCATGTCTCTCCAATTTAGAGACCAGGATATCATGTGGGACAGTGTCAAATGCCTTGCACAAGTCCAGGTAGATGATGTCAGTTTTTCTTCTGTAATTCACCAATGCTGTAACCTCATCGTAGAAGGCCACCAAATTTGTCAGGCATGATTTGCCCTCAGTGAATCTATGTTGGCTGCCACCAATCACCTCCTTATTTTCCATGTGCCTTAGCAGTGTTTCCAGGAGGAAACTTTCCATGATCCTGCCGGGCACAGAGGTGAGACTGACCGGCCTGTAGTTCCCTGGGTCTTTCTTTTTTCCCCTTTCCCCTCTTTAAAAATAGGCATTATGTTTCCCCTTTTCTAGTCAGTAGGAACTTCACCACACTGCCATGACTTCTCAAATATGATGGATAGTGGCTTGGCAGCTACATCCGCCAGTTCCCTCAGGACCTGCAGATGTATCTCCTCAGGTCCCATGGACTTGTGCACCTTCAGGTTCCTCAGCTGGTCTCAGACCTGGTCTTCTCCTACAATGGGCGGTTCCTCATCCTCCCAGTCCCTGCCTTTACCTCCTGCAACTTGGGCAGTGTGGTTAGAGCCTTTACCAGTGAAGACCGAGGCAAAAAAGTCATTGAGTACCTCAGCCTTCTCCATGTCCCAGGTGACCAGGTCTCCTGTTTCCTTCCGGAGTGGGCCCACATCTTCCCTATCTTTCTTTTGTCACTGACATACCTATAGAAGGCTTTCTTGTTGCCCCTGATGCCCCTGGCCAGATTTAACTCTATCTGGGCTTTAGCTTTCCTAACCTGATCCCTGGCTGCTTGGGCAATTTCTCTGTATTCCTCCCAGGCTGCCTGTCCTTGCTTCCACCCTCTGTAGGCTTCCTTTTTCTGTTTGAGTTTTCCCAGGAGCTCCTTGTTCATCCACGCAGGCCTCCTGGTGTTCTTGCCTGGCTTCCTCTTTGTTGGGATGCATCGCTCCTGAGCTTGGAGGAGGCGGTCCTTGAAGATTCGCTAGCTTTCTTGGGCCCCTCTTCCCTCCAGGGCTTTATCCCATGTTACTCCACCAACAGGCTAGAAAATGAAAACAAAATCCCAAATCCAAGTGCAGTCAGGTGGCAACAGGAATCTAAATCTAGGAAGCTAAATTACCATTTTTGTAAATCTCTTGGCATAGTTAATGCCAGATTTATTTTTCTCACAAGAAAAATTTTCAATTCCATCCTTGTTACTGGCACCTGAACTGACAACACTTGTGTAGCAAACAGGTCAATTTAACCAATGGGGTCTGCTCTTTAACTGTTCCACATAAGATTTTGTGCTACAGCAATCACAGAAGTAGTTAGTAGTTTGTGGCTTTGTTACGGTGCTGAGTAACTGCTGCAGCAAATACTATTATTTTCTAAATCCTATTACAAAGATACAAAATCACGGTGAAAAGTTTCTACCACAATACGAAGGCAGGAAAGGGTTACTTCAACCAAAATAATTTCCAAAGGTGATGAAGAGGAGTGTAAAAAAGTTGAAGATTAATTTTTCACAGAGCATTAATTTTCCTTTCACTTTTACGGGTGAGGATGAGGGATAACTTCACTCAAGTCAATTATTACAGATCTAAAAGTTTTACTGTAATGTAAAATAGGTATAAGTGATGGAGAATAAGGCCCTCTGTCTTTCATGAACTTTCAAAGTCCATACCTTTACTCAGTTACTAAACGCCAGAATGAATGTATTAATCTAATATTTTTACAGTACATAGTTAATTAACCATGAAGGAATATTGTATATTTATGTAAACATAAAAAAAAGCCTGTGTACAGTAATGCTGTGATTTTCAAACCATGAATAGACACAAAATAATCCATTAAAATCAAGAGAGAACAATGTTCTTGTTTATTATACAACGTCTGTGTAAACAGATCGTAAGTCTCTCTGCATCGGTGTTCCCCAGCACGGCGCAATGAGATCAGTGCCTGCGAAGAGCCTTAGCCAGTGGGCCTTCCTGCAGATACAAGGTGCGTTGCGTGGATCTTGTTGTTTACGTGATTTTACACTATACTAAAACTAGACTGTAACTGTAAAATACCATAGTCAAAGCCAAGTAAAGTGCTCTTTTAAATCTGATATGCTTATCGATATTTGTCCAAAAGAGACCATCCTTACGTGATTCTCTCCAAATACTCCCAAGCTGAAATTTTATTCCAATGTAGACATAGCGCTGGTGGTGACAGACTGAGAGACCTCTTCCCTTGTGATCTCCATTTGAAATGGATTTTACATGCACACTAAACACACACACACCCTTAAAAAGTCATCATCTGTGTCTGCATTATCCCTCCTCTCTTGAGTCTTGCTTGCAGAGTAAGAGCAGGGGGGATAGCCAAGGAGTTGCTACAGATGGTCATGTCCTTTTTTGTTTCAGGTGGAGACTGACTACCAGTAAATTCATCATAATTTTAGCAGGATAGCTGAGGTTGACATAAGGTTGTAATGGACCACAAAATAACTTCTTTTTTCACCTGAGTGCTTCCAATTTTTGCACAAATATGAGATACCTTGTTAATAGGTGTGTTGCATTCTGCTGAGTTTTAGCTGTGTATGGAGTACAGCTATAATAGTACTGGAACTAGACAGAAAAATCCATGTAATTTCATCTTAAATTTAGAAGGCATACTTAGAGATTTCATCCCATGTATTTCAAGGACAAAGACAGTAATCGAGTTAAATAGCGATAGATAGATACAGATTCCATAAAATATCAAAGCCATTGAAAATAAAACATATTAAAAATTGCATAAAAGCAAGAATGAATAAAACAAATCCTCTCCTTTTTCCACTTTATTCTAGAATATTTTGTTTTCAGGAGGAGAACTAGGGTTTTTATATCATTCCACTAGATTTTGCAACCATATGGTCAAATGGAGAACATAGTGACTAAGTGGTAGACTTCCAGCCTCAACAATCTGCATTTGAAAAGGAGCAGATCCATATGTTTTTCTCCTTCTCTTTCTCCTTCTTTTCTTTTTTTTTTTTTTTTGTGTTCTATACCAGTTGCTACAACACTTGTCTTTTTTGCATAAGACACAGCATTTGGGGGAGCACTCTGTACAGTGAAACAGTTTAAATTCCTGACAGTACAGGAAGCTTAGAGTCTACTTATTAAAAACAGCCTGTCCCAGAAGTTAATCTACTGTCTTAGCTTTCACCAGCAGCTTTTGGATTTATGACGCTGTATAATTGGAGAACATTTATATATAATGAAAGTACACAGACAGGTAAGTCTAATACAAATTGGTTTTCTAAGTGGGATGCATGTTTTTACAGTAAACTAGTGCCAAAATTGTTGCAGTCTAATATCCTTTACAGGCCTAGTTTCTGAAATTTCTCGCTATACATTGCTGAGACCCATTAAAAGTCAGTATCAGTAGCACGGAGATGTGTGATCTTTTCTTTATCTTTAACCTCTATGTCACTTAAAATACTGACAAAGACTAGGTTCTGGACCATGGTTTTCACTGATCAGGTAAAGTATTCTTTCTTCAGTTGAAAGAGTAATAAATACAAGATCAACTGTTTTATACGTGTTAGTTGTTTTATGCATGTACCATTCATATGCTCTTTGTACAGAAAATCCTTGCTGCAGAGTAAAAATACTGGAAAAGAGGTGAGGCTGTTCATGCAATATGCTCTAACAAATGAAGTGCATCACTCCTAATACGCTTGATCACATCCAGTTTTAAAACTTTGGCACAATCAGTACTTTACTATTTGGAGGAGAATCTTTAAAGAGGAGGGAGCAGAGAGTACTCAGTTACATTTATTCTCATTTGTATATTGTTTATGGGTCTCACATAACCTTATTACTGTAAAGGGAATAAAATCAGGCGCTGATTTGGCTCACTAGCTACACTAGCCCTTCTTTTTTGAGAGAAGCCCCCAATTCAATTTCTCGCTGGAATGGATTTTTCGCAAATAAGGATAATCCTTCATTTAGTGTTTACACACTTGGTTACCTCTTAGCATTCTTCCTTGTCATATCAGGTTTTAAAATTTTATTTAAAATTGCCAGAATTCATTTATGCATTAGCTGGTTTTATTATAGTTATGGACGAGCTGGCATTCAACAAATTTAGCATTAGGAAAGAACAGTCATGATTTTATCAGAATATAACAGGGCCCATACCCAATTTTACCTCCATTTTCTTGTGACGTGTTACTGCTCATGCAGAAACATAGCCAGCCAGCACAAAGTGAGTATCTGTACTAGCAAAAAGTAAACTATTTATTTTTTACTCTCCCACCTCCTCCCTCCCCTTCTCACCTAAGATAGACACGAACACTAAGGCCCCCTAATTCATGTTATCAGAGAATACAGGGAAAAATGGATTGTAGCTAACTATGTGGCCTCCCTGAAGTATATAGGAAGATTCTGGTCACCGCACAAACTTAAGATTCAAGTACATCAGTTACATTTTAAATAAGAAAGCTACAAAATGTCGATTATTTTTAGTGGAATTTACAAACTGAGATATGCTAGAAAGAAGTAAAAGCAAAAGAGAAACTTCAGAGTCAAACCAAAGGAAAAGTTTTCAAGCAAAGTACAAATATTTTAAATAAAATTACAAAATTTGGAGAGTTAAAAGAAGCTTAGAGGTTAAAAGAACTTTAACCTAGCTATTTCATTCTAGTTGAAGTAAATAAAGCCTATGAAGTCTAATTTCCCCTTTAAATTACTGTTTTTGCCAAAAAGCCAAAGTTGACAATCTTAGCCTTCATCACTGGGCCTGCATTTCAGGAAACAGCTTTTTACATTACCAAAAATGCACCACTGAGGCAGAAGGTGACAGCAGAACCAAAGAGGTGACCTCCTGACTCCCGTTTCTGATCACAGCTTAGAACCTGCCTCATCCTGCACTCCTCTTCATTGGGTTAGCCACGGGGATAGGGTGAAACCAGGTCTAACATACAATAACATCAACTGAATAATTATGCATGCACGTTAAGGAATTACTATCATGAGGTCAAGACCTGCAGGCAAATTAAGAGAAAAATGAAAAAAAAGTCTCTTGACACTGTTCCAAAAGCCTGACAGTGAGGCAACATTAGTTTATTTTTAAAATCCATCCTCAATAAATAACCCTGTACATCACCATCAAGAACTGACGGGATTTTCTGACATTGTCTTAAACCAAAAAACCCATGTATGTCACTACATAATAAATATGTTGCTTAAAATAAAAGTAAAAATGTGAAATTCTAGAAGATAAAATATAACTATTGCACAATGGAAGCTCATTTGCTTACCTGAGTTGGTATTTTGGCTTTTGTTTGTTTTTCCTTTTAAGGATTTTTAATATTGTATGAAACCACAGAGCATTTAAATATCCTTTCCTATTAGCCCAGAACAAAAACAACCCTCAACTTGTCATCTTACAATTGACTGAACTGATTTATATCCTATAAGGCAGGAGATGCATAAACTGTTCCTTCTGATGGCACCTGACTGCACTATTTTATATCCATTTTACTTCTCACCAAAAGTACTGTCACGCTTCAGGCAAAGGCTTAATCTGGTGACTTGATAATGACAGAAAGCTCCATGAGGCTCAAGACTCATGAAGGTAACCAGACAGTCTTTAAGTTTGGTGATTGTTTTTTTACAGAATTGCATGAAGTTATTCCTAACCACATTTAGAAGGAGCTTGGAAGTTTTGGATGTGAGCTAAAGCAGATACGTTTACAGAGCCAGAAGAGACTGAATATTCAAACTTATTCTCCCCCTCTTAACCACCATATAAAACACAATGCAAAGCTTGGGTTAAACACATTCTTACCTATTTGCCCAAGTTCGTTAGGTCAAAAGAAAGCAAGCAATTAGACCTGACTGAAATGAAAAACCTAACTTCAGGGGAATTAATTTCTTCCATCTGAAACTAGATTTTTAAAATCAAGCAATTCAAAATATACAGAGAGAATATTAACACCCAGAATGAACATGCTGTCCAGACGAGGACAGTGAAAAATTGTACATCCTCTTAGCCACACAGGTGGTAGTGTGTGAGCAGAGCCAAAACCGCAACCTCAGAGAGGACCAACATACTTCAGGGAAATATTTTTTGATATTCTGAGAACACGCCCTACCGTCTATGACATCTATATTGGTAATAGACAAATAACACTACCCTTGGTTAGTATATTTTTCTTTTTCAAAATTATGGACATTACTTTCAGCAACACTCCTGGGTAGAGATGAGACAGCAGTGGTTTCAGCTGACAGGCTACGTGCAGAGCTAGACAGAAGAAAGCTAGCAAAAACATCTCTTGGTACTCTTTACAGGAATCTGAGGCATCAGCTAAAACATAGTGCCTCACTCTGAAACAGGTAACTTGTGCCGAGATGAGCTGACTTTATTGACAGCATGAGTGATGCTTATGGAAATATGGACATGCAGAACATATTGATACTAACAAACACAGACTGAATTCAAAATAAAAAAACCCAATAAAATCTAGAACTTGAGGATGTACAGACAAATTCAAAACAATTGCAAAATGCTTCCACCATCAGACCATAAACAGCTGATGAGCACATGCAGATCAAATCTAAGTAAAAATAAAACTGATACTTTCTTAGCTCATCTTTTATGCAAGTGTGCACACCTATCTTAACCAGAAAGACAGAGTGCCCTTGGCAAGGGTACCCAAAGTTAGTTTGTTCAAGTATCACCATGAGTAGATGCAGCAACAAGAACAGTTAATGCTTGTTATCAGGTTAGTGGTACAGACATCACAGTTTAGGAGCCACAGTTCACGAATCGATACTTTTAAGTACTGGTAAAAACAGCAAGGCACAGTCTGAACAGAGGATACTGGTTAAAGCTTAAGCGAGCCTATTGTCGTAAGGTCTTAAAATCCTTAAACTTATCAGCAGTGCCAGGAATTTCAAGATGGGCTAGGAAATGTCTTTATAGTTGCAGTTAGTGTTGTCTTTATCTTCCTCCCAAAACAGTAAGTTTCAATGCCAGTACATACAAAGAACATAAGGCTTAGATTCAGCTATTCAGTGTTCCTGGCTGAATAGTTTTTGGTGTAGAAAAGAGATCTCTGTCTCTCAGTATTGTTTGTCCTCTGATTGTCTTAGGAGATGTAGCCTGAAATTTTATGTTAATGAAAATCTTTCCATGGACAGATTTCTTTTTTAAAATCTAATGCTATCAGATATTTTATCAGTTCACATATATTCAACCATTTCTTGCTTGAACAACTTCATGAATTCATGCTGTGTGTCTATGTCCAAAATTTGTGCAGTTTTAACTATGCCATTTTAACATCATTCAAACAATACAACAATCCTATGATGGCTGCAGTTGCACATGTAGTTAAAAAAAAAATGCTTATACCAGGACAGATTGTTCTCATTCGTAACTGTTCTAATTTATAGAGTTGTGAGGAAGTATATCTCTTTGCTTAAAAAAAAAGTTAAAAATCTCCTCCTTCCCAAAGTATTTTCTCTATTCTGAAAAGTCTATGTGTATTGTCTTGCCAAAAGCATGCTATTTCAGTTAAATTGAGATTTTTACATCATTAGACTGCTAGACTATTTCTCTGCAAGTCACTTCCAGCTTCGTACTAATTACAGAGCCCCCACAATTTTATTTCTGCTTTTAACAAAACCAGTTAAACCCTTAAGTCTTACATAATAATAAACCCATGTTCAGATCTCTTGCCAAAGAAAAGGTTCTCCAAATAAAGTCTAGAAAAGTTACAGAGTTCAATGTTAAATTTATATTTGTATAGCTAAAAACAGAAAAAAACCCAACCCACTCCTAATATAATGAAGTTCTTAACCCAGAAGTATTTGCTGTCTATCAAAAAAAAAAAAAAAAGCATGAAACAAACATAAAACTCTTCTATATGCAAGATATTCCACTGAACTCAAATGGCCTTTTTACCACATAAGGACCAAGCTTTAAAGATATGGCAATTACTACAAGGAACCAAGCTGCTAACAGCAGAAAAACTCAATGAATACTAACTTAAATGAATACTACCAATTTATCTGTGGGTTACTAACTAGTCAACACCAAATGTCCCTACGGACCTATTTATACATTAGGAAAACCTCCCTGAGAAGAAGGGGGAAGCCTTCATTAGAACACTGCATACCTCTACCAAGAAAGTTAAATCAGTATAACTACCATGGTTGTGGTTGCATCATGTTAAAGACTTTTTATACTAATGAAGCTCTGAGGAATGGTTTGACCTTAATACCTTCAGATCACAACCCTATCCAAACAAGTCTAATCAATATAACTTAAAATTAGCCCATTTTTTAGTTACAGAAGCCTAAATTTTTGCTTATATCATGTTTAAGTAACCCAAATCTTTTTTATTACCTAATTCAGTCCAAACCCAGAAAAAAAAAAAAACAATCTCAGACATGAGGCAAAAATATACAGATTTGGAGGGGTTTCTTCCACAATGAGGTAGAATAGAGACCTGTTTACAGTTCATTTAGAGGTAAACAGTTACTGTAATCTGTTTTTAATTAATCACCTTGATTATCAGTAATTAATATAAAATATTACAATTAATAGTAATAATTTAGAAATTACATCAGCTTCTTAATGGAGACAACGGTACACATTTAAGAAAATAGTTTGGCATTTGCTACTTCTGCTACTACAATACCTTAAGAAAATATAGTTATTTTTTCCTCCTTAGCCAGCTGATGCATGAGATATTACAGCATCTTAAAAATTAGGAAAAAATTACTGACCCTTTAGAATTGTTTAATACTCATCAGCGTGAAAACTGTTGAAATAATGTAGTGCGAGCATGAACTCTCTGTACCCATAGCTATCTAAGGAATAATACTGGGAAGACAGAAGTTTGGCTGTACTTTAATAAAGAAAGCAAATTAGGAGAGTTATGCACTGGGATATCTGAATCTCAGTGGCAGCTGCCATATTAAAAAAACCCCACTGTCACAGTCCAAGATTTGTTTGTGCTCTTAGAAATTACAACAAGACATCCACAGCACATTATGGTCTTACTGAGTAGAAAAAGGGATCCAAAATATAGATAGATATACAGGAAGGGGAGACCAAGAAGGATTTACCTACACATACAGCTTAAGATGTCAACAGAATATATATGGCTCTAATGTTTAAAATGCCGACGAACATTCATTGTATCTGCTTTCAGCATAAAAGGCTAAGAAACTTTAGACAGGGTCTTTCTTTGTGAGGGGAGGATTTACTGCATAGAGAAAAGGCTTTCTTTACATATTGCTAAGACGACAACAGCAGAGATGCCAATAATCAATATGCCAAAAGATGTAATCTAAAGATATGCAAACTTTTAATTTCCCTGGCCAATGTAACACCCTTTTGCAGTCATATTGTCTGTGCATATGCCAGCAGAGAGAAAGAGTGGTCCCTCTCCTGTTACATTTCTGCCCTCAAGAAAAGCCCAAACTAAAGCTGAATAAAGCTTACTTATCACATCTGTTGGTACTCCCCCCCTTTTTTTTTTTTCAAAAGGTATATACGTCTAAACAAAAATATATAAAAAACATGAACAGAAATAGCACAAGACCTATAAAAGAACAAAAGAGATAAAGTCCACCGTCTGATCTACGTGTACACATGACCCCATGCCACCCAATGGGAAGCGCTCCAAATTTCTAAGGATTTCAGGAGAAGGAGGAGTTATGAAACACAGGATCTATTTATCAAAGGATCCTTGAGTACAATTCAGAGAATGTGCACTGTTACACAAAAGCAATTCAAATGCAATGAATATTTTAGACAAAACAAGTGTTACCCAGAGCACGGTATTTTTTGCTAGTCCCAAGCTTTCAGTGATATACTGAAATATACATTAGGGGTGATCTCACCACTATATACAAATATTTGAAGGGAGTATGTAAAAAAGACAGAGACAGGCTTTTTTCAGTGGTGTCCAGTGACAGGACCGGCGGCAGTGGGCACAAACTGAAACACAGGAGGTGTTGCCTGAACGTAAGAAGAAACATTTTTACTCTGAGGGTGACTGAGCACTGACACAGGCTGCCCAGAGAGGCTGTGGAGTCTCCATCCTTGGAGATATTCAAAAGGACATAGTCCTGGGAAACCAGCTCCAACTAGCCCTGCTTGAGCAGGGGGCTTGGACCAGGTGATCTCCAGAGGTCCCTTCCAACCTCAACCAGTCTGTGAGTCTGTGCTTCTGTGATACCACAGCAACTGCAAGGACAGGATACGCTGAATACCATCCGTATTACCAAGCACACATCTATCTTCTCTGGCAAAAAGGGTTCATTAGACATTTGACTCAGAGACTCATGTGAAAGTCTAACCTGAAAGTAAATTTGGTAACTTTTCCTTTTCATTTATGACTGCTGTCACCCAGGCTGGAGAAACCCACTTTAGGCTCCACATTAAAGGGCAATTTTATTTCACAGCATGACTTGAAGTGTTACATAACAATGAGGGCATTTTCCCTCTTCCCAATAATTGGTAATTTTTTTCCAGCTTTTAAGACACTTTATAACATGTAATCTCACTGAAAACACATACTGCAATAAGTATTATAAATCTTGCATAGATATCGCAGAGCTTCTAATAGAATTAGAAGTTAAAATATACTTTCTTATCCCATTAAAATGAAAGAAAAAAAAATATGTTATTTTTTCAACACAGAGGCAAAACTGTTTCCTGTGCAAAGTTCATTTTGCATCAAAGAATTGCTGTTGCTGTCTTTTGGAATTGATGGAATAATTTTCTTCATAAATCAAGTATGCATTTGTTTTCCTTTACTGTATATACATAAATTAAACAACTGATGTCCAATGTAGTGAAATTTGTCATAAGGGATATTGGAAAAAGAAATGAAAAAGGTCACCAAAAGCCTGAATAAAACTATATCAAGTCTTCTGAATCCTCCCAACTGTTCTCTTCAGATGGAGCTTAGCGCTTTGGAGGCCAGCCTCAATGGCAGTGTGACTATGTAAGGCATGTGCAAGAGTGAGGCTGTACTTTAAGTATGAAGTGAGACTCAGAGCCAAAGAAAGAAGTGGAGAAGAAAGAATAAAAGGGTTATAAAATAATTTTGCAGTCACCAATGTTGAGCTTTCTTACTCCTATAGTAAGTGCCACAGTATCTTAAACAGGCCCCAGGAATATTTGTTGGAGCAGCCGCCCCCAGCGTGCAGCTGGATTTGGCAGGATATATCACATCATCAAAGAAAACAGACTTTTTAAGGTAGAAATGTAGGCATTTTTTTTTTCTTCTGATATTATTATTATTAAAAGCAATGAAGACACTAGCTGAGCAATGGCAGAGTTAGACCTGCAGACCCCACATGATCGTTCTTAGGAAAGTTCCACCAATAATTCTGGATTCTAGGTCAGCTCAGCACTATATTTATTTAATGCCGATGCCCTGCACCAAATCACTGCAAACAATAGGAGAGCAATAAGGAAGGGCAGATGACACAAATTGCTTATGAGGATGGCACCTGTGGAACTACAGTAAAAATACTAAAAATATTGGCCTCCTTGGCCAATTAGTGATAGATTCTCCTTTGCTGTGATGGAAAAATAGTCCTTTCTGAGGCAGTTTTTGTTGTTGGAAACTCTTCAAACTAATCGATATGACAGACAGAGGTTTTGTATCTAGTTTAGCATGGAACTGGGCATGAACTGCAAACACCACTAGGAGACAGGACTTACTATTATAATACAGTCCTGCATTAAGAGTCTCAGCAGTTCATATTCAGCAGGCCTGTCACCATCAAATCAGGTCATGAGAGAAATGAGTACACAAGAGTACATTTGACTGTGTAACAGGTAGGGAGAGCATCAGTATATGTCTGATTTCTCTCTGGCATCCTGGCACAGCTGGGCTTGGGCTACATAACAGAATAACATAACTGTATCTTAAGTTTTTCCCTCACTCTCAAAAAACACTGGTTCACTAGAAAAAAAAATTAGGCTTATGATTAAGTATGCTGACTTAATATAACTAATGCAGAAGGATTTCCTGAATCTGTGGAAACCCTGGAAAAAAGAGTTCCGAGAGCTCTTTTTCTCTGCACTAGTCTTCTCAAAACAGCATTAACATGAGTGCTCAGTGGTGGTAATTTAGATCTCAGAACTGAGATATTTTTCATTATTTATGTAGAAAGAAGCACATATATTGAATATGTATAACTTCCTGTAAGTACTACTTTTGTCAGCCAAATGCAGGGAAATTAAGCTATTTTGTACTAAGACATTCATTAGCAGGAGCTCAACAATAAACAGTTGCCTCACGTTTGTTGGTTTGACCAAGGAGCATGCATTACAATGGTAACTTTCCCATGCACAGCATTCAATAGAAGTATTGTAACACACAGTGTTTGTCATGTGTTAGCTAAGGTGTATCCAAAACATTTTTATCCTCACAGCAAATATGTAATTTTGGAGAGACAAACACCTACGTCATCCAGTCTCAAGAATTCAATCACATTTTTAATACCTCCCCAGCCTGTGAATGAGATCACACTTTATCACAATGCACTCCACTGGGTGGAGTTTATTTTGCAGTTTAGCTTCAAAGTAAAAATTGATTTTTTGTAACCTACTTGCAATATTACCCCAGCAGTGGTAACCAGCAGTGGGGAGAAGCTGACTCAGCAGCGGTAAAGGCTAGATAATTGCAGAGGTGCTTCTCGTCCCTGTCTCTTTCAGTCAGCCTTGCTCCAATGCAGTGAGCGTTACTCCTTCCTTTCTCTGTCACCAAGCCAGAATACAAGTAATGAATTCCAGGAAAAAATATGTGATATGAAATGAGCAGTGGTGAGAGGTAGTGCGCTGTGGAATGGAGTTTCACAATGATATATTAAAAAAAGAGAGATCAAAAGTAAACAACCTTTTTATTTTATATTACTGAAAATCTCTGCTAAGTTTATATTCATTAAAAAGAAAACACTGTATTTAAATAACTTAAAATGGAGTTAGGAAGTAGAGAACTTGAAGAAAATGACTGTATTAAAGATCTTTCTCTTCCTAGGAAATATGAAAATATCGAATTCAAACTACTACACTATCATCTATTAGGAAGACCACTTAAACTGTCTATGACCTGTTATTTGTCAGTCACTGGAAGGCACTTGGAAGACACTAGCACTTTTCTGTGCAGAACTGTGATGCAACACACAGCCTACACTAACTGACAAGCTACCTAATGACAAGCTTTTCATGGTGCCAGAGAAACAAGCAAATGTCCATTTCTTTGTTAGTTTTAAGGTGAAAAGCAATAGATGAAAGCAATATCCTTAATACGACAAATGACCAACGAGCAGGTCTGTGGCAGAGGCAGTTTAACAAAACCAGTGAACTCAGGAGGCTCCTCTGGAGCGTGGAGGGCAGGGACAGCAACAGGACTGTACACACCAGCTGCTGAATAAAATCCAGATGTTCTGTCAGTGACAGAAACTAAGTCTCATGTCAGCTGCAGGGAGTTAAATCAGATCCAAATGTAAGTCCTCATGTCTGAAAAGGTCTGAAATAATGATTTGAGCTATAAGGAGCACTTGAAAACTATAGAAGCAGCTGTGCAAAACACCTTTGGTGGTTGTAAGAGATGATACACTGAAAACTGAATCAGTACTAGTAAGGACACGACGTGAAGAATTACCAGATAGTAATGAGTCATGAGTCCCTGCAGCAGAAATGGCCTCACCATAGCACCTGTGGCTGAGTATGGAGACCTAAAGTCAATTTACCGCACTTCCATCCAGATTCTTACTCTGGTTGAAGTTTGTATTATGACATGTAGATACTGAGTCAAATATTACTGTCTTCTATACCAGGAGTATGTCACAGAGTCAGTTACATTGAAAAAGTGTGCTTTATGTGTACAGCTTGGTGTATACCAGTTTGCAGAACCAGGCCTTCCATTTGTAGATACGAATTTTCCTTTTCATTACAGAGTTAACAATGTGAATATTAACACTGCAGTGGCTCAAAAAAAGAACTGTAAATGTGACTGATATAATCAGGTTTTTTTTGTGGTTTTTGGTTTGGGTTTTTTTTTCTGGAAAGAGGAATACCCTAATTATCTGAATCATGGCTACTGAAACAAATTGCAGCATTGTATGTATATGAAATAAATGTTTTTAAAAGCTTAAAAGCAATAAAAGTTATAAAATAGTGTGAAACTAATGACTAAAATTTTTGAGCTATTTGAAGAAAGTTGCTGGCAGGCTTGTAGGTGGTCTACACTCCCATCTTTCCAGACATGCTTTTGTGCTTGATTAATTAGAGAAACTAGGGAGAGGTGATACTTTTGCAGTGACTGATGTTTTCTTATAATTAAATCAATCTGGTATGTATCTCCCAGAAAGTATTAGGTCATGAAATGTTCATAAAACACCAACCTAAGTGTCATCTGGAAAATTACAAATTTAATATTTAGATGGATGTCTTTGGTAAAAATAAAAACAGTGGGCTCTTTAATTTCATAGAAATATAGTACCATAAATTTAGTCAGAGCATCGTATATTAAAATAATGCTATGCAAATAGGCATGACAGTTAAATAAGGTTTTAGAATAAGACTATTTAAATGAGAAGTAATATTTTAAAATGTCAGTCAACACACCATGAAAAAAGAAAGCTCAATTTAATTAGGTTGGTCATTTGTGGCTTAGGTAGGAAAAGGATTAGCATGTAGAGTAAGTTAAGGCTGCCCAGAGCTTTGTGTGGGTTTTACACAGGTATTCACTTTCATCTCAATAAAAGAATTAGTGTAACAAATGCTGGCTTACATGGTGCTTTGCTGCTTATGGCACAAGAGAGCTTCTCAAGAAACTTACGGTGTTGCCATGTGAAGATCAGGCACCATTTATGGAGAATTAAAAAAAAAAATCTTAAAAAAATGGCTTTGCTGACAAAACTGTAGTATGGTGGTACAGAAAAGCCTTTTTATACTTTGCTGAAGTCAACTTTATTTTGACTAATTACTCTATAAAAGGAAAATAATTGTAGGACCAGTAGAGAAGATGTCTATCAGCAATCACTGGCATAGTCCAGTGGGATTGGAGGGGCAAGATAGAGGGTTTGGGCTAATATACTAATTCACATGATTTTTTTTTAATGTGCACAAAAGTCAAGCGATTGACAGTAATGTTTTCAGCCTGACATAACTTGCCTACTGTAAACTGCAAAGAATTGAAGAAAGCAGACTACATACAATGCAATTGCTGGGAGGACCACACTTTTGCCTAGCATTAATGCAGAGAGGTTTCTGCACAATACTGAAAAATAAACGGGGCTTAGTACATATTTCAAGCTTCCCCAGCTGGAATTATTTTCTGTCTCCCTGGAAGATGGACCAGAAAGTGAGAGGAAAAGAGGCCACAAGGGCCAGGCACATGCTAAATCTGCACCTAATCTTCATAACCACAGGACTGAGGTAGATTGTATGTATTTATAAAACAAACTGACCGTTGCATAGCACATTCATGGCAATAAGTGTGCCCATATTGAAAATACTGCACTTCGGAAGTCCTGAGGACTGCCAGCCCAAACTGCTGGAACAGCACACTCACTGTTCTCAACTACTGTGCTCCACTCGAATTCGAGAGCAAAAGAATAGTAACAGTTTTTCGTTGTTTTGGGGAGAAAGTAATAGGAATCTTAAGTGCAAATAATTTTCATAGCCAAGCATTATTTAAAAACTAAACCAGACAAAACCTATTATTTTATACTCTCTAAAAGATATTTTCCTTTTCTCTTTTGTACTTTTATGCAGAAGTACCTTCTCAAATGTTCTGAAAGCTGGGATTTTTTAAACCAACCTTGAAATTAGCAAATGCTTCCACTAAAAGTTTCCAGCTACTTTCTTTTCAAAACTACTGTAAAATATGTTAATAGAAAAAAGAAGTAGCTGCATTCTGGTTATTGAATGGAAATTATCAGCTCGTGTATATTTATCGTGTTATTGACCCTGTATTTGCCAAAATAATGTAGCCCACATACAATCCAGACAATCAGATATGGAAAGTGTGTTTAGAAATATGCCATACTGGAACTTTTTATAATAGGGGTTTTAATCATGGAGTTATAAGGAATTCTTGGGAGACAATAAAGAGATTTATTTTATCTTTTTAAGTCTCCAAAATGAAGAACACTATTTAGCAGATACTGTAAAAACTGAAAAGTTTGGAAATTTATTTAATGCAAGGAACATAATTCCAACCCAAACGGCACAGGTGTGAAAGTCATCATTTCCAGAAGTGGGTATGCTGAAGGAAGCCGCTGTTGTCTAGCAGAGGACACACGTTCTGTGCTGTCATTGCACTATATAAGGTACAAACTCATCTAGTGACAACAGTAATGTCTTTAAGCTGCTCGCTAACTGCCCTCCAGTGGGATGGGGGAGAGAATAGGAAGAGTAAAAGTAAGAAAACTCGTGGGTTGAGGTAAAAACAGTTTAATAGGTAAAGCAAAAGCTGCACATGCAAGCAAAGCAAAACAAGGAATTCATTCACCACTTCCCACCGACAGGCAGGCGGTTCAGCCATCTCTAGGAGAGCAGGGCTCCATCATGCCTAACGGTTACTTGGGAAGACAAACTCCATCACTCCGAACATCCCCCCCTTCCTTCTTCTTGCCCCAGCTTTATATACTGAGCATGACGTCACATGGTATGGAATATCCCTTTGGTCAGTTGGGGTCAGCTGTCCCGGCTGTGTCCCCTCCCAACTTCTTGTGCACCCCCAGCCTACTCGCTGGTGGGGTGGCGTGAGAAGCAGGAAAGACCTTGACTCTGTGTAAGCAGTGCTCAGCAATAACTAAAACATCTCTGTATTATCAACACTGTTTTCAGTACAAATCCAAAACATAGCCCCATAATAGCTACTATGAAGAAAATTAACTCTATCCCAGCCAAAACCTGCACAGAAATGCACATTATTGGCAACTTCTCCTGTATCTTGATTTACATGTGACTCAAGCCGATACTAATCACCAGTATTTAAATGCAGCTTTTGGGAGAAAACAAATCCCCTTAGATGTGTTCATTCGGAACACCACAAAATGTAACACTTCTAAGCCTCTGAAATAAATTAGACATAGTCATGTAATTCAGGAATTGCATACGGACTTGGAGGGAGGTTGTTGTTTTAGATTTTTGAATTAGATGTGTATAAGCACTGCTACGGTTTATTCTTTTCAATGAGAATATAGGAGCTGGGTTTTCAAAGGGTCTCACTGTGTTATTACATGTAGACATCAAAGCACTGGGCTACATCAAGAACATGAAAGGGAAGTTAGCCACTTTAAACCACAGTGAAAGAGACATTTAAACACTTAAATGTGTGTCAAACACCACAGAAAGCCCCTCAAAATCTATAGCATGGTAAGGCTCAGTCTTCTGCAAAACCTAAGCCTCTCACATAACAGACCTGGTTGACAAACACTGCGATTTACGACAGAGGAAGGACTCTCATTCCCCAGTAGCACAACCAGTGAAACTCAGCAGCGCTTAGACAAAAAAGCCCTCCAAAACCTCACATGACTTCACATTCAAGTCAAACAACACTCTCGCATTTTTGGATGCAAACCAAGCCTGACAGATCTCCTACTAACTTTTTGTCCTGGCATGATAATTTTTCCTTGACTTTACATGCGGCAGCTAGGCTGGAGAGATTAATATTCTCAACTGCACAGCCATTTAATCCCTCCTTGTCTCATTCCGTAATCAATGACACTGAATTCAGGTCTTTCTGTGGCTTTAAAAACTGCTCCAAGCTTTATTTAAGCTTCTGTAATTCCAACCCTTTAGCACACATGTAGTTGCGTATATTGTGCCTGCTATCAGGTTAAAATACCAGTCCTTAAAAAATAAAGTTAAGAATGTCTTTACAGGATTGGAGCTCTAGTCTGCTACGTTTTCCTTGTGTGTGCTGCAAATAATGGAGATAAGTGAATGAAGTTTTCACAAACCTTTGAATTACTTTTCTCAGTTATAAATAGCAAGAAAAGATTTAAGTAGAAATACATATATACATAACCACATGTATGGAAATAGTTAAAACTAGATATATAATTTCCATATAATCCAAAACCTTGAATAAACAAACAAAAAAGCTTACCCGTGCCAAGGTCAGTGTTCCTTGTTTACACACACTGCAGCGGACCCTCAGTTTCCCAGGTTTCACAGCTTGGCAGAAATTTTTGCAAAAAACATAAAAACTGTTGTAACTAGATGCACCTGTCAGGATGAAAAAAAACCAAAATCAAACAAAAGTATTTGATGTATATTGAAAATCAGTAACAGACTGTAATGAAAGGTTTCTATTTGAATTTATAAGTGATAAGTAAAATAAAAAAAAAAGGATGACTAATTTTAACGCCTGAATATAGCATTGTGATCATCTTATCTTGCCTCGTCTAGTTCTTAACACCTTTCATTAACTCCTGCTTCTTGATCAATAGTGAACTATGCCATAACCCCTAGAAAATGCATCCTGTCTTGAGTTTGAGCTTATCACTGACAAGCACAAACTGTAATCTTTGGCAAGTGATGTATGAGATTAATTACCCCAGCTCTCCATAATTTGCATCTTACTTCTAGTCTAAATTTGTCTAGCTGTAAGTTTTAGTGAGTTCACATTGCATAAAATTTCCTTCGACAAAGTTTAAAAGATTAGTTT
This sequence comes from Burhinus oedicnemus, assembly GCA_008921705.1. Taxonomy (NCBI): domain Eukaryota; kingdom Metazoa; phylum Chordata; class Aves; order Charadriiformes; family Burhinidae; genus Burhinus; species Burhinus oedicnemus. Next base: position 2,585,811 of record VFFE01007242.1, on the reverse strand, counting down.
GACTGGTATCACAGCAAGAAAACAAATATCTGATTTAGCAAATTCAGTTTTATTCCTGGAAGACTGGGAACCATTTCTTTATTCTTGCTGGCAGCAGTATAACCTAGCAAAGTTTGTAAACTGCTGCCAAGGTATTAGGCCAAATAAATTTTCAAGGAAAATGAAATGAAATGCATTCTGTTCTGTGAAACTATGGAACAGAAGATGATATGCAGAGAATTGTGTAAGCCTGGAGCAATGCTAATGAATTTGATTTCACATGCAATCCTGATCACCGTTTTGAGTAAACCACTTTTTAGGATGGCTACTGCTATTCCTCAGAAAATGATGGAAGATTTATAGTATGGTTTTAATCTAGACTAGCCATCTCCAAGTTTGGAAACTCAAGCTTATTATCATGGTTGAATTGAGACCAGAATAAAGTTTTTACCAGATTTTTCCCAATATCAAGAGGATGGTTGTGGAGATTTAACCCATTTACAGTGGTGAACTTCAGAATCAAAAGCAGTCCTTCAGAGATCAGAAGTTTTTCACTGTCTTCTTCCCCATTCTCCTACTCTCCCTGCATTTATCAGCAATATACTTTCTATGTATATTTGAATCCTAATGTTACCACAGTACATATGAACTGGAATACTATTTTTAAACATGACTGACTTGCTTTATTTTTACACGTTCTTCACATGGTAAGGGTAAGACCCTGTGTTCTGCCAACGAAAATGCCTACCAATTTCATGTTACACCTATTCATAGGTGTTTTAACATACACGTGCAACTAGTTTCCAAAACTCAACTTCAGGGAATTATATTGTCCAAAAAACTTTTTTTCTAAGAAAAAAGATGTAGATGTCTTCAGAGATGTACACTGCTGAAAGAATAAATTTTAAAACACATGGTAAAAATAAGCATACCAAAGTTTTTCAAGTTTTAGAAATGTAAGCTAAATAAGAGTACATCAATGATGTCTCCAATATTAATTTTAGTCAACTGATCTATCAAGTATTTTCCTTATGCTTCCCTGGGGAATATTAATCACCATAGAACATAAAGCATAACAGAATTTTAACCAATTCTTTTTTTTTGAAAATTAACACATATCCGTGCATTCACATACATACACACTTTTCATATGAATAAATGCAACTCAAAAGGTGGAGAGCACACTTCTCAAATCAGTCTCTAACACAGTTCTGAGATGAAAGTAGTTCAACTCAAATAAAAAAAAAAAGCATATGCTGAACTATTTAATATATGGTACAATGTTGAGAGGTGATTCCAAACTACGTATGAAAAAATTTTAGATATTTGGATCTTTATTCACTCGTATTTTGCCTGAGGCTCTTAATACTAGGACTGAGAGCACATCTGGATTAGACTGCATTTGATCTAGAATCCACAACAAAAATCTAAACTATGGTATTACAAATGAGAAGGAATACACTTGCAAATGATTGCATTTCACTTTTGGTGGTTCCTCTATGCAGGATCAGCAGGTTAATCAATAAAACAAACGGGCCGTACCTTTAGCACAATTCAAAGGAAGAATGCTATTGCTAATACAGGCCCACAATAAATAAGATGATTTTAGACACTTACTCCTGACTCTGTCTCAAGTGTAAAAGTGAGACCAGAGCCCTTTACCTATTTTGGTATCACCAGTCCTCTCCCATTGCTCCAGTTTCTTATGTGGGCAGTCTAATGAGACTAATGAGACTGCTGCTTCTATTCACATGCAGAAGCACTTATCCCGAGTAGATCTGTGATGCCACTACTCATGGTCCTAATTCAGACCTACTCTCCAGAGGGTTTCCTGCCATGATTCTTAATGAAACGCCTCCAGTCAAACAGAACCATCTTATTGAGTACACGAGCCCTTACAGAACAAAATATTTGGTTAATTGGGCTGATGACTTTCCTGATCGTGTCCTCTGCTCCCTGATGTCTTGTGTCCCTGTCTCACATTTTATACCAAGTTTATTTCAAGCAGTAAACTACTTGAGGCAGGAATCATGCTTTCTGCCTGCTTTGTGTTCTAAGCTCATTCCACCTATACCCAAAGATAAAATTATATTATTGATAATACTCTGCAAAATATTCATAGGATAGTATGGCATAAATCAGCATGACTGAATACTGCAGTAAAAAATAGCAGTCATAGCAGAGGCCTAAAATGAGACATATTGCTGATTTACTATAGAGGATAAATCTTATGCATTAGCTTGATATTTACTCCCTGCAAAAATAGACTACGTTAGCTCAATATTAATTTTTCTTAGCACATTCCTTTTTTTTTTTCTTTTTCATGAATATAAAAAGTACCCCTAAACACATCCCCTATGCACAAATTTGAAACACAAGAAACAAATTTATAATATAATGAGTTGGAGCAGTTACACAGCACAGATCTGTTCAAAGACCCAGAATAACTTCTGAAATACCTGCTATAGCAAGGCTGCTGGAGAGGCACAACATGACAAGAGGCATGTTCTGATTTTAGAAGGAAAGTGTAAATGGAGATATTCAGCAATCCATTCACCATTTTATATAGATGTGATGATCTCAGTCTCACAAAGTGCAGTTACATCATCAGGTGTATGTCCTGAACAGCATCACCAGGCATAGCGAAGAGTGAATTAAAAACACAAATGCTAAAAGTCAGCATACAGTACAATACTGATGGCCAGCATTAAACTCTTTACTGACTTGCTAATGTCACTGTGTATTTTAGCACGGCCTTTGGCTGAGACTGCATCTCCCTGAATCCCTTTTCAGAGGGGAACTGAAAGAAACAGGAACAAAGAAATCTGCTTTATGCACCAGCCCTGATGTAGCAGTATTAATAAGAATTGTAATTATGGCACTATGCCAGTACTCACTGAAATTGCTGCAGCACCAACCTTAGAACCTTGTCTTTCCTCATTCAATCATGGTCTATAAGTTTTCATAAAGCTTTCCATTAATAATTTATAATACTGGCACTCAGCAAGAATGTGCAGACACAGTAAATTCCAAGTTAAAAGAAATGGAAGTCCGTTTATAAATGCTGATTCTAATCCTGAACTTGAGCATTAACGCCATAAATAAATAAATTAAATTATAACTACTAGTTTTTGCAGTTACCTACATTGGTGGGAGGAGAAAGATTGAGGGAAAAATAAATGTGCTGTATCTGCACTTATTCTTCTCTGAGAAGGTAAAGTCACAGCAATTTAAATTTTCAGGTTCGTATTCCAAATATTTATTTGTGGGGCAAGGGTCCCATAATAGTCTCTTTTGGCCATCAACGATTCATCTGTTGGTCTGGACACTCTTTTCCAGCTTTCCCACACTGGCTGGTACATCAGCATGTCCTTTGGGTAGCCATTTACTTTGAGTCTCTACCATTATCTTACTCTTATCCTTACAGATGGTGCAACAAGGATCTGCCATTTTTTTGACAAGTACTTTACTTTAATTTACTGTTAACTGAAAAAGATGCCACCAGAAAATTGACCTTACAAACCTGATTTCCTCTTAGATCCAAAAGCATTTTTCAGCACATGATCATGGGCTAACTTTTTAAGAAACCATCTCCAATATGTCAAGCTTCAGATAAATCTGACTTGGAAACACAGAAAAAAAAGTATTTCATTTTATTCACACGTGATAAATTAGCAGCCAAATGAATCTCTTCCATCTGCATTGGTAAATTCATCTCATAACTTGTTTCAACATAGCAAAACTCATTTAATGCACAACTGCCTGATGGTGAACTACTGATAACTACTCCCCAGTTACAGATTAGTAGACAAGTTCACAGCAACTCTACTGTATTTTTATCTATATCTGGACCCCCAGTTTGCTAATTACAGTAGCATGCTAAATTGTCAAAAGCCTTACAAAGGTGAATATGTGATGTCCACTGCTTTCTTCTCTCCACAGTTCAATGTGATCTGTTTTTTGATAAATTCATGCTGGTTTTTACTGTTGTTCTTGGATTCTTTCAGATAGTTGCAAGTGTTAGATTTTTTTCTCCAAACATTTTCAGGAACTTCAATTAAACTTCTAGGTTTAAAATTCCTGGAGTTTTCCATTACTTTTAAAAAATGTCACCAGATCCCCCCTCCATTATTCCTATATATTATTTATTTTCTGTGAGTTCTAGAAGTTATTTCAATAGTGCTGAGATTCTATTCAATAAGGAGGACATTTACTTTGCAAGAATACAAATTATACTAACGTCTCAAAAAGCAGCAAATTTAGAGTTATCCATGTGGAAGCAAGCAGAAAGTAAGTCTGAGCTGTTGGAGGTTTTTTCTTGTTCTGTTTTTGTTTCTGGTTTTAAGCTATAAGCAATATCTAGTACTGATATTTTCCTAACAAAATTTCCTAACAAAAATTGCAGTAAAACATAAAGCAAGAAACCAATTGATCAAGAATGGCAACTGAAGGTTCCAAGACCTTCCAGAATTCAAAGCAGAAGTATGCATAGGCTAAGCTAATAGAATAGCTCTGGTAATGACATAAGTTATAGGCTCAGGTCATGCTACAGTCTTAGAAACAAATTAGTTCAATTTTTATTATCTTTCTATATTAACCATCAAATAACATGACAGAAAAGATAAAGTAAAATAACATATTAACCTAAATTCATCACATCTCCTTTCTAATATCCAGAAATAATTTCTCAAAAAAAAATTAGTTTAATCCCCATATAAACTGAATTGCTCAAACTAAGTCATCAAAGGTGGGGTTAAGGATCAGTTTTGAAAGCTTAATATCCTTCAGTGCTGTCATTCCGGAACGGATGATAGGTCAAGAAAAACAACAACAATAATTCTTCTCTAGTATATTTTGTACTGAATGCACTTCTGTGGATGTTTAATAGCTCCTTAAATATATGAGAAATAATTCCGAGCTAGAATCGTAATGAATACTATGTAATCAACATGGTGTCGTGGTGCTGATGATTGCCACTTTTTCTACCAATGTTCTTATTTGAGTGAAGCTTGCAACTGTTGGAGAAACTTAATGACTTCCCACTTGGAAATATTGACAGTGTGTCTGAGGGCAATATTAGAGTAGAGAGATGAGAGAAAGATCAAGAGAAAAGTGTTGGAGCAAGACAAAGTATCAGGAGATACAAAAATAGTATTGTAACCCCCTCTCCATAAGCTCCTCTGTAAGAATTTTTCCCTGCGATCTCCACCTCAGGCTTAGTTATCTGTGTTCAAGAGTGTCTAAGGTCTAGGGCCCACCATCATAACCTTCTAAGGAAATGACCAAGTCATGAGAAAGAGTTGTGAAAAAGTTTGTAGAAGGATAAAAGTAAAAAGGCAGAGAGAAAGTGTTGTAGAGATGGAGTCACTAGGCCAAGGATTCAAGGGGAAAAGTACCAACATGGGTAGTTATAAAATCCCAAATGATCAAATGAGGGGGTTATTTGATCTGATACTGTATGTTGAGAGCCTACAGTTTAATGATCCAAGATACACAGATGACAGGTTTCATGTATTCTCAATGGTCTCCATTAAAATCTTTCTCAATGTTTTTGCTATTAATTCAGATTTTGCTTTTCTCTCTAGTGTATTTTCTATATTAGCTATTTGTTGATGTAGATCTTCAAATTAGCCATAGAAAATAAATGAGGAAAGTTTGAATAAGTCACGCTGCAGGTTGTGAACTTAATCGAACCAAGATCAGACCAACTGATTCCTCCTGTTCAGTTTAGAGAAGTATACAATAAATTACCCCCACCTGAATATCAAAAGTCTGAGATAGAATTTTCCTAGTTAAAATGCAGGAGTGGGTCTGACAGACAAAATCTGTTGTTCCACTTTCAAAAGCAATTTAATCATAATTTTATACCTCCAATAGCTTCAGTCACTTTTAAACAATGTACATTTAACAGGAACCAGGCTAATATGTATGGCTAATATGTGTGAATATATATGTACTTGTACATATTTGAATTATGCATACATATGTATAATATAAATGTATGAGGCACAAACTTTATAGGTATATAACTTTAAAAAGTTTAGTAAGAATTCAGAAAACAATCCCTATTTTGCAGTTTTCACTTTCAAATATCATCAGATAAAGCCATTTATTACAGGATAGTTTTAGTTAAATTCTTAATGGTTTTCTCTATAGAGTTCATTTAATTATGTTGCTTCTACCAGCCAAAAAAAATTATGAAGATATGAATGGAAAAGGCTGCTCATTTATGATCTATGTTGGGATATGTCTTTTCATCCCAATGAGACATCCTCTCTCTCTTCTACCTCTTCAAAGCTGATTTCCTAATTTCCTTACAAATATCCCATCACAAAAAGTATTAAAACTGTTCTCTCCCTTTAGTGTTTTCTATAAAAAGAGAAAGTAGCTTTCTCTGATGTGTATCCCAGTGTTTTGTACTGTCTCCCCATTTAGATTTTTAAGCTCCTTAGGACCTGAATTACCTCCATTTTTTCTGTGTTTTTAATGATGAACATGCTGTGGGAGCTTTATACATGTTAGTAATAGCACAGACCAATTATTTTGATATGCATGACTAGTTAATCTGAAAAAATTAGTCATAATGACTATAGACCTAATCCTGAAATCTCTAATCAGTCAAAACACCCATTATCATCCATATGACTGTTTAAGTGAATAAAATCTGAATAGGGATATTAGGAGCTAACCTACTGTTTTCATTTGAACTGCATTTTCATATAGATGATAATGATTACTGAGTCTTTCCTTTAACTCAGCTATTTAAAAGAGGATACAGCTACAGGAAGTCTTTCAACAGATGGAAAATTACATAAAGCTAACATTGTTTCAGATTCCATTATATTTACATTTAGACTAGTTGTGATTTGTAAAATGTAGACTGACTGTCAGAGACCTCTCAGACCATTTTAGCAATTTGCACCCACATAATGAAAAATACAAAGTTAGAAGGGGAACAAAAAATATTTTTCCAACTGTCTTAACTTTAAGGACTTTGCTTGATTCAACACAGTAGGAGGAAAAACATCTGCAGTACAAAGCCAGTAGTGTCAAAGTAGTGAAAATTTCCACATAAAGCTAAATTAAAAAAAAAAAGCATGGAGGTTGCAATTCTTCACCTGAAAAAAAGAGAGGTGACTTAAAAGATCCCATTCGCTTTCCAAAAATACAGCTTGTATGTTCTGCGTCTAATCTTTTCTTTTTAAACTGCTCATCTTTACCTGCAAAGATTGCATGGAGCACACAGCTTTCCTGCCCAGACACATATATGCAGATGCACACTTATAAAACATTTCTACCTGTTGATGATGATACTTATGCTTTATGATGCCTATCTAATTTAGACCATGAGAATGGCATTTATTTGACAGCTAGATTCATCTTAACTGGTTGTGCTATATTCTAGTGAGAAAAATGGGCACTTTTATGGTTTGATTCAATTCATCCTGAGGTAGATATAAACAGATATAAATATGTCAGATAAATTGTACCTAAAAGGGTCTGTTTCCATCTGTTGTGGGGTTTTAGGACTACTAGGTCTGGCAGAGATATCTACATTGCAAACATCTAAAATTAGGTAAGATGAATCCCACTTGGTGATGCTGTACACAAGAACTCATGACAAAGAGCTGCAGTATTTTGTGGTATGGATAACAATATTAAATAGACTAAACCTTAAAAAAAAGCCAATTCCTTTTCTTGAGACTCAAATACGATTTGCAGAATGTCTATGGATCTCACGTAATTAGAGTATATGGAAGACATAGCTATTTAGAAAAAAGAAATGGACTTGTCACTGTAACAAGGACTACAAATGAAAGTAAGAAGATATTAAGGACAGTTGGAATTTGGTTGAAAAGGGTTTAATGCCTGTGTAAGAGGTGGGATATCAGAAGTACTTGACAAAGACAATAGGGGGTACAATTATCTTTTTAACTCCTTCCTTCTCAATTAAAATTCTTGCATGCAAAAAAACCAGGAGGCTTCTATTAATTAAAAAATTCAAAAAGAACAGTATTTGATATATTTTAAATTTCTGGAATTTGGAATGGCATAGGGAAAAAGTTTATTAGGCTTTCTCTGTCAATCTTTATCATGAAAGAACCTCGTACTTCCCTCTTCTGAGCCCCAGCATCATTTACCTTCACCTTCTTTCATATTTCACCCAAGTTCTTCCTGTATTATCTTGTTACCCAGCTAACTTCTGTAATTACCTTTCCCCCTTCTGATTCCCTTTCCTGACCTCTACATAAGGTTCACCTTTCTCTTGCTTCTCTCCTTCAGTCCGCTCTCTGATTCTCAGACAAAGAAGCAAACTTCCACACTAAAACTAGTATGGTTCATATTAACAATAAGCAGTGAAGGCAGCAAAAAGAGGAAAAGACAACTGTGATGATTCTGGCAGACAGCAAAACACGGGAAAAAAAAGAAAGACAAAAGACAATTTCATGAGACTGCTCAAAGCTTGCCAAATCATACATGGGAGACAATGATACCTTGTACATTAACAAAGTATTCAAGATGAAGGGTCTCCCTGAAAATGTGCTCTTGTGCATGAGGAAACCACTATGCACCAACCATGACATCCCCTGCAAACCACCACCCTGAGCTGCTTTTCACCTCATTGAAGGGACTGAGTGTGACCTGCAGTGATCATAACTGGGTTGAACTGGCCTGTTTGTAGTTGCAGACAGGGACTTCTGCGTTTAAGCCTAAGCACATATGGGAAAGCGAAGCTACTCCAGAAAACTAAGTATGGGTAGCACGTTTCCTACAGTGTAGGCTTTGGTATGAGCAGCAGATCCAGTTGAGCACAGTTTCAGCAAATAAACTAAGAAATGTTCACGAATTAAAATCCAGTTGTACTGATCAGCTCCAGCACAGCTCTGGTTCCTCCTTCTTGTCTAAGTGGAATTTGAGAACATGCAGGCTTGTTTGATATTTCTGTATGGACAGCAGCATGTTTAGGGAAATAGCCATGACTAGACAGATCCACACCCAGAAATCTTGAACACTCAGGTGCCAGGGTGCTGCACAGCCGGGGAAAGACAGGGGGGTCAGGAGCCAACAGTGATGGTATGGCAAACAGCAGCCAGGGTCAGGCCAACAGGGGCTCAGACCCACCGCACCTGAGCAAGGTGAGCAGGGCAGGTGCAGCAATGGTCACTCACAGATCAGTGGTCACCAGGCAAGTCCATAAGGATGAGGCTGGTCCTAGATCAGGCCAGGAAATCAAACTGGCAAGTCAAGGTCTGGATCAAGAAGATACACATCCAGACACAGCGTACCTAAAAACATAGCCCAGGGACGGAACAAAAGTAAGGACCTGAGCTTAAATGCAGCTCCCAGGCCAGTAGGTCCACTGAAGATCGGTGAGGTGGAGACCTCCGACAAAGCTTCCTGCAGCTCTTTCTCACACAGCGCTTTTCACAGACGTCTGATCCAAAGTTACACAACTGCCCCATTTCACAGCTGGCCTTTGACACATCCAGTTAAACACCCAAGGAGGGAGGAAGTTTGAAGAAGAAGTTGCAAAACCTGCAGGTGCCATGATACCAAGCATGTGATATCCCAGAAAATACCTATGTCATGTCCAACAATAAACAAAGTACTGACAGATCAAGGAAAGGGTAAAATACCATGAAATCATCTCAATTGAGAATGCACCACAGAACTTAGGAAAAGAATTAAAAGAAACTATATTTAAATTTATAGAATGGATGCCTGCATTTGCAAATTGAAGATGAGATTGTATCAGCTTATTTATAGCTACAAATATATGACACTTCATAAAGGTACTTCTGCATAGATCATACACAATTTAGGCAACCACGTTTTTGCCAATACAGAATGTAAAATTAAAATTTTGCTTTCATGATTAGTTTTAGATTTTATTCCTACTGTTAGTGTGCAATCACAGTATCTAATTAGATGTTTATTTTGACTGAAAGTTCAAGTAACAGCATACCCTCAGTCAAAATAATGGCTATTCCTACTGAGTTACTTCTCTGTATTAGTTTTCTACTTACTTCCAGTGTCCCCAAAAAACAGGTCTACTCAACTAATGTTGTCCAGATATAGGTAAGCTTGCATATCAATAGTAATTATCAGTAACTATGAAAGGCTAGTAACAAGCAGAAACAACAGAATTGCTGTTATTTCTGTTAAAGAGTCTGTTATCCTATTACAAAACATTCTGGAAAAGTTTTTCGGTGCACCCAAGGAATATATAGTGAGGTAGCAACATTTATGAAAGATAATTAAGTTATTCAAGGTACTAAGACATTAAAAAAGCTTTCTCAGTATTTTTCTAATAGAAACTACACTGTTACTGAATAAAAAGGAAAATGCCCTTGTGGCCAAATAACTAGTTAAAACACAAGAAACAAAGGTCAGGACTAAATGATAAATTTTCTCAGTGCAGTTCCTAAAGGAAATTGTGCTAGGACATGAGTATTCACCATCAGAAAAAGAGAAATGAACAGTGAAATGACAAAGTTTGCTAGTGATATGATTTTATTCAGGGTAGTAAAAATGAAGGCCAACTGGAAAAAAACACTGAAGAATGCAGGATGCTGAGTGACTCATAATAAAATGAAAAATGAAATTCACTGTAGATAAATGTAAGGTAATGTAGATGGGAAAAATAATTTTATGCAAACAGTGATGGTCTTGACTAGTTATTACCGCACAGAAACAAGATCTTGGGGTTATAATAGATAGTTCTATGTAAATGTCAGCTCAATGCTCAGTAGCAATCAAAAAAGTAAATTGAATGGTAAAAATTACTGAGAGGAATAGAGAAAAAAACCCCAGAAAACAGTGCTGTACAAATGCTGTAAAAATCCATGATGTGCTCCATTTTCAACAGCATGTGCAATTCTCCCCTTTCCATCTCAGAGCAGGACATGATAGAACGGAAAACATACAAAAAAGAGGGAATGGATAATCAGTAGCATCCATGCCACAATCACTCAAATAGACTATGACTTTTTGGGCCCAAAAAGCAACAGTTAAATGGGAATATCACAGAGGTCTACAAAATCATAAGAGGTATAGAGAAAGTGACCAAGAGTGGGACAGCACCCTGGAAAATATCATTACGACACTGATTTACTCGTATACAACCAGCTGGCAGAAGCTACAGACTGCCAATAGGATACTATGCTAAATGAGTCTTTGATCTGAGCTAGTGTAACCACTGTCCTATTTCATGTGAGAAAGAGATGTAATCTGTTACTACATTTCACTGTGCTGCAGTGTCCCTTCAGAAAGACTGTAGCTTACTTGTAGTGGTCCAACCTATATTGACCTCCATGGTGCAATGGGAAAGACACAGGACAGTCCTGCTTCTGTGCAACCCAGACCATGCCTTCTGCTTGGAGGCATTCTGTGTTCCTACCCACGAAATAATCCTGATCCATAAGTCTTTAACAAATAACTTTCAAATATATATTTTTTTTTAAAGAACAGATATTTATGCTCTTGGTTTTATCCACAAGAACCTACAAATACTGAAGATATTTACTTCTGTTGTAGCAGACACTTTAGTGACTAAATGACAACAGGCCTTTGTGGTATTCTTATGAGTTTAAACTACTAGATTGTAAACCTTCATGTATTTTCTTTGAACTTCCTTGCCTGTTTTTGAATTTCAAGCTATCATCTTAAGCTTTAAAACCTAATTGTGTTCTGCACGGCACCTTAATTTTCTGAAGAATGTTTCTCCCATGGTAATATTCTTTAGAGTGTCTCCACGTTGACTACAAAATGATCCTAACTTCTACGCCAATGTTATTTAAAAAGTGCTTTTCATTTTATGTTCTTTTGCTAATGCTTTAAGTCTTTTTATTTCTGATCCTTTGCACGTTCAGAACAGTAAGATCTGTCCAGCTATTTTTAATTTTTTGTTTTACTCTTCGAAAGATTACTTTTATGAAGAAATATTATTTTGAATACTTTTTTGATACTCAGAGACGTTTTCAAAAAGATTCCACCTGATGTAGAGAAATATGTACCAAACAACCTGGTAGTAAAGGCCAATTTTGATGGTTGAGCATACAGAACATCAGTCATTTTGCAACAGCTTAGTATTCCACATGCACCTTGTCAGGTTCAAAAGCATTACTCAAAAATGTTATATGCTTCAGCAACAGTTGAAAAATATGGGAGTTAACACTTTAAGTTTCATACATTTGTACGAATTCATGTCTATTCTCAGCAGAAATAAGGAAAACTTCAGAAGAGCTGCTACCTCTGGGAAGGCTTGAGAAATCCATGTCTTGGCCACAGTTGCATAACAGACCCCACACAGGTAGGAAAACGTTGATGGTGCTCTACCTAGGAGTCAGCTGGTACAGACTGTTGGCAGATCAGATCCATGACAGTTAAAAACACCAGTATTTCCTAGCTACACTAAATTTTTCATTGCTGTAGATTCCTTTTCATATTTGCAATAAGTTAATTCAACTGAACGTTCAGTTTTGACTCATTTTCTACAATTTTTTAAATGAAAACAATTACAGTAGGGAAATGGGACCATCAGTAGAAAGAGAAAAGGAAGACACAGAACTGAATCCTAGTGGGGAAACAATGCAGCATAGGTAAAAAAATGGCAATAAAAAACTTTTTAAAATAATTATATTAATTGTACAAAATTAAAATATTGAAATCACACATGTGAAGAGATACTGCCAGAAAAATCAGAGGGCAGAAAATGTCACAGATTGATACAGATCTACGAAACATTTTGGGACAGTAGCAGAAGTAAAATAAACATAGGAAACTGCTAGTCAAAACAGCTCCTTCCATAACACAGAAAAAGTATCAGGCAGCAACACTATGATTTGCTAATTTTGAACAAGATGACAGAGTTACAGGCATACTATCAAAGAGTTATTTTGCACAAGCAGAGAAGCTGAGTGTTGGAGATGAGAACCAGAGACTCGATCAAAGAGGTATAAAAATAGTAGAGGAAATTAACAATGTAGAAATCACTTATGTTTTAAATCTGAAAAAAGGCACACAATAAAGGAAGAATGATGAGGGAAAAATATTGTCCCTGACAGGATATATAAAGCTAAGTTGCTGTATTATATCAGAGATGAGCTACAAAAAGATAAGGGCTGCACCAGAAGAATGTAGACCAGAGAACAGACAGAAGTATTGGCAATATTCAGTCAGGATGCCACAACGTATTGATTAAAAAGTGTAAGAAAGCGTTTGTTGCTTCATAAGGGCTGTTGTATACTAGATGACAGTAACATGAGGGTTTGACCAGAGAGATCATGACAAATAGTATGTCAAAAATTTACCTGCCTTTGATGAGCTAAAAATTAAATCAAAGAGCTTGAGCTCTTTGAGCAAGAAATGCTTTCATCTTAATCATCAATCTCGTTCATAAGTGTATGTATATTTAGTAAGAGTTATTTGCAGCAAAATGGTGAAAAGCTAAGAAGTATGTCACTCTATATAGGGGCTATATGGACAGCTGCACTACCAAGGAGCTCCAAGTTTGAATGCAAACACCTTACTTTCACAAAATAGAAATTAATTTTTTACCACAAGGGAAATAAGGTAAAGTGAGATTATGCATAGCATCAAGCCATAGAACATTTCAGCATAATTAAAGCACTCTTCCAGGAGTGTCCCTACTGAAAGTTCATTTTAGCAATAAGATACTTCAACACAAATATTGTAATAAAGATAATGGAAATTAAGTTCAACACAAGTTACTCCTCATCATTACCCTTCCATTGTAAAAAATCAGCACCTGTAAAGCACTTTTACTAGCTGTAAAAATTGGTAGTGACAGAGACTAGAAAGATCTTTGAGATTTCAAAATCTCAAAATAATCCAAACTCCTGACCTCTACATTTAGCAAGAATCTGAATTTGCCAAACCATATTATTTGTAAAGAACAGATGTTTTTCATGGATAAAAAAGTATATGATGTATATATGGAATTTATGAATGTAAACACCTGCACATTCACAATTGTAAGCAAAATTTCTTGGTTATATTCAGAAGTGATAATGTCATAAAACAGATCAAATGGACATTTCTGTAAATGCAAATAAGTGACATTTATGTTTCAAGGTTATATTACAAACTACAATTTAGATGAACTTCTGTTTTCCCCCTTCACCAACCTCTTGGATCACAGACTGAGTGACAACCCTCAGAAAAAGTGGGCAACAGCTGTATGTACAATTGATTAGGAGATTAAAGATACTGTGGTTACACATACAGATGCACACACATTTACATTCATATAAACTTCAGTGTTTAAAATTTAACAAAAAGCTTTTAAAAATATTAAATAAACATGTATCAAGTGACATTTATCAACTTTTGGAAAATCAATGTATAAATTATACATTATAAATCCCATTATTCAAAACTTGAAAACAAAGCTGTAAAAAGGAAATGGTATGTAACTTGAATTGAAAAAGAGCTCCATCAACATTGTATCTACTCTTTAAAATTGTCTTACAGTTCCTTTCACTTAGCTTCAAATACTATGCAGATTTTCAGAGGTTTTAACTTAAAAAAATAATCCTATAACCTAAAATATATTTCTAAATCAGTAAAACTATCATGATGTAGGGCAGCAGAACCGAATACAGACCTCAGAAAATATTCTAATCAGCACTTAGAAAAAGAAACCCACAGTTACTGACAAGCCACAATCCAGGAAAGAAGAATGACAAATATTTGGAAACCACATTACGGAAGTGCTACAAGCTTTTAATAAAATGGGGCTGATAGTATAAACTAGTCAGTTAACTGCTGACCAAAAAAAAAAAAAAAAAAAAAGGGCACAAATATCTTTGGAAAAGTATTTGAGATATACTTTGTATAAATATGAATGACATATACAGCTTACTATGAGATGATCCTAAGTAACACTCTAGAAACTATGAAAATGATTGCAAGGTTGATGTTTAGTCTAAAATTTGGGGACAAAGCCCAGCAGGAATTGAGCTTATAACCAAACAGCTAATCCATTCCACTACCACAATGTTTATTTTTCTCGGTCCTAATATTGAGGGACAAACTGAATAACTGATTTGTCAAGGCTGTCATGTTATGTTGACCAAAAGAGTGTCCCTAGTCCGAATGACTGAACATATAATAAACAGCATTATTTCATTATAAACTAAATAAAACTGAGATTTTAACAAAACCTGTCTTTTTGCATATCATCCCTGTTTGGAAGCCACACTAATCCTTCTCTGCATCCCTCCAGCTTTAGTGCATGTGCTGCAGGTTCAGTATGGTTTCAGGTACTCATTTCAAGGATCTCCACCAGTGATACTGAGACACACAGAAAAATGACATTATCAGTTACATAGATGGTATTGTAAGTCTGTGCACACAACACTGACCATGCATCTTTGGAAGCTGTGGAGATAACTGACAAATCCACATGACCAAAATGTTATAATAATATTTCTATTTGTAAATGGTGCTCCACTTAAGGCAAGAGTGCTCTCCAAGCAAAGCTATTATTTTTTAGTTATACTGTAGATAACCAAAGTGTATTTAAATAAAGAAAAATATGACAAGTAACTGCTTATCTGACTCACAACTACAGCTAACCCTACGTGTTCTTTCCTTTTCCTTAACAAGCACTAGATCATTATTCGAGCAGAAAAGTAAATGACTAGTGAAATCAGGACTGTCCATTAATGTACTAAATAACTTGCCAGTGCTTTTATTCTAACAAATATTCCAGCGTGTTACAAAATGTTGTACAATAACAGTGTACCACAGAAGCTGCCTTTTAGATTGATCTGTGTCATTCCTTTTTATTCTCAATGCCCTGCACGTCAGGCTCTTCACTATGAAGCTCCCACAGAACTAGAATTTTAAAGATGATCTATTTCTCTTAGAAATAATAGGGAGCAGGGAAATTGCTCGGGAAAGATGTATCTATAACTCAGTTTATAAAACATTTTTCACTATAGAGAGAAAATACCAGGACCAACACATCACAACTGAACTATTTGGTTTACAAAACTCGCTATTTAATGACATAGATAACTTATTAAAAATACTATTTTGAGGAAGATCCTTAGCTGCTTCTAAAGAAGCAATAAGATTTATATTAGTCAACAATCTCTTAAAGACTTGTCCAGAAAAACGGAAATCATTGTGTAAAAATGGCACTTTACCATACTGTATTGCCACAACATGGTCATTGCATCACTTTCATGTAATGCAATACCAGGACAATGTTGTGAAGAGTAGGAACAGATTTTAAGAAAAAAGTCAACTCAGAATTTCACATACTGTGTTCATATATGCTCTAAACTGAAATGTTGGATATGCAGCAACACCCTTTGGCTTTTAGAAGACAGTTTTGAAAATATAAACCTAAGTCAATAAGTTTCTTTATCTCTTTAAACCATTCAGCAAAAGGGTTTGGGATGTAGGCCTTCCACGCTATTAAAACCATCCCCAGGTATTTAAGAAACGTGCAGTAAACAGCAGCTATTTAAAGTAACATGTAATAGTGTTCAATTTTTACACATGCAAAGAGCTAACTTCATCCTGTAGAGGAAGAAAAACACAAAACAAAGTATTTCAGGAAAAGAAGGAAAGACAGAAAAAGAAAGAGGCAGAGTACACTTGTAATTGAGCCCTAAGACCTTGAACCTCAAAGCTCCTCTAGCCCTGCATTAACTAACACAATAATCCATCCACAGATATTCTGCTGAGAGACAGCAAGATTCATTGCATTAAAGTTAAATGCACAGCAAATGGAATCATAGTAATCCTCAATGACATGTTTACATGTACATCCTGCTGAGCATCTACGTCTGTTATTTGATAAGAACCATGGGAATAACATTCTCAGTCTCTCAAACAATGATACAGACTAGTCCTACCCTTGCAACTCTTACTTGCCTCCACACATGTGAAAATTTCCCGCAGTGAGGTGATGGTACCTACCTATGAGAGCTTTGAGCTTCAGCTCCTAACTATTCCACACTGCACTTTAGAGAGACCCTTCCAGGGGTCTCCAGCCAGAAAACCTGCTAGCTTGATCATCTTCATAAACAATGGGAAAACACATTTTATTATCCAGAAGGAATACAATGGCTTCTCTATTAGAAGGAATTAAGCTAATGTTTAAATTCTTTAAATAACTGAAGATGAAGTTTCTAAGACTATCTCTAGATATCTGTCACTATAACTCCTTGATTACCTTTTATGCGAAACTATGATCAAATGAGGATGCAGTAATATGTAGGCCCTGTGGGACTTCTCAGTAAGAGATATTATTGATATCCTGTAGGGCTCATTTTTCAATGTGTTCTCTGATTCATCAATTATTAGATATTTTTGATACTACGTGTAGAGTGTCTTCAAATGCGATATTAGTACTAAATGTTCATTGCATTTTAGAGACTAAAGCGCATAGCAATCCGCTTCTCAAGAAGATTAATTTAAACTGAGTCCTATATCATTCTTCAACCTGTCAGTTTAGGAAATCACCCTCTGCCCCACGTTAGCATTCCTGCCACATGAACTGTTGAGACTCCACTCCTCGCCACACTATGTACAGAACTGAGCATTAGCAACTAGTTGTTACTTACTCCCGATCAGTGTGACACTGAACCAGTGGCTGCCAGCTTAACTCTCAGTTGTTCCTGTAGTACCACACCAATCAATTAACCCAAGTGATTTTGGAGAATGGTTTGGCTGAAGTTAAACAGAAACGCTTAACGACATTTGTACATTCAACTTGAGATATACTTCAAACCTCCTAATCTCTACAAAAGTCTGTTCCCTTTCCCCCATGTCACGTGAAATTAGGAAAGCTTTTTGTTTTTCTTTCTAGACAATCCTTTTGACAGTTTCACAAATGTATATGCTGGGGGAGGTCTCCTTTCTAGTGTTGAATTCCCAAGTCATACTAAAAGTTAGAAGACATTCCTGTAACCTCTAAAGAGACAAGATTTCATCTAGATGCCTCTCCACTTCCTTCACCAGTAACCATTCTAGCTGATTCTCATGTGTTACTCAATGAAGGATCACAATACTCTAGGAAAGAATCTAGGAAACAAACAATCTACATCTCCAGTACTTAACTCAGATTTCTGATCTACTATGTGTCTGTGCAGGGGGTAATCAACCCTTTAGTTCTGCCATATTTATAGTATATTTATAAGGCATTCAGTTAGAGAAAGAGCTTTCAGTACCTGGACTCTGGGGTACTTACAGGAGAATAGGAATAGTAAAATGAAATATGGACAAGATCAAGGAGAAACAGCAGAATGAAAGCTATTGTTACAGATGGCAATATTTAATGAAGATGTTTTATTTCTCTCTAATACAGATTAGGAGATGAAATGTGGAGGACAGGTAACACTTCTCTTTGAAAGAGAAACAGAATTTTTTGCACCTCCATCCTAAATATTTCACAATGGTTAAAGTTAGAAAGAAGATATTGCTCAAGATGAGTCAAATATTAGCTCAGCTATGGCCATCATTACGTTCCTATCAAGTTAAAAATCACTGTGGACAATGTTACGTGGTTTAGAAAACAGGATGAGACGACCTGTAGCTATTCACCACAGACTGGGTAACAAGAGGTATAAAAGTACAATATCCACAATCATTAATCTGTATCAAATCCTGAATTTAGATCTTGCCCTTCCACAGCTGAAGACAGTGGAGATTTTGCTATTTATTTCATTATTACTAGCATAAGCACAACATTCTTTTCAAGATAACTAAAATCTGCTTAGGGAAAGTCCCTGATAATGTTAATCAAGGTCTTCATCTGGCCATATCTACAGTTCAGAATTTATTTAAAACACTATTGATATTTGATCCAGCTACTTCAAAAATAATTTGTGGAGGCTGAGAAGAGTTGCAGTAGATAAAAACTCAATTTCCAAGTGGTATAGCTTTAAAACAGAAATGAACTGGTTGTTGCCTGCCTGTTTTCTTCCAGTAATACATACTGAGAATTTATTGTGTGAGAAAGCTAAGGAGAAAATTGTGGTGAACAAAGGGAGAGATCAGAGCTCCAGGCACTTTGGTTGCTCAAGTGAACTTTTGATCTTCGTTACAACTTTGGTTAAACCATCTTCATAGCAAATATGCAATAAACTCATGTCAGCCAGCACTGGAAACCAGGATACCAGGTTTTGTCGTAAAAATCCTTGGTAAGTTGTGCAGTGTCGCATGGAGCTGAACATCAATGTACGCTGTACATGGTGAAAAGGCTCAACCTGGAGCATGATATCCTGCTGATCCCCCTCCCCTGCACCTCAATTCCACATCTCCACATCCATATGTTTCTTTCTTTTTCTCTATCCCTGTCTTTTGACAGGTACATCTCTAGAGCCACAGAACTGACTGTTGTACCAGCAGGGCAACATGGAAGCTTGGAAAAAGAGTGCTGGTGCTCAGCAAACGTTGTGTCTCTTGGAGTACTTTGCTCAAGGATGCAGCTGCCACCTTTGAGTTTTTAATCTTTGTTTTGCTGAGTGGAAGGATACTTAAAATATATGAGAGAGAGTGTATGTGTGTGTGCGCGCGTGTGTGTGTACACACACACCAGATAAGCTTGCATTTTAAGTGGAAGTTTAGTTACAGATATTCTATTCCAGAAATGAGAAATTATTACAGGTAGATAGACTGTCAAAACTAAATCTGAAGCATTCATCTGCAAATACCAGTTATGGCAGCAGTTGGATATAACTGCTAAATCAGAATCTGACATTCTCAAGGTCAAAGACCTAAGACTGAATACCCACGCAGATGTCAACAGTACAGATAAGCTTGTAAGATACAGTTTCAAGTGTATCAGTGAATACAAAGATTCATGTTTTTTTGAACTAGCATTCAAAAATGTTAGTTTTGAATCTTAAGGTTAAATATTAAATAGGGACTTCCAGACCCTGGACACCTCACTAAGAAAACTGTGATTCTGACATAGCAGTTGTACAAAAAATGGTGCCACAGCACATATAATCCAGCTCAGAAATATTCCAGGCAGATTCACTTGCAGATCACTGTATCATTCTGTCTCATAAGTGAAAGGCATAACAAGACATTTTCTTCATTTTTTTTTTTCCTGTCAGTTTGATAATTTGATCACAAATGCTGTAATCCTAAATTCAGCTTTCTGTCCAGGGCCAACAGATTCCATAGAATAGCAACGTTCCAGAAGCTTATAGTAAATATTTAGTAATTAAATAGGACAATGGTTGTTTGCACAGCATGGATCTTTATTCTGTTCCAACTGCAAAAAATCTTAGTTGCTGAGCATAATGTAGGCAGTGTTGCCTCATGAAGAATGTGTAAGGATGAACAAGGTTTAAGCAAAAGGTTCATTGTACCTCAGAGCAGCAGAGAAATGCCCTACACTGAAAGATTTTTGGAAATCCACATAAAGCTGATATAGAATCTCAGTTCCTATGGTTAGATATTCTCTAAAAGAAAGAAGGAAAGAAACAAAAAGACAAAAAGACAGAGGCACAAAAGATGAACAAAACAACCGAAATCCCTGTTGGCAGTCTCTGAAGAGAAGCCTGAATGGACACCTTGGCATCTCTAACAGTCACCCAGGTAGCAGTGGAAATGTGAAACCTTCACCGAAACAAAGCTGATGGCAAAATTCTAAAGACTTTCTGGCAGAGCAATGCAAGAGCATGCAGTGACTTTAATTCTGCTTTTCTGTGAATATGAATTAGATCTTTTGAACTGACTGTCCATTTTCCAACCACAACCATTATTTTCTTAAAAAAAAAACCATCAGAGAATCTGTCTTCCCCTGCCAATGTAATGATCTTTACCTTTCATAGAAGTTCAAATTTAGTCCCATTGAAGCTATTTGTCTTTCTAAAGAGAGAGCAGGATGTGTTTTGTATGGCTATTTTTTATCTTCTGGTATCAACTGAATTGATTAAACTATCTGTTCCATGTAATTACTTTCTGTAGATCAGGCCTTTCTAATAGGTCTGTTCTCCCAACGTCCTTGCTGTGTGCGCAGAACTCCCAATGATATTAATGAATCTCGAGCACATGATTTGAGAGAGGACTATGATGTGTCTTATGTCATTTTGAGTGGGAAGAGTTCATAGCAGAGACCATGTAGTGCAAGCACTAAGATGCACAGTAGTGGCAACTACTAGTTTTTAATGAACTTTAAACAAAGCATTCTTCTTATTTGTGCCTCATAATTGGACTCTTCCTGTTAAAAAAGAATCACCCTACATCTCTATTATCGTGTTTCTACACATAAGAGGTGTTTCCTAAGTGTTACTTTCCTATTTTTCCCTGTGGCATCAGTAATTATTCTGGAAAACATAACATGTATAGTTTTGTTTAATCAACAAAGAACATTTACACCTACAAATGCCACCTCCAGCTGGTGGCATAAAGATGCGAGTGATGCATTTGCAGAAGACAGCCGATGTATGCTGTCACCCATAAACAATCAAAATACATTCCAAGGACACAAGAGTGTTCCCACCCCACTCCTTGACACACGGGAGTTAGCAAATATTACTGGCTTCAATTAACATGAAAGGGTCTTTAAAAACAATAAAGTAATTAGACACGTTCATGAGAGATAATTATGTCATGTAAAGATGAGCATTCCCAGAAATGCTTTTGGCTCTATTAGGAATGAACATTTCTCCTCTCAAATGAATTTCAGAGACATGTAAGGTGTGGGAAAATGGCACAATTCTCATCAGTGTTAAAAGCATATGATACGAATGAGGTCTCCAGCATGGCACTGACTGCAATAAATTATCAAGTGTGTGTTCTGTTTTCTGAAATGGGCTCAATTTATCATTTTATTGAAAAGGTTCCATTATGCTAATGTATTATAAAATCACTTTTTGCTGTTGCTGGAAGGTGAAGAGGGAATATCAATTTTTATATATAGAACTTGGAAGTATTGCAGCAGTGAGTTGTCAAGGGTTAATAACCCCAACAGTAGATACAATATACATAAGTGCAAACTTCCAAGGACTTTGTAATGACAAATTTTCATAACCCTACTGGAAGCAGAATAGCCAGAATATTTTTCCTAAGCTTAACTATTTCAAAAGAAATTTTGACAGAATGAGAAATAGTTAACTGGTGGGCTGAAAACTCTCCCTCTGTTCTCCAATTTACCCTCAAATTGACACTGGAGACCATTTAAAAAGTGCCATTTCGATGAAGGTCAGATTAGAGAATGCCATTACTGTTTTTGTCAACTTACCCTGGTAGCAGACGTGAAGGATAATCAGACAGAGGCGATTACTTGCAAAAAGGAATACTACTACTCTAAATATAACATTGTATAATAAGCATGTTTTCATTGTTTTGCAGTATTGGATACAAACCAGGTAAGTATTAAAAGAGGAAGAGAACTATATTTAGATAGACAGTTGGTTTGATCTTGTATAATAGCTCTTTTGTGGCTGAGATGTGACTTGTATCCAGAAAACCTCTTTTATGCTGTGCATCAAAAAATAGAGTATTGTTTCAGGAACATTACCATATTATGAATAACTTTTAGCAGGAAGCATTGTCTTACAGGCATGCCTTCCCCTACCTCCAAACGCACTCATACAGCATAATCCAACAAACTACAGCAACTAATCAAGAGGGATAATTTAACATATACTGACACAATTGCAATATATTTTAGCTGTTGAAAACAAGTAAGTGGAGCTAGAGCACTGCGATTATTATCTCAATGGATCATCAATAGCCTTCTGGATCTCAGAGCTTCAAACATGGATCACAGTTTGAGAACTTTTGCAATACAGTATTTACCAATCAGCTTGCAAAGTCATTTAAAACTTTAAAGAAGTTCTCATTCAACACATAGGAAATACTTAGCAGGATTGATTCAAATTTGAAAGTAATCTCACTGTACCATATACAAATGTTATGGTCATAATCTCCTTGCAGTACACACCTGGATTTTTAAACCTCAGATAAGCATACTTGAAATATGGTTTCCTCTGAAGAGCATATTGTAACACTGTGATGACCTAATCAGGCACAATGTGTAAGCATTTTGCATTAAGTGTGTGAACAATGTGACCACCAAAGGGACAAAGATGTGTGTAGTTGCACACAGGAGACAACCAAGTGAGAAAAGGTTGTAAAACAAAACAAGTGCAAGGGATTGCAAATGCGCAGAACATCTTGCAGGTACGGAACACCCATGAGAGGGAGCTGGCAAAACCAAAATCAATGTAAGCAGAGAAGATTCCATTTTGGGACAGGGGCAAGTAGTATAAGAATATCAAACAAGAAAAGGAAAGATGGGGAGGAAGGAAGACAAGTCAGCTTTTGTTCCAGTTTCTCTTGTCAAAGAGCTCTCAGGCCTTATCAACTTGATTTCTGTGACTATAAGGCATCAGTGTGACCTACATGGCATGAGCTCTGTGGTATTGTACACTCACAGCAAATTTAGGATAAAAGGTCTAACAACTAAGGTCTAACAGCTTTGTATATGTAATGAAGCATAGTGATAATGATTAACAATGTGCAGGAACTAACCATTAGCAGAAAGTGAGTTGTTAATCTAGGAACTTTGTAAAGTTTTGTTTTAAAGTTTAAAAAAAAATTGTGCGTACAGTACAATTACACAGTGTGTAATGAAGACACATGCAGCCATGGTTCCCAGAAAGTATTTGCCAGAATCAGGACTAGTATATTATTGCTGAGTTGGTACTTTGTTCTGTTTTTTTTAAAAAAGCACATTAGTTCCTTCCCTTTTCTGAATGTAGATTGATCCTCAAATTGATTTTGCATTTTATATTTAAAAATTCATAAAATAATGCATTTAAAAATCTCTGAATCAAATGTAGACTAAATCACTACGTGCTACATAATGCATTCTCATTTACATTAAAAGTGGTTTAATTCTAAAACAAAAGTAAACTGTCAGTTCACCAAATCAAAAAATAGCATAGAAACCTAGCTAGTTACTTGAATGGGTCTACTGAAACAATACATTGGTTGCATATTATGTAATTTATTACTTTTTCTTGTACAGCGATATGAATCTTACTCAAATTAATGTCTGTCAAAAGAACTACCGTAAGAACCATGTAACCACCATTAAATGGTGTATTAATATTTCAAGAAATTTAAGAAAGGTCAGTGTAAGCACTCTGATCATTTGTTATTAGAAAAAAATTTTGATAACTCTGGGAAAAAATGACCTAATTACTAAATGTAAATTACACAGAACACCGATTTCTCCTCCTCAAAATATTGATTTACAATACTGTGGGCCTAAAGTATATTTAATTAATTATTTTTTGTTATAATTAATCCACAAATGATTTGCACAGATGCCAAGGGAAAAAAAATCTTTATACTGATTAATTTCCCATGTAAAAATGTAGCTACATGACAGGAGAGAAATTTTAAGAATCCTTTTCTCTTTTCTAAGGGAATAGTAAATTCTTAGATCTTTAGTTTTGTGACACAGTTAAGCAAAACTAGGTCATGAGAAAATAAGTTTATTGTTGTAATAGTTTTGTCTAGCGCAGTTGCTGAACACTTACAGAGCTTCATGTCTCAGAGTATCAATAGAGATGTTCTTGCAGCACTGGTGGCCATTGTGGATGGATCAGTGCTCCTGTTTTGATGGGATTCTCAAAAAGAGGGTAAGCAAAAGCTGCAGTTGTACTCAGCTTGGTATTGGGTAGGGGTACTCAGCACAACACCATATTAAAATGAGGAGGTAGAGATGTACATCATACCATTGCCCTATCTGGAACTAAGTGGACATTATAAGTTTTATAAAACTGTGAAGTCATTTTAAAATACTTCAGGAGCTTAGACTACTCATTTACCTCAAACAAACCTGACACAGAAATACTTATCCTTTTAGGCTTTTTGATTAAAAGAACCATAATAAAAAGTCATATCAATTACAGAGTACAGAGCACAATCAACAGAATACCATTCAAAAAGTATTCGTACCATAACAGCAATATCCCCAATTAAAGTGATACTTTTTTTTTATTTCATCAGAGCTTCTCTCAGAAGTATGCACAGTTCTGACTACCTAAACTGTGGCTTTTCCTTCTAAATATTTTTGCCTGTGTCTTTCATATATCAGACCCTTCCTTACACAGGCTGGGAACTAGCTGATCGCTTTATGCTCTTAAGCACTGGCAATACTGAGGTTTTGCTAATGTCAGTTTTACCTGCCCTAACTAATTTTTGTGTTATTTGTAAGGACACAAGGTTTTAACATATATTAAGTTTTGGTAAAGCATTTCCTAACTAGATGGAAAACAAACAATCCCTCAATTTGCTAGAATTTACAGCTTGGCACACCTAAGTCAATATATACCAGTACCTTACTTATTCTTCTGTGAAAACAGCAACATGGAAAGATAAGGAGGCAGAGATGACTTGCATGCAAGCATTTTCAGAAGGCTAGCTAAAGAACAGTAGGATATTTTAGGGAACAGACCAGATGTGCAATATTTAAAAGTTGTAAAGAAAAAGACTGAAGTAATGATGATCACATCTAATCACAGAATCATTAAGCTGGAAAAGAGCTTTAAGATCATTGAGTCCAACTGTTAACACTGTCAAGTCAACCACTAAACCATGTCCCTCAGCACCACATCTACACATCTTTTAAATACCTCCAGGGATGGCCATTCCACCACTTCCCTGGGCAGCCTGCTTGACAACCCTTTCCGTGAAGAAATTTTTTCCTAATATCCATCCTAAACTTCCCCTGTTGCAACTTGAGGCCATTTCCTCTTGTCCTATTGCTTGTGACTTGGGAGAAGAGACCAACCCCCACCTCTCTACAACCTCCTTTCAGGTAGCTGTAGAGAGCGATAAGGTCTCCCCTCAGCCTCCTTTTCTCCAGACTAAACAACCCCAGTTCCCTCAGCTGCTCCGCATAAGACTTGTTCTCTAGACCCTTCACGGGTTTCATTGCTCTTCTCTGGACATGCTTCAGCACCTCAATGGTTTTCTTGTAGTGAGGGGCTCAAAACTGAACAGCCTCACCAGTGCCAAGTACAGGGGGACAATTCCTTCAGACAAATCATTTCAGACAAAATAATAAACCAGTTGATAATGGATTAAACTGGGAATTAAATAGGTAAAGATATTCATATCAGCTTACAGAAAACATTGGCTGTCAAACTAACTTTGGGGGTGTTTTTGAGCTTACAAATTTGCTTGACATGGGTAGCTGATAAATACCTTTAGAGAGGGAAGCAATGTGATTCTGTAGTCTGACCTCCTGCCTAGCACAGTCCATACCACTTCTAGGTTTAAGTCCAATCTTTGTTGCTGGACATACGTTTCAGAAAAAATGTCCTATATTTATTTTTAAATGGCCAAATACAGAGAATTCATTATAAGCCAGGATAAATTGCGTCAGTCGTTGATTTCCTGGCAAGTTAAAATCTATGTGTGGTACTTATATTTTCTGTATCTAGACAATGAAAGCTTAAATCCCAAAATAGCTTGTAAGATCTAAGACTCCCCTGTTATCAAATTTCCACTCCCATGGATGTCACAAGATTATACCAACATATATAAGCCAGTCATGACCTGCACTTTTGTAGGATTCTTGTGACTCTTCTCCTGAACCTTCTAACAGTTTTTTCAGCAGCCTTTCTGAACTTTAGACATCAAAATGGTGCGTTATACTCCAGTTTTAGTTATGCAAGTGTCAAAAGCAGAGGGAAGACATACCCTCCACTCCACTCAGTGTTTTCTCTTTATACTTCCAAAGATCATATTAGCTTTCTTAGACCTGGCATCATGATGCATTATCATATTCAGATAATAAGCCATATGAAACCTTATGTTTTTCAGATTCACTGCTTCCCAGGCCAAAATCCCTTCACCCTATACAAGTATTTACTGATATGCAGCCATTATGGAACATAGTTTATTCACTGACGCCTTGTTTGTCAAAGCACTTTGTACCAGGTATTGGACAGACTGTAAATTAGGTGGGAGTGAGGTAGGATGAAAGTTCTGTGCTGAGATTTTTTCACATGTTCATCAGAAATCATGCAAGGTGCTATTTAGCAGACAGAAAAACGCATTTCTATTTCCCTTGTCTGCCAAGAGAGGAAATCTGGAAATCTTCAATGCAGAGATTATTAAGATCCATTTTCTTTTTTTTTTCAGTCCGTTAATGACTTTCAAACTTCTGAATTTCTCATGGACAAACACACATTGTACGTTAAAAACACAATATAAGCAAGATGGTTCTCCAGATCAGTCAAGAGTTGCTTTCATTACTCACCACTAAAGTGGGGTGAGCTGGGAGGAGAATGCCCTGTTATGCTCTTCTGCAAGGAACAAACAATCCCCTTAGTGCAGACAGGATGCCAGGCTACAAAGGTTTTTGTCTGATCAAGTGCAGCAGTTTATACTACATAAGTATATTACTTATATAATAGCAGTGCAATATAGCAAGAATTGTCTCTCTCCTGGATTGTCTGGTAAAATTCTAGTGTGACCTCCAAGAATTCAAGTCAATACTTCAAAAATACTACTTTTGCAGTCAAATGCTGCCAAAGCTTCTGGGAGAAGCTTCTGTGATGCAAAAGTTAGCACAAATCTTTTTCCTCACAATTCAAAGGAGCGCAAATAAACCAAAAGCAGGGCAGGGATGTAAGGTCAGCATCCTGTGGTAACAAACAGAAATACCTTAGTCTTCAGAAAGAGATGAATCCTCTTAGTGTTTACTGCTACAATTATGGAATAGCTGTGTAGCATGCTAGATTAAACAATAATCAATTAATGAATCCTCTGCCTCTAAATTGTAAGTTTAAATTTGTCCACTACTCATTGCATTTGATCTCACAGACACAGAAAAAAAGATTATACTTGGTTCTACTGTGTAGGTTTCTACTGTTACTACTATTACTCATTTCAGCTGTGCCAAAGAAAATCCTCACTACACAGTAAAGTTGACTGGAAAACTGATCTCTGGATTACTTTTTTTTTTTTTCCTTTATCTTGCCTGATTACTATTAACACAGAATACTACTCAACTCAGTGAATTATGTGACTACAAATTAACGCGCCCCAAAC
The DNA here is from genome assembly GCA_008921705.1 of Burhinus oedicnemus. Classification (NCBI taxonomy): domain Eukaryota; kingdom Metazoa; phylum Chordata; class Aves; order Charadriiformes; family Burhinidae; genus Burhinus; species Burhinus oedicnemus. Next base: position 2,557,755 of record VFFE01007242.1, on the reverse strand, counting down.
TCTAATAACAAAAACATCAAAATCCCCCATATTGAACAAAATTGATGGGGCTGAACAGACACAAGTTTTCATAGTGACAGTCAAAACAAGCCAAGGAGAAGATAACAGGCCTTTAAAAAGTACTTATTACTAACATCCTTCCAGGCAGAACTGTCAGTCATTAGAGTGGCTCTTCTTTTTTTTTTTTTTTCTTATGATCTGTTTAACTTAATCACAGATAAAACTAGTCCGCATATAGTCTCAATACATTTTTTCCTCAGTTGTCATTCTGCCATGAAAATATTTGCTGCAACAGAAGATACCTATCAGTTTGTACTTAGCTTCACAGAGTCTGCAGACTATGGAAAAACACATCACTTGACAAATTTTAAAAGGACTTACCCACATATAAACTATTCTGTAAAGTCCAGCACAACTTCGAAAGCCCTGTATACATCATGTACAGTAGTGAAAAAATAAATGGCGAGTAGCATTAAAAAGCTTACACCATTGCCTTGCTTTTGACAGTAAGCCCAGCCTGAAACCCTATCCCTAGCTTACCAGATTCAAATGGGCATACACCCCTCTTATCTCATTATTCATTCAGATTGGGAGATGTGGATCATTAAGCTGGGTACTAATTTGTTCCTAAACTGCACTCATTCATCATTAGTTGGCAGTGAGAGGTTGATCAAGTCAGTTGTGGAATACTTCTGTGACCCTCCTACGAACTGTTTATTTTCTGCATGAGTTACTTAAGAAATTCTCCAGAAGTTATTTCAACAGTTTCAGCAGCTGTTATGTTAAGCACGATGATTTCTGTGGTCAGGTTAGTCACAGAAGTATCTCTGTCTTACTCACAAAGTATATTCTCTCCTCTGGACCTCTATGTTTGGTATTATCTTCCATATTGTATTATAAAGGGTATTTGTGTACTCTTCTTTCTAGAAAGATATCTCTGATGGAGTATTAAAACAAATCAGAACTCAGACTCTGATACTGCACAGAATGATGTCTCTTTATGGGGGATGAACACAGCTGTCAGTAACCATTAGCTAGACTGTGTGTGAGGAGGGGTTACTCTGAGAAGATTCATGTAATAGCTAAAAGATTCTTATATTTTCCTTCTGATGAGCTTCTCTCTCATGAACAATTTTAAATATTACAGCACAACCCATTTGGAGTAACTTAACCTGTGCCTCAGATGATTTTTCATGATGAAGAGAAGATACGCTCAGTAATAATTTGGTGGATGAAGAACTACTAAAATCCACAGCATGAATTATCCTCATATTTTGTGGCAGCTATGTTTCTGTAAATAATAAGTCTATTGTATAGAAATATTTTTATTAAATGTATGGATATGAAAACATTACAACAGATTGGGAATTAAACACATTTCCAACGCATAAGCTGCCCAACATTCTAGTTAAGGAAACTTCTGTTGTGGAAATTTTACGGAGACTATTTTTTGCCTTCTCATAGACCTCTGGGGTTTTTGCCAGCTTATAGTAATTTGTAAAAATATTAGCATAATAGAAGTTAGAGACAGGAACAACACAAGAAATCACTCAGTTTATCCACTAAGGAAAATTATTTTGCTAGAAGACAAATCATATGCTTATCACCTCTTAATACAGTTGTATTTTTTGAAAGAAACCATATGTTGGCATTTTTTCCTGTGCTATAGCACCATTCATCCTAAGAAAGAAACAGAAAAATGTTCAGGTCTGTGTATTGAAATGTACCAAATCACTGATTTACCTGATTTTTCAGAGGGAAGAGAAATGCTGGTTTTTGTAGTATCCAGAATAACAGCCAACCCTGCAGAGAGTGATGGGAGGATGCTGGTGCTGAGATCTACACGAGTTAGACTTTCAGGTTCTTTTTCCAAGGCTTTCAGAATACCTCCAGCATGGTTATCTTCTGTCTCATCCTTGTTCTGAGTGTTCTTCTGCGGACTCTGAACAATATGAACAATACTTTGCTGGGCCAGGTCACAATTCTGCAATACAAAACCAAAATCCCAATAAATAATTAACTGTGACATAAGGGACAAAATCCCTCTATCTCCAATTTGTTATTTGTTAAATGGTCTTCAAGACATTTTGTGCAGAATTTCAGTGTGCAGTAATGGAGTTTAAAGCAAAGTGACAAGTGTAAATTGCTGGAATTAGGATTACTTGCATTGGCAAAAGGGTCACAACACTTACAAATTCTAAACATTTAACAAGGAAATGGTGGACCAGAGCCAACAACAGCTCTAAATAAGTCTGGTTTATTAGTACAAAGAAAAAACTCCAGAGGGAGCACTACTACATCAAGTGCTAGGAATACCCAATACATAAAATGCATTTGCACAAATAATGCTGATACATACTCTGCATGTAGCGATTTAGGGTCACATTTGACAATCACAGAAAGTTCATGACCAAGCTACTCCAAAGTATCTTTGTAAACAGAAACAGGGAAGATGACGCTACTGATGAAGACTGATACTTATTTTGTGTCCCTAATGTAATTTTTAATCTAAATCTGATGTAGACTCAGTACATGTTTCACATTCATTCCAAAGACGACATTCAGCTGTTTTCTTCAGAATTACAGAAAGCTTGTGGAAGATCTCCTGACCGTTACAGTCTTTCCTGTTAAAATGAAAGGATTGCTACCCATTAGCCCAAGAGATCTCACATATACATAAGTACTTCCTCTTTCTAAGTTCTCATCAGAGGTGATTCTTGGACAGTCTTTCCAAATCTTATGTCTTAGGGAACAGCAGGCTGAACAAGGATCCTATGAATGGTTTATCCATGATAAATCAGGATAGAATTCACATTTTGTTCAGCATTTTCCAAATACAAAATAGGAAAACAAAATATTACCTTAGAACCAGAAATTAGAGAGCTTTTAGATGAACTATCATTAATGAAGGGCTTTTAAGAAAAACTTGTATTGATCTTTCCACAGCATATCTTGCAACAAAAATTGTTCACTTTTGGGTGATATCTCCTGGAGATCCATACCTAGTTTTCCAGTGTAATGAATGAACCATGTACAAACATCAACCACTCAAAGAAGTTTGAATTTCCCTCAAGAAAATAACTTCCTAACTCTTCTCAGCATCATCAGGTTGGTCATGTCCGCACTGAAATGTCAAGACAGATTGCTGATTATATTTGGGAAGAACAGAAAGAGAATTCAGAAGAATTTATCTCAGTATCTACATAATATTTTAAATTTTTAGTTTTTATTTGCAACAATTACATGCGTTTTTAATTGCAAAAGATTCCTTTACAGATATTTTAGTGCTGTTTATACCCTTGTTATTATCCCACTCTCTCTTCTACCGCTTTTTCTCCTCCTGTCTCATTTTTGTTTAGCGGTTTTACTTCATTCTCTTGCATTATTTCTCAGTACTTCCCCCTCTTCCTCTTCTTTCTTACGTAAAGCAGTTCTAAAAGATAAAAATCTGTTTTTTATTTAAATTGAATTTTTAATAACACACTCTCTCCTTAGTGAAGCAGTAAACAGCCAGCAGAGATTTGTCAGAGCAAGGACACTGCAGTATTCATATTCAAAAAAAGCAGTTATTAGATTTCAACTTCAAAATATTAGGTCCAGCTTGTTGCCCATAACATTTTAACAAGATCCATTTAAATAGTTTAATAATTTCATTCATTAACTCAAAGTCCGAAACGCAGTTTGCATCAGTTCCCTGATTCAGTTCACAGCCTGATGTTGTGCTACAGTCACACTGAGGGGATGGCGCAGAAGAGAGAATGAGAAGGATGGTAAGGGCTGCTTAATTCAAACAAAATGCTCCCACAACCTTTTTCAACCACTCTTGCCTAATCTTGACTGCTGTACACATTTAGATGCATGGTTTAAACTGATTGTTCTTTAAAAAGTATAGGTTCCTTTCCAGTTCTTTTTGCAGGCCGGAGTGTATGTGGTTAGCTTAGAAACAAAGTTAAGAGTTGACAAAACACAGACCCATCTTACCTACTATTCTCTCTCCAATAATGTCAAGAACCACATACTTCAAAAAAAGATGTAAAATTTGCACTTTAGGCAATTATACATCCATATGACCATAGCAATAGCATATTCCTGGATTTCACTTAATAAAAGCTTTCATTTTAAAAGGGCAGGTGAACATGTATCTTAGCTTTCTTGCACCTCTTTATCAAAAACAAGAACAAACTTTGGAACACTGAGATGACTACTGATGATGATAATGTAGGTCATAGACCCAGGAAAGCTTAATTAGCAGATTCAAGGATAATCTTTCACAGACGGCAGCAAGGAAAAACAAGCAACATCCTTTGATTTGTACACTGAGTAGATTTGATATGGAAGTCACTGAGCAGTAATAAACATGGAATCCCAAATCATCAGTTTTGTAATGTAGTTTCTGACTACATTTGAATTGAATTTGGCTTGTGTTTAAAGGAGGAAAGTAACTGTCAACCTTTGCAAGAAAAGTGAGAAGACAGTACAAGAAAAAAAAAGAAAAAAGATTTGTGATCAATTGTGAAGAGACCTTGTTGAGAACATTACCAGGCAGTTCCCAGAACTAGGGCGATTAATGCTTTATAGCAGACTACATTTCGTAGACAGCAGATGGGCTAAGTCTGCAGCTTTTTTTTTTGCTGAGAAAAGAGGTAGAATTCAAACTATTTCTGTAAATGTTTAGGTTTTGCCTTAGGTTACTATTGTAACACAAATCTAAGAAACCGTTGTTTATGTCAATGTCACTTTCATTTTCTTCATGTATTTGTTTTATGCCTCGGGAAACATTTTTTTTGAGAATATCTATTATTAATGATTCTAGAGATATTGTCTTGTCTTATCTGTTGATCCAAATTAATGCCTGTGATCCATATTCCAAAGGGAAATACTGCAACTGTATATATTGTAGATTATGAAGCATCTCCTTGCACTAGAGCCAAGGGAGCTGAGAAGATCCAGAAGTGATGAAACCCAGTATTAAGGACTGGTTCTTTACAGAGAATGAGTTTTGGCCAACTTGGAAAAATGAATTCATAGCAGATGAAATTAAAACTTTTTTCATTCAAACCTTTTGCTTTCGTATTCTTTTCTGAATTCTCATGTTGAGTTTCACAAGGCTGAATCAGCACAACCTGAGTGAATACCACGATATCCTTTAGTGCTGCCAGCTGTGGGCTAACTAGAAGGTCATTTTGGGAGACTGAGCTAAATTATGAAGAAGGAAAAGATGACTGTGTTTCAGCAACTCTGAAATCCTCTTGTTCTGACAGATTTCTGCTTGATATTTTCTTGACAAGATATTTTGATAGTAACATCAATACTGAAGGAAGTGTTCTCCATCTAACAAATATATAACCCATAGAGAAGTCGTATTATATTTTCTGAAGTGCAATACACTTTAGTTTGAGATGTTTTATTTAAAGAAACACTAGAGCAGAGAATAGCAAGAATTTGAGGCTTTGAATTTGAATGTAAAAAAGCTAATTTCTTGTGGTGTTTTGTTTTGAAAAGGAATTTGAAATATTTTCATTTCGTGTTAACCACCAGTTGGGTTTTTTTAGGTGTTTGAGGTTTTTTTATTGCCTACCAAACTCAAAAAGCAATTGTTCACATTCCACTACCTAAGATCCAGTTCAAACTTTTCCTGTTATCTGGAGAGCCACATCTTTGCCCATGAATCCCTGGGGCCTATAGAGTGTAAACAATAACAGTTTACCTAATTGCTGCCTATTTAGATTAAGCAAACAATAGACTGCCTGATGCCGCTCAGTAAGAGATTCACACAAGGTAAATGCTCAAGAAAAGGTATTTTAAACTTCTAGGAATGATCAACAAGAATCAAAATGTTGGCTTTCCAGTTAGGCTTTTTCTTTTCAGATGGGAAAACAAGGGGAACATTTTTGTCTCATTAATCTGCAGAATGAATGAAATAATAGAAAAGCTCTCCAGAGCACCTGTAGCACAATACACCTCTTCAAACCAAGAGGACCCATGTAAAGTTACCAACTTTATTGGAAAAATCTTTACCCATGGATAGTGTAAAGAGACATTAAAAGTGACCATCTAAACAGAAAAAAAACCCAAAAAAACAAACAGATGAAGTTCCCAGAAGAGAGAAAACAAACCTCACTCTACTGTTGCTCTAACCCTCTCACAACCCAAGGACAGAGACCAAGTCTCAAAAGCAGCAGACACAGAAAGGAAATCAATTGGAAGAACACCACCACTATTTTCATTCCCTGACCAATGACACAAAAAAGCAAGGAGAAGAAAGCAACAACAAAAAAATATCCTTTATTACATAGGGAGCAAAATTTGAAATATTAATGAACTTCAAAGTAGAGATTACCTCAAATAAAAAATACAGATATAGTATTAACATTCTGTTGAGACATGATGGTCTAAGAAATGGGAAAGAAGATTTGCAAGAAGACTTAATATCTTTCATTTAACCAGCTGATACAGAATGAAAAAACAAACAAGCTTTTGGGCTCAGAGACTCTTCTGCAGGTCATGGCAAGAGGAAATCTGAAGGGAAAATTAACCACTGTTAAAACAATGAAGCAAATCAGCACCCTGATCTGATATCGCCATCCATTTGTGTGAATTCTGTCTGCTGAGTGGCAGTGAACTAAATATTGCTCCAAATGGGGCAACAGAAAAAAGCCAGTGCACCACTGGGCCTAAATACACAGACCACTTAGGAGTTAAATTCCAGCAATCAGAAACTACTTGCTATTTTATGATGCTGTGGAATACATCTATATTTGACTTCAGTTCACCTTTTCAACATTTTCAGTTACACATTACTGTACTTGTTTAGTATTCAGAATATTGTGGGTGCTAAGCAACGCCTAGAAGGAAAAATAGATGTATTATTGAAATTATTTATTCAAATAAACATGATAAAAGGCAGAAAATCCTTCACTTAGCAGAATATTTGTACCCCAATTTTTATAATCTCTTTCTATTCAGTTCTCGCAGTAGTTTACATATTGACCCTCCCAAAGAAATAGAATAAAAAGAAAGATACAAAAAAATGTGCTATGAAAAAGGATTCACTGCTTTCTAAATCCAAAACCTAGTATCATTTTAAGGACTACTATTAGAGTTCCAAAGACAGGCTATTGCAGCAAACGAAGGAAGGAGTACAGGAGAGTTTTCAGTACAGGAGGTAACAGTGAAGGTGAGAGCAAACAGATGCAAATGAGTGACGTAGAATCACTACTTTTTAATACAAGTGGCAAACAACGGTGGATGGGAGGCAGGCCTTTGGCATATTAAGATTCTAGAATACAATAAATTGCCTTGTTTTAAGAGGAAATGGGACAATACTGCTTCAAAACACCTTTAAAATAAGGATAAGACATTCTTAATGTGATATGATGGTTAAAACTCCTTTCTGTAATGACAGTTAATGAAGATGGATACAGTAAACAGCAATATAAATTTATTGTTTCCCAGATAAGCCACGTTTATTGTGGCTTCATTGTGTTAGGTTTTTTTAATCTCCCCCTCCTCCTCCCCCCCTTAAATTTTTATCTGTGTTTTTGTATCCTTTTTATTTTTCCCATTAGCAAGTCTAACTGAACTGAAGAGTGCCAGGTCTTGAACTATTTATTTAGGTAAGACTAACTTTGGAAGAAATCTGGAACAAACTCTGAGAGTTTTGTTACTTTAAGACTCTTTGTGAGGAGATGAAGCTTATATAAAGGCGTGGCACTGGCACTTAGATGGGAGCCACTGCTGAGATATTTGACCTCTCAGTTTCCTTACCACCTGCAGCCATTAAAGGTGGTGAGATCTCACGCTACCTCACTGGGCATTATAAAGATCATAGCTTTGAATTGAAGATAATCAGAAAACTTCACAGTGAAAGTTCCTTTTAAACACAGGTATACTTGAATGGATCATCTCTTCACTTAGAAAAGTGAGACTCCTCCAGCTGTCATTCTAGCTTTCAGTTCCAAGTCCACTTTTGTGGAGCTTTGCACCCCCATTACCAATATAAGAAACTGATGACAGGATTTTCATGATCCTGTTGACTGCAATGGTCCCAGAAAAGCCACCAGCCCAAAGCATACCTATTCCTCCAAGATATTCTCTACTCGTTGTCCTCCTGGAGAACAGGAATGAAAGTCAAGTTATTAAAAATCAGTAACTCCACTGCAACTCTGTTTGAATGGCAGAGCATCTCTGCCAATGACTCCTGGACTGTGGCATCTAAGATGGAAAGAAGTGCACAGAATGTTAAATTGGCCTCATAGAGGACACGGAAACACGATGATTGCTCATCGCCACTGATTTATTTTTCATGTTACACAAATAAAATACACTAGAAACTGCCAAGATCCTCAGACTTTCTCCTTTTGGAAAGATAATCACAGTCCATGATACCTAGATAAAGGACAAAAATTTGGAATTGCAGTGTATCTGCTGGATTTTCCTGAAGGTTAGAAACTTCAAAGCCCTACAGGTAAGAAATGAACATAGAATATATTTTTTCAGGTCTTTTCAATCTGGAAAATTAAGAAGGCATTATTAGGCCAAAATTATTTTAGGAGGAATTCCTTCAATTTTCCAGAACATAAACAATAATAAAGGTATTAATTGCAGCTACAGTTTCAATAATACACTAGAAAATGTATCTGGTTGTTTCTATTAAATTAGTGACCATGTGGTGTATGATGACAAGCTAACTATAGGAGAGAATAAGCAAAGGATTTCTAAGTGGGGTTCATGGAGTGGTTAATTCAGGTTAGCTACCAGGTGCCTCCTCACTTTGCATCATACGTCAGCTCAGGATGCAGGATAGTGCATTTAGATGTATTTCAAATTAATAAAAAAAATATTTTATGTGAATTATTTACGTGTGACTCACTCTATGTGAATTATATGCATAGACCTCTTCGTTATCAAAAGTTATCTCTAAGGCGATCACTGTCTTTCAGTATTACCTAAATATTAGATCTTTTCCCTCAAGAGTCTGTGGTGGGGCAGAAAAACTTGATGCAATTCCAAGTTTCATATCCTTTAGAGTTTGCAGATCCTGGCTAGGCTGTCCTAGAATATGTCCTAGAGTGCAGGAGTGCAGGGGTGGAAAGGAATACACTGATTCCCAGTCATATCCTGCCCTGGACGATACCTCCTGAAAGATAAGATTTTTGCATTCATATGTTGTTAATGAAAACTTTCTTCTCCATCACAGAAGCCTAAAGTTTGGGCTGATTCATGCATTGGGAAAATCCACTTCTGTGCCATGAAACAAGTGAAGTGAAGAAAAAAAAAAAAAGACAGATGATGGCTAAATCAGTGTTTGAAATGTGTGCTTTAGGACTACAACCAAAACCTAAGCAAATGTCTCTGAAAGACATTCCCATTATAAAGAAGCAAAACAAATCTAGAAACTGGGGATTTGGTTGAATTAGTGTTCCTAGAATGTTCAATATGTCTTAATTTCAAAATAGACCTTCTGACATTATTCTTTATTACTGTCTTTATCTCTTACATGGTATGTGGTTTTTGTAAGTACTGGTAGTCTTTGCAAGAATCTTATTAAAACCTCACTTTCATTGAGACAAAAGGTAATAAGATTTCTTGCCAAGATTTTTTACAATCCCACATTGAGTACAATACATTTTGGACTCATTTTAGGGACTGATACAGTGACCCACACTGAGGAAGTGTAATGCCTGCAAATTTTTGCTAATTTGACACTCAAAAGACTCTGAAACTTTCATCCCAAAACACAACAGCATTACAAAAAAAAATTTACATATAAAAAGACCTAATCTGATGTTACCGTACTGTATGTACGATACAGGATTTGTCTCTTACTGTTTGAGAATGGTAGAGCACAAAAGGTAAAACAGTTATTTTTACATAGATATATGAAGTTTAGTGGAATCCAGGAAAGGCTCCTGAGTAACAAATCAGGGCCTGTCTATAACCTCCACTAGAGAAAGAATCATGTTCTGCGAAGTTGTCACAGTCCTGATTGTGTTTGCCAATTGATAAATCCGTATTAGAGCAAGCCGTAAGCATAGGAGTAATACGGGATATATTGCTATATATTTTCTCTTCCTGTGAGACTAAACTTTCTGAAGACTTCTGTAAAGACTCTGTCCCATATGCAAATGCCAGGTGAGAGGAAGGAACTCCAACTACACTTTGTAAGGAAAGATAATCCTAAGAGTCCTGAGACATTTACTTAAAACCATAAATCCTACCGTTGCTTTGAATTTCCATGGGGAACATGATCTACCCACTACAAGAACTGCTTGCTACTTAGTTTCTATCAGGTACTTTTTTATGTAATGTCATACAAAAAGGGTTAATCCATACATATTCAAATTAAGATTCCGTTATTTTTTAGCAAAGAGAACAATGGAAGTTGGGCAAGGGGAAATAGGTAGATACTGTGTGATTTACTACAGCTCCTCCAGCTAATGGTCCCTCTGTGTAGCAGGAAGCCTTGACTACCCTTTACAAAAATAAAATTCTCTGATTTACAGCATAACACAATAGGTCATATAATACAAAGGTTCTGCTCTGAATGATAGTCTTTAAAGTGAAGTACATGACTTACAATTTTATACTGACTAGTCCCTTAATGAGTTAATAATTTGCTGGAAATGAAAATGTATTCAACCAATAGTATTTAAACTTTCTCGCATTAATTTTAAACTAAGTCAAAATTCCCCCTTTTCCTTCACTTACAAATCACTGTATGCTTCATTTCCATCTTTTTCACATTATAAGACACAAAACTTTAATGTTAATTTCTAGCTCAGTGGAGGGAATGCAGACATAATTTAGTTAGGAACTTTGCGGGGTTATTATTTTTGTATACAATCTAAGACCTTGGCAATGCTATATAGATATTTCCAGATGTCATTACTAATACCACATTATTAATATGATAACTTTTCTTGAATGTAGACCTTCTAGCACAAATTCCCAAAAGATAAATTAATCCTTAAACTGAATAAAAATGTTTTATTGGCAGCATGAGACAGTTTGCAACATTAAAATACCTGCTTAGATTATTGTTATTCCCTTTAAAACTCCACATTATGATCTGCAAAAGACATAGAAGGCAGCCAAACTTTTTGATATTATGTTTACAAAGCTATTAGTATCTCAACAGTGACATTAAGAACATATTATGCTGATATAAAACAGAAGAGAAATACAGTCAAATGAACACTAAATTCACATGAAACTTTCCTCCTTAGTAAATGAACAATTTTTTCCTTCTTGTAATTTTATATACTGTGCAGTAAGAACAACCTATAAAATCATAATTTATTATGTCTGTATAGAAAGTAAAAGATCAATGAAAAGTTTATAATACTAAATTAAAAATGAATACAGTTAAGTTTTTGTGACTGTTTGCTTGCTTCCTAAATGCAGTTGAGTGCACCTCATTATTATTCAATTTTCCACATTGAACTACCTGATAGAACTTACACTCTCTAAACATGTTATCTCCAGCTGTAAACATAAAATAAGAAAGCTTATTATTTATCTGGTATGGACCACATTTTCCATTTCTCTGATTTCTTCTCAAGCCAGCTCAAAAAAGAACAAGTCACAAGTGTATATTGTAAAATGCTTGAATGGATTACATTTTGGACACATTTTATTCTGGGTTAAATGGTGATAAAAGCTACTAAGCTCAGAAAAGGTCTCCTAAGTCACCACTGTTAGCAGTCTGCAGCATGCAGCATGGCCTCAGGACTGCAGGCTATATACTGTTTGATTAACATAAGATTTAATTTTTAATTCCTTTTCCCTTTAAATTCTTCTTTAACTCTTCTCAGCCAAGTAGAAACTGCCAATCTGGTCACACTTGTCTGTCTTCACTTAACATGTACATCAAGCATTAGTGAGCATGTGAAGAATAGGCATAAAAGTGGCCTCATACTGACCCCTAATTGGTGTCAGGACATAAATGAGACATAAATCGCATTTGAAAAAGTGGGGAGTCACTTACTACACAGAACTCTGAAAGTATCCTAAAGACTTCAGTGGTCCCTTGTGCTGATGGGGGGACTACGGTGTAGCTGTAGGGTTGCAGAAAGGAATTTGGAAAATTCTCTTCTCCAAAGAGTTCTGAAAGAATTCCTATGTATTGTTAATACTCCACTATGGAAAGTGAATTTTCATATGAATTTATCGCCTAGTGCATCACAAGTTTAATAGCTATAAGTATTTATTTCAATTACTTCAACTAGTCATTCACAGATGTCTTTTTCATGCTTTATGGCCAGCACCTGGTATACATTCCAAACAAAAAGCACTTCGGTCTTCTACTTACCGCAGTGCATGCATCTTTATATCAAGTTTGAGCAACCACAAATAAAGCCTAGTGGGCATCCTGGGTGGGCTTACTTCGCAACTTGTTAACCCACTAGTATAAACATGGACAAGATATCAAATTTTTTCCAGAGCTTTCCCTGATTTTACCTAAAGGCTTGCTTTTAAACAGTTACCATGCCAGGTGAAAATACTCTTAGATTTGATTTTTGGGATGTGCCTATCAAAAATCTCCCAGCAGGATAAACAAACCTACTGGGCATTGCTGGAAAATCTATGCGGTGCAGTAACACGTAGTACAGCTACGTATCTAACTGAATTTTACTTTGGGGTAGAAGAGGCTGGAAAAGGTTTGGTAGAGGTATAGTTAGGTATGTTACAAAATAGTTAGACAGCTTACAGATTCTTCACAATCCCTAATTGTAAGATATACGCTGTATCAGAAAACACTCATATAATAAATTAATCCCTACACCCAGTACACGTGGGCATAGTTTGTCACCTCTTTCCTTCCCACTCTATATGTAATCACATCTTATTTTAAAAGGAAGAACACAAACTAACACAAAGTGAATTCTAAGAAGATATAGTATAAAGAATTAAAATGAAAAGATCCTTTGTTTTACTTCTAAATTGCCTGTGTGATTTTTCAAGAAATGTCTAGCATAAATGGAAAACATGACATAAATATGAATTCAGACTCATTCTCCTAATAACTTACCTACACATTAAATTTACCACTATAAAAGGGAGGTGAGAAAGCCTTGTTGAGTTACAGATGAAAGATAGTTTTGAACATCAGAACAAGAGAGTAATGACCCCTAAAAAATATAAAGGAAACCTGCTTTAAGAGTGTGCTTTTATCCTTACCTGGAAAAAAGTCTTCAATTTCCCCTGAGGCCATTCAATTTTAAGATAGAAATCTCCAGTGATTTAGCATCAAGCTATGATAGGGGAATTCAGTATTCAGATTTAGTTAGGAAAGCATAGATTATTAAGACAAACAAGGTTCCTGAAAATTAATTTGAAGATTTTTGTATCGTGGCCTTCTCTCTTCTGCATGCATTCAGTTTGCAACACATCACATGCTTTTTATAGGTGTGTCACAGGTGAGTTCTAACTCTTACTCTGAACATCTAAAAAATCTGGAATATTCAGATCTTTTCATGTGGATGAGAAATTGTATAATTTGGATTCAGATCAAGATTCAGATTCTGAAAACACATGCACGAAGAATGGGAATCTATGAGCATTCATGGGGAAGTGACATGCGCTGTGAAGTTCAGTGGTGCCAGGGCTGCAAAAAGTGTAAGTTTTCCTGAGATGGTGGTTTCTTTAGGTCTGTCAGGCTACATCTGCATTAGCAAGTAGCCAGGCAACCAACCTAACTTGCCTTACCAAGTAATGCAGACCAATAGAAGCAGCTCTCCACAGCAAAACAGTTGATTCTGAGGACCTGACATCCACGCTAGAGTTTGGAGACCGAGGTTTTTGGGTTGGGTCAGGTTTTTTGAGTTTAGAGTACCTCTAGTCTTGCCTTAATGGCTGCATGCTCTTTTGCAACTGGAGTGCAGTAGATGAAGTCCTGAAATTCTTGTCCCTGTTTAGTTTTAGTCAAAAGGCACCTACTTCATTCGCTCTGAGGATGCTCCATGATGCAAACCAAAACACAGTAAATGGGGATGATCCATTTCAAAAGGGCACTCCTGTTTCAAACTAAGACACAAGTGCAGGCACACCCTAATTGTCTAATTCTGAGCTCCCGTCAAACCAATCAGCAGACACATTTCAGATTATTGGGGGGAGGGGGGATACTACTGTTATTTAAAGGTAATACTTTTATTAAAATTGATGTCCACAACAACTGGCTAGTCACAGACTTTTGCGCAGTGATTTGCTGGAAGGTACATTCATCTAGGTTTATAGAGACTGAAGGATAAAGGTACCATAGAATGACTAAATGAAGATTAGTAAATGTATGGTGCCTTCTGTTCAGAACTAACCCTCTTCTGTTTAAAAGACTAGTTGACCATTTTTCTTACAGGGTGGAGTTCAACAAGTTTTACAACAATCGTTAACCATTTCTTTCTACTGGTGTATCTAGTAAAACCACCATAACGGTTTCTCCAGAGGATCAGACCTGGTTTGCTTGGCTAGCTCTGCTAAAAATAATCAATTTTCAAAATCTATTACTTCAAAAACAATTTCCTTGTTAACAGTTGTGCCAAGAAAGCATACACACTCCTGTGAACTCTCCTTAGCAATGGAAATTAAGCTTTGTAAGCCTGGACTTGGAAACCTCTCTGTCTTAGAGCTGAACAAACATTACAGTACAGACACCTTTTAAAGCTGGAAAACAGGTAATTCAGCCACACAATAAAGGGAAGAAAAAAACAAGACAAAGCCAATGACTGCCACACTTCAATAAGAAAAAACAGAGAGACTACCAGCGCAGCTTCTAGCTCTTTGTGACAGGGATTGTCAGAACACAGCAAGCATCTTCCCTGCCTTTTAGGACACTTTTTTATCAGAGTGGATGGGGACTCCAATAGGTAAGATGCTACCCTTACCCTCACAGTGCCTCTTTGTGTTAATTACTATTTCATGGTGTGAGAACACTTTCTGACTTCAGCTGGGGACTGGCTTTAACGGTCCTGGAATTTTCATCTTACTGAGAAGTAAGAGCCAACGTTGCTTTTATCCCTGCAAGGGTCAACACCAAACTTTGTGGTACAGATGCTACAAATTCAGCTTCCTAAAGCTCTTTGATCTTGTCCAGCCTTATCTTAGGTGTCTTTCAAAAAGTGACTGAAAACATTCATGGCAATAACAAGCACAGTTGCATTTCTTTTTTTTTTTCCTTTTGTTTTTATCTTCTCTGCCTTGAGTAAGAAAAGCTCTGAAGTGAATGCAATGACAATATGTGTATGCTTAGAAGCACACAGTTAAGAGCGAAGCAGAGCTTATATTCACATGCTTTTATCAGTGTCCACTCAAATGATGCTAGAGTTGGCTGGCTGCAATTAACAGGATGTAAAACTGAAATCCTTACAAGTACAGCATAAATTATCCTCCTTTCTTCAAACAAGCTACCACTGGAATTGAAAACAGAAAAGATGCAGAGGTAACAGGGATGGGCTGGTTTGACTGGATAGGGAGGGCCATAAATCTGGGAGCTTTCCTGAGTTTCCACATAGGGAAGGAATTTCCCTTATTCAACACTGAGATGTTTCTGTAAGTCAAACACAAGGGACAGCAGCTAGATTTTTTTTTTTTAATTTGCAAATTTCAATAAATGATTGCATTTTTAATCTCTAAAATGTGTGGAAATTTTTTATTTTTTAATTCAGGCAGAGTACTGAAACTCAGTTTACTTGGGTTCTAGTAGCAGTTGTACTCCAGAGCATCCACACCTTTCATGCCTTTAGATAAATATGCGCCAGCAAGAATTCCTCTACTTCAACTTTTTTTTTTTTAAGTGCAAGAATCAAATGTATACAAGTACTTTAATACAGCAGACTCACACAGAAAATAAGATTTTTCAACAGTATTAGACTGATAAGATATTACCAATTACTGCTTTCACTTGCCCTGTGATTGGGAAGGGGAAGGAACAACAAACAAGGCCAAAAGATGCAATGTTATTTGCAAATAATTAAGCTCATTGCTCAGGTTTTGGATGCTGTTTGTCACAGTGCACTGCCAGTTCAATATGGCTTTCTAGATACAGCAGGATGTGGTTTTCACATGAAACAAGCAGGATGAGAGCTCCACTGGGCTCAAGTTGCATATCTTTAGATTTTAGCACTCCTTTAGCTGTTCTGGAGAGGCAGCACCCAAGCTGCATATTCAAGTTCCATGAAGCTGCACACCCACACCACGAACACAAGCTGCCTTAGGGCATTGCATTTTGAAAGGGGTGGAAGGCATCTGTGCGGACATAGCTAATAGATCTACGAGGACCTAGAGTGTTCAAAGTATAGGTTATCTGGAAAACAGCTCAGTCTCTGTAGAAGCTGACTTTATCTAGCATTCTGTGAAAAAAACAGAGATTTAGACAACTAGGAGACGATGACAGTTTTCAGCATAGAACCCTTGAGACTGCAATTCATTTGCTTCTCTGGTAAGAAGGGTTCAAAGTTGTTTCTTGTCTAAAGCGTTATGCAAAGACAAAAGCTTTCCCCAGTCTTTTGGAATTGTAAAAAATGTTCTATTTTATGTTTGTTTTTTAAAATATTGGAAACATTTTTTTATTGTTATTATATCTAAATTTTCTGCTGCTTGCAAGATTTAACCTGGAACTCATTTGCTAACATTGACAACTTTGATACATCTGCCAGTGCCAGCATTCATATCACTTGGAGGAAGTACAAGGACATAACATAGGTCCTGTTTGCTTGCATGGAGATGCTAAATCCGGAAACTACCTGCACATGGCCCGTTCCTTTATGCCTCCATCTTAACATAAATGCCCCAATTGATTAGCTGAGCAGGAATGGATGGGGTACACGAGAATTTGGCATTAGAACCTGTTTTGTGGTGGTTATGAGCTCAGGCTTTCAGGGTTTCATGGAAGACTATACAAACAGAGTGGGCAGTAAGAAACACAAGACTAGGATCCAAGTGTGGGCCTGAGAAGAAGCATTGAAACACCTCTCTGCAAAAATGTGCAAAACAGAATAGAATAAAGCTAGGACCTAAAGCCAAACAGCTGTTGTTGCTACCTATGGCTACTGCTGTGTATTATAATGGGCTTGTAGAAATATAGGAAATAAACTGTTCTTATGTTAATAGTATCTACCTCAATAAAGTGTTAGACCAAAGATGTAATTGGTAATCTTGTTGCCAGTCTTAGCACAGAGACCCATATTAAATTCATGCAAGCTAAATCACAGTCATTTCCAGATATAAACACCAGAAGTTAAGTTAGAATCATATTAGCAACCTAATGGGTGTAAGCTTGAAAACTACCTCTTTTGCGTTTAAGATATACAAAGTGTTTCACTGTCCTATGGTGAAAATACACAAACCCCAAAATTCAGTTTAAGAGACAGAATGAGGTATTTTAACATAGAAATGAAATCACCACTTTTTTTTAATCTTTCTTTTCTATAAAACAACACTTTGATTTTGTAAGCTGGATAACTCGTCATTATGATGCCACTTAATTCTGGAAGGAAGGATCTACTCAGTATCAGGGTACGATTGCAAATGGTAGAGATGGCAAAGCTCCAGCAGTTGCTAAAGGTTCATTCATCCACAGTACTTATAGTACACATCCAAGGATACAGCATGTACAGTAGTACCTGTAATGCAAACCCAGACTGTTCATGACTCCACTTTTCTGAAAGCTCCTTATCCACCAGTAGCAAAGAGACCAGAACTATTTTGGGGCCAGGGAGCCATGTCTTCTGTCACAGTACTAGATGCACCTCCAACCTCTTGCCTGGCCAACAAGTCACATACTGGGTTTTAGGACAATCTATCCTCTGATGTGATCAGCAGTCCCCGACCACAGCTGCACTTGGACCGCAGGCATGCACCTGATCACACAGCAGCAGAGGTTTCCCAGCATGTGCCTCCATCCACAGAAAATTATGTACTCTCCCTGCTCCTCCCCCGGGCCCCGAGTTTGGACATTAAATTTGCCTTAAATTATCCAGGACAGTTAAGCTAACAAGTGTTAGCTCATAAGGAGATTGGGCAAGGGACAGACATGAACACAGCTTAATGGTCATTGGTGAACTTGGACATTCAACTGTCTGTGATCACCTCTGTATACATGTAATATTTTTCTGTGATCACCTCTGCATACATGTAATATTTTAACACAATTCTTTAAAAGAAACATGTAAAAATTACTGCAAGATTAAGACAACTGGTAAGGCAAATCATACGTATTAATTAAGTGTAACCTTATTAATTGTATCTGATTTTCTTTTCTGTGTTAATTAGCAATAGTTTATGTTTCTTTTGCAACTTTTATACATACAAAATTGTTGCTATTTATCACCTTTAAAGATATAGCCACAAGGCACTCATAAAAATGGTGGAATTTTGCTCTACAAAGTTTTATGTACAAAAACCTTTCAAAAAAATCCTGAAAAATCATACAGATACTACTACAGGGGAGTCTGTGCTCTTACAGTTGAGACTACTATACTTGTAAACCTGTGCTCTCATTTTCTGACAGCAATGACCAGTGACAACTCCTCCATTGTACCTGAGGAAAAAAAACCCTAAGAATAAAAGGATAAAAGGCATATTTTCCAAATTATGTTCTAAACGATTAAAAAACTTCCATTCAATGTTTGCATTAATCATAATACATCAGTACTTCAGGAGCTGTGGCTCAACAGAGACCTTGTGGGATGAGTAATCCTCTGTCAGCCTCTGCCGCCCAGGATGTATGCAGAACAAAAATGCACATAGAACAGATTCATCTTAGTTTGGCTCTGTACAAACACTGATGCACCACTTATACAGGCAATGCTGATATACTCACAAAGACAAAATGATGCAAGTCACTATTAAAAGCTGTCTTCTCATGATAAAAAAAAAAAAGTTAATTTTAATCTGTGCTCCACAAGTTGCACAAATCAGTGACTGATAGAGATTAAAACATAGTTACACATATTTAAGTTACACTTGAAGGTTTCTCTAAATGAACATATGCAAATGCTTGAAGCCCAGGGGCAGCTCTTTCTTGCACTCAGGACATTTACATAGCTTTCCAAGCTAATATTTAATCTAGTATTCAGTAAAACATCACTAATTACTTTCATAAATTCCTAACATCCTGTGAGATGTCTTTCCCCTCTGAGCTGCAAAACAGAATCTTCAAACACCTTCCCTGTCAAAATAAATGTAGATTTTCACTCTACAGTGCTTTTAATTGTAAGCAAAGATCATTTTTGGTTTTCATTGTATTGCCTAACATTTTTTTTGTAATTTTAAAGAACACTAAAATGTTATACTTTGGCATGAAGAATTTTGGGGCAGCAAGGAATAGAAGGATTACGACACAAAGTTCAACTAAAGAACTGGTGTGCTCTACAGTAGTAACTTGATGAGAAGAGAGGAATTGCAGCAGTAGATCACTCACGAGGGTCTATCTTGTTCACTATCACTTGCTTCAGGGGAAAACTGTAAGAAACTGCAGAACGCAGTTACAGCAAAATTTGCCCAGGGAAGGCTTTTTTACCTGTAATATTAGTGTGAGGATCCATTCATCTTCTAGTCTTTCTAGATATTTTTATTATTCATACACAGGTATATGAAACCTACTGCCTATGTTTCCAATGGGCCCGTCAACATGGTAGCTGTAATGACGTTTTTCCTCAAACTACAGCACTCATACTATAAACTCCCACTACATCATGCACACAAAACAGCTGAATGAAAATTTCTAATCTATAGTCACCCTATAGCTGTTATTTTATATAAGTTTATCATGTCCCTTTGCTGATTTTCTCACTCACATATACAGTTTGAGTCTTTTCAGTTTCTCCTGTTACAGAAAAATTTTCTCTGGTACCAGCGATTGTACATGGCTCACAATCTCCACCACAGCCAGTATTCTGATCTGACCTCAAACATTTGATTATTGTAGCAGCCCTGCAATGTGTCAGGAAAACCCCCCAAAAAGCACTAAAGAGCGTGGCAGCATCTGCACTGCTAATGTCTAGACTGAACAGTGTGGTGCAATTTTAATGGATGATGCAGCTCTGCTTCATGGAACCCTCTTCTTCCCCTGCTCTTGCATTTTGTATTTATTTTCCTGTTTGTTTAAATAAGACATAAAATCAAGTCCCGCATGACAGAAGAATTCTACAAGAATATTGCAGAATACCTACATAAGTAATTTCTTTTATTGATTTAAACCCTTACGGTCTATTTCATGGATTTTAAAAAAACTAAACAGGGCAGACTGCCCTGGCACCAGTCAATGTAATTTAACACAAATCCATAGAAAAGGATTGATCTTCCTGAGCTTATCTCTAATATGGTTTACAAATACTGACTCTTAGCACGTCGACTTAGGCCCTCTTTGCTCTGAAAGATATTTTTATGCCTACTCTCATACCAGATGGGCACCCAAGTATTTTATAAAAGATGACAGAAAAATTACATTATATAAAGTTGGGAAGGGGCTGACTAATATCAAAACGGAAAAAAAAGAGGACAAAAGTAATGAATTTGCCTGAACCAATCTCATATTTCATGACCTCATCATGCAGAAGCTGCCTATCTATTTTGCAACGAGCAGTAAATATTAAAATGAAATTTTTTGCATGTCTTATCAAAAGCTTCCAATATCAATTGTTTTCACAGATGTTTTCTCCTGCAAGCAGTGAATGCCTCTTCATCAATCTTTTATCAAGAGCAATCTTGTTCTGATTTCAGTCTTATCAGAAAAGCTTCTCTCGCTCCTTTGTTGTTCTCTCTTTTTTTTTTTTCTTTCTTGGCAGAAGGTACATGAATATGATTTTACACTTGACTGTGGCTGCACCTCCATCAATCACGAAATAAAAAGTAACTCTGAAGGATATGTCATGACCCTGCAGAGCTCCAAACAACAGAAACATATGTAATGATTCCGCCGTACCCAATATTGACAAAGGAGGAAAGTATGTATGCATGCCCACCTGAATGTGTAATATTCCTTTTTCCAAGGAATGCTTCCATTGCCAAATATTTCTAAACAAAGAAAATTAAGATTTCATAGAGGACTTGATTTCCAGATATCTTCTTGACGTGTTCATCAAGCTTGAAAGAGAATATACATTATCAAAATGCCAATACAGCACAAAGTTTGGGCTTCCAGCCTTACTTGTCGTGTGGGACGTACATGGCAGGGCTGCGGTAGCGGGGGCTGTGGTAGGGAGCTGTGCAGGAAGAGGCCATGAGCTGCCCTGTGCCAGTCACAGCTGAGCCCAGCCACCTCTGAAACAGGTGACAGAAACACATGGCATGCCAAAACTGCAGCCAGGCAAGTTAGCCTGTGGCACCCGAGCTACAAGCTGTTTATGAAAAACCTGCAGCCCCTGAGGTGAGGAAGATGCTTATGGTGACAGATGGCTGGAGGCATGTGGCTGAGGACACAGCCAGAGATGTGCTGCTGAAGGTGCTGTGGTGAAAACACAGCCAGAGGCACTCTTTGAAGGAAGGTCTCCATGCCAAAAAGGGTTATTCATAGGGAACTTCAGCCCACAGGCAAGCCATGCCAGGGTGGGGAGACCCTGAGGGACTACTGTCCATGGGCACCCCACACCAGGGAGGGACACCTGTGAGGGAGTGAAGCCCACAGATGACCCATGCCAGGCAGGGGCACTAAGAATGAAGGAAAGCAAAGGAAAACCAGCAAGGAGTGTCAGACAGAAACAATTATGTACTTGAATCCAACTGCCTGCGCTGCCCATCGCCTCACCAAAGGGACTGGGAGGGACTGAGCATAACCTGCAGTGAAAATAAGGAGACTTCAGACTAGGAAGTGGGGGTGAGGTTTTTACTTAAGTGTTTGTTTCCTTTTTTTACTCAAAACTCAGCTCAGTGATCAGAAATTTGTGTTAATTGACAATAAATTAAATTTAGTGAAAAATCCCTAAGTCAAGACTGTTTTGCCTGCAAGACTTGCTTGACTTCCTTGAACCCGTAATGCGATGAGAACTATTCAGTCTGAAGGCTCATTTCAAACATCACCTAGGACTGTGGAGGAAGAAAACATTCTAAACAAATACCATATGTTTTCTCCTGCTAAATCTGGACGGCAACCAAGGTTTCAATATATCTGGACAAGATCCTCAGTTTGTACAAATAAATGTCATTCCAAAAGTCTCACAGCACACTGAGGCCAATGCACAGTGACAGAGCTCCAGAACAGAGTGAGCTGCTGCAGTGACTAAAGTTTGAATATGTAATGATTTCCATTTCTGACTCCTGGGAGAAAAAAAAAAAACCTCAATAACCATAAATAAATCCACCTTAATAGAAAAGGGAAAAAAGTTACAAATGAAATTATATTCATGGGCAAATGACTGGAGGCTTGTGCTCCGCACACAAGGGCAATGATGGTGTTTGCTTCATGAGTGTGCATGTGCATCAGGTTGCTCCTGCCCTTCACAGACAGAATCTTGTCTTGAATATCCCAGACAGAGGAGCATCAAGGAGACAGTGCCTCCTTTAGATGAATCCATAAATGAAATTTAAGCTGCTCCAACCAGGTTCTCGGCTCCTGGGCTGCTAATGAGAAAAGTTTCATGGTAGGAAAGTGTTAAGCTGAATCAGGGGACAAACAATCCCAGTGACAGGATCATCATAGAGCCCCACCTTGTCATGATGTCTTCTCACACAAGCAATAAATATAAGGACAGATAAAGACAGGCAGGAGGATTCGGTCATTAGGCACATAAAATGCTGGGTTTTAGGAACATGTTTTGACTTGATCCCACTCAGAACAAAGGTGGCAGACTTGTAGAATGTTGAGAGAACGCTGGAGAAAAGCTGATGATTTGTCAGTGTTGACTCTGGGCTAAAAGATTCCAGAGAGAGAGAGGCGTATATATTCATGAGTGGCACACAGAAGGTGACAAAAGAACGATTATTCACTATTAAATAATAAGGAAGCATATGATGAAAATGGGAGATATAGCATAAGATAAAGGCTGTAATTTTTCATACAAAATTTTATATTTTGTCTGTAGCTGCCTTGACTCAAGACACAGGGAGGCTGCGGGTAGGGTGCTTGAGGGTTAGAAGGTCACCAGCGGACAGGGAAGTAGATCATTTATCTCTAAAAAACAGCACTGTGTGAGGATCCTTCCTGTTATGCTATTTATATTTATCCCTGGTGGTTTTTTTAAACTATTCCTATATCTGACAAGATGCCTAAAGGACAGGATGTCAGATTTGGTAAAGGCTTTTCTTCCTAGGTGTTGGTAATGCAAAAGAAGAAAAAAATCTCTTTGTAGAGAAAGCTTAAATATGCCCAATGCAAACATTTAACATTTTCAACATGTTCCTGATGAAAAGAGGAAAAATGTTGCTAACTGGAGGCTGCAGACAAAGTATATATGATGTATTCTCATCTGGAAGTTAACAGTAGCTATCAGGTTAAGGCTCAGGCTGAAGTTTTTCACTATTTCTTCCTAAGGCAAATCTCTCAAAATGCCTTTCCTTTCGCTTTTCTCCTGTAACATGACCTCAGTAGCAGATTTTGCAATCAATGAAGGTCTCCAAGATTTGAGCAATGAAAGTAAGTATGTTAATTTTTTAACAAACTAATGTCTTTGCAGATAACATGAAGAGAAGCACATTAGTCACTAAAACACTATTCCATTTTTCTGCCTACAGTAAAAGAAAAACTATTCTTACAATATTTCTTTTCAAATCACATTATTTAAGAATGTAGAAGACACGCTTTTGTAATGATCTTTAAATTACTCCAAGATCCAAAATTGTAATGCCTTGTTCTTAAGAAGGCTTTAGTGTTTTACACTAGTACTAGAAAGATAATCTATCATTTTATACAGAACAAACAGAATGGTAGAGCCTACTGATATTATCTTGAGGTTTGTGTATGAGAATTGTCATGGTAAATATGCTTTGCAATACTGAAAGGCATGGTGACATCTCTTTTTAAGGAGGGAGAAAATTTGCTAAATTACTGTAATTTTTGAATGTTAATGTATGGATTTGCAGAGGATAGTAATTGCTCTAGCAGGCACGTCAGTCTGAAAGAAAGATAGCTCTGGTGAAGAAGACTTGAGAATTTTGTTGTCTTGTTTTGTTTCAGCTCAAGTTTTTCAAATAATCTTGAGGTACCAGCTATGAACGTATATAAAGTCCTACAGAACATAAACTACAAATATGCATCATAAATATGTGTCATTAATACAATTTGCAATAATAATTACTGAACCTAGGGAGAAACAAAGAACGAAGGGAGGTCATCCTCCCCCTCTACTCTGCCCTTGTGAGGCCACATCTGGAGCACTGTGTCCAGTTCTGGGTCCCCCAGTTCAAGAAAGGCAGGGAACTACTGGAGAGAGTCCAGCAGAGGGCTACAAAGATGATCAAGGGAATGGAGCACCTCTCTTATGAGGAAAAGCTGAGAGACTTGGGTCTATTTAGCCTGCAGAAGAGAAGACCGAGAGGGGATCTCATCAATGCTTATAAATATCTAAAGGGTGGGTGTCAAGAGGATGGGGCCAGACTCTTTTCAGTGGTGCCCAGAGACAGGACAAGGGGCAACGGGCACAAATGGGAACACAGGAAATTCCATCTCAACATGAGGAGGAACCTCTTTCCTTTGAGGGTGGCAGAGCACTGGAACAGGCTGCCCAGAGAGGTTGTGGTGTCTCCTTCTCTGGAGATACTCAAAACCCACCCGGATGCATTCCTGTCCAACCTGCTCTAGGTGAACCCGCTTTGGCAGGGGGTTGGACTAGGGGATCTCTGAAGGTCCCTTTCAACCCCTACCATCCTGTGATTCTGTGATTCTGTGAAAAGATTCCCATTATCTGTTTCAAAAATTCAAGAAGCTAATTTCTATTACACACTAATTCACATTTGCTCTTTTCCTTTTTTTTTCATAGGGATGAGGAAGTAAACATATCACAGCATTAAATTAGAACATCCTATAGGCTGATGGCTTATTATGGAAGTTCCTCAAGACCAGTCATTATTATGCTCTGGTTTACATTTTTCATAATATAATGCTACATTGTAAGTATCTGGAATAATTTTTTTTTCTGGCAGAATTCTTTCGAAGGATCAGTTTTCAGGGAAAAAATCTCATCTTAAATCAGATATTTGTAGGGATGAGACTAAAGAAAAATACACTGGTTTTCCCTTATTAGAAAAAGTTTTGATGATAATGAACCCGGTGGTGATGGTACAAAAACTCAGTAACTGGCACAGGATATTGGACTATGAACATGAGAAAAAGGCCCAGAACTCAAAGAAACATGAAGTTGTCAGACAAGGACAAAAGAACGCTGCCTTAAAAATACTGTGTTATGGCAAGCACGTTACTTAGGTTTCAGAGGTGTTTGTTAATAGGGTGTTCCAAATTTTCTGTGTGTTTATCTTGAGACTTAAATACTGTGCAATAAATAAGCCTTGGAATTCAAATTCTTGGGCAGCAAATTGGAAAAAATGAAGATCCTACTTTAACAAAAACATGTTTATTCTCTAGAAAACAGCAATCTGGCTGTGACATTAAAGGTTATATCATAAACCATGTTGATCATCTACACAGAGATCTAAAAATCTAGTTTTTTTCTAATCCTTACCAGGTTATAGCACATTCTTCCATTCCTTCTTTATTCCAAGACAAATGCATCCTGACAGAAATTATGTCTTCTTTTCCTTCTGCATTACTTGGCTGTCCGTTACTGAAAACAGACAAGCTAGTGTTTTAATACTTGCATGAAGGATGGCAAAAAATAGCTTATTTAGGGGAATGGCTATGATGGAAACTCTCCTGTTCGTGTTTGACACTGATTAAGACAGTGGTAATTTCAAGTTCACCTGTTCTACTCAGGATATTGAAGAGATCTGAAAAAAAGATCATTTAAAAAACTTTGCCAGACACTGGAAAAAGCTATTTGGTTTTTGCTGCATCATAGTGATCCGAGATATATTATTTATGCTATTGTATTTGTTAGATGGTCACATTTAGAAGGATGTTCTTTTTACAGGGCTTCAGCTGTTACCAGATTGGTATGGAATTGGACATAGATGAACACACAAATCATCATCACAAACTTCATTAGCAGCAAAGAGAGTCATATCTTCATATATCCAGAGTAAACAAAAGAGACAACATGCAGTTGGCTAAACTCAATCCATCATGGGAACCTTCAGAATGTTACAAAAATAAAATCTGGTTCTGAACTACAGCTCTAACACTTTACATAACAATGATCATTTTGGTCTCTGAAATCTTTTTGAGAGCTTTAATCATGAAGGAACTGCTAAACTTTTTTTCCCCTTTTTTTTAATACAATAAACCCAACAAGTAAATCAACCTGTGCCATGAAGAAAAGAATGAATAAAGCCTGATTTCCTAAGGATTTTGTTTCCACATCTCACTGATCCTACTTTAACAACTATGATTTCCCTGTGCATTCCTGTGATAGGTTTCTCCACTTGTCTGCCACAGTGCCAGGTCATCACCAGATCCACAGATCTTGCTGCATTTCTCTGAGCTCCCTCATACATCCTCTGTGCCCCCTCCGTTGGCAGAATACACCAAGGCTGTCTCACAGCCGCACAGGCTGGCCAGCTGGTCCTGCTACCAGAAGGAGCGGATGGCAGCTGAGGTCTGTCTGTCCTCTCCTCAGTGGGGACACTTACTGGCTTTTTTCTCTTCTACTGAAAAACTGATTTTCATGATTTTTTTTTTTAAATCCCCGAGGTTCTTACCTTCCTGTCAAGTTTAGCTGATATTGCCCATTAGTTTAGAAAGTTAATATGAGAGAACAGACAGGCAGTTGAACAGACAGACATCTACCCACAGGTAATGCAATAACAATAAACTGCACTTCCTTAGAAAACAAGCCTAAAAATTACAGTCCAATAACAGCAAAGCTTGAATTTATCTTCAGCAGTAGCTAAAGAGGAAACAGGAGGGTCTGCTGCTTTTTTGAAAGCTGTTTCTAGGGATATTAGTGACTGATTGCACTTTGCATAATAACAGCTGGGTGTCTTAATTTGTTATGTCAAGTGTTCGTTAGTTCTCTAATTATGACACTATGCTCCACAATGTGATGCTCTTATATATTTTTTATATGTCATACAATGTATAATTGCATTTCCTTATGCTTCCTGTGACTTTCCCAAAACTGATACCATATCTTATGGAGTAATCTATAATCAGTTAATGAATACTAAATAAACAAACCAAACTTAGAAGATTAAAGAATGCTAGGCCTCCTGTTTTTAAAAAAGCAACAATCTAGCCCTTGTGCTGATGCATAATATATGCATTTCAGAAAATACAGAACCAAGTCTGGTAAATCCCTGAGCTACAAGACACCGCTTTATGCTTCGGAGATTTGTGCAAACACTGTGTGGGATGGAGAAAGGAACTGAAAGGAGGAGGTATACAGAAGGGAGTATGGCAGAACTTCACAATATTCTGTAAGGGAATGTCAGCTTTAGTGCTTTTACCATTGGAAGCTGTAAGGGACTGTTTTGAATGTTACACCTGGACACAAGCCCTTTCTGTAGCCCAAACACTGTCACATCCATGGTATGTGAATGCATCCTCGTGTTGAGGATACACAACTTTAGCCCAAGGGTAACCTGATGCATTCTGTACATGCCTGTCTGTATACACATTCTAAGGCACCACACAGATGTATAGCACCATAAATTACATTTGCTTTTACAGTAACACCAGCTGATTTTGCTGTTCTTCCTTATGTGCGTACCTCTGCTGAGTCTGAAGTCAACTCAGAATAAAGTCTAAATACCTCCAGGAGCTGAACAGGTGGTGTCCTGTATCCAGATCATACAGAAAAGTCAAACAAGGTAAAGCAGCAGACTAGATTAGCCAGCATGTGTCCACCCATCTACGAACACAAAGTATAAATATCGCTCAATTTCTCCTGATCATTTTCTAGGTAGCACGATCCAATCTGGGGACACGAATGTTGGGTCTGTTGCACTGATGTTTGCAGGCACTACTTCCTCCTGTTCCAGCCCTTCCCTACACAGCCTTTCTTCTACTACTTGCCCGATGCTAGTATTATTTCAGACTGGAATCAAGACACTTCAATAGAAGGGATCCTACCTGGTTTTTTCATATCTTGGTTTATACCATTCAGTTAGTAACTTTTATTTCTTTTTTTTTGTTCTCCTTGACACAAGTTCTTGTTTCTCTACTTCAAGGACAAACTCAGAAAAAACATGCTATTTTCATATTTAAAAATGCAATACTCTAGCTAGCAAGATCTAATAAAAAGAGAGTTCTTAGCTCAAGATGTGACCCCTTCTTTCAGTAAAAGTAAAAAAAATGTTAATTGATCCAAATGTTGCATTAGCAGCTTTCAGGAATAACAAAGTAGTTCATGGCTGATTTCATATACAGAGGGAGGGAGAAAGAGGGAAGAAGCTTGAATAACACTTAAGAAAGGGCTTTTCATTACAATCTAAGCCGGAAAAAAATGTGGCAAGGTTGTTAGAGGCATTTCTATAGGCTGACTTATCTCGTAGATATTATCATGACCCTGGTGAGGTCTTTAGTTATTTGAGTGAGAAGTTATCTAAGCACAGTAGATTTTTGTCTCAGCAAAGAAACGTACACCACTGGATAAACATATATTTATGTATCCTTCAGATCTTCTTAAAATAGCTTCACTGTCTTCCTATTCACACAATTTTTTTTTATTGACTTAAATGCATTATATAGAAAATACAAAACCTAAGCAGGAAAAAAAATCATTCTAGATCCCTTTCTTACTAGCAAAGAAAGTGATGGCATTGAAGACATCATTCAGTTCAATGGTCAATTTTGGTGCTCATTTTTGTCAGTACTTGAATCCAAGGAACAGATTTGTTGAGAAAACACCAAGTTCTGTTAAATAAGTAAATTTTAAAGTATTATGAATGCTAGTGTGTAGAGGAAAAGATGAGGGAATATTAAAAAATAGTAAAGAACATCCAACAGATCATAGATGTCACAACAAATTGATACAGATGTTAAAAAAAAAGTAAAACTCACAAAGATCAAAGAGTAGTTTCATAAGAAAATGCAGTAAGAGATAAGGAATAAAAGCTTTATAAGTCTGTAGTGCAACTGGGAAACAAGGGGACAAAGTAGAAAGAGACGTGACTAAACGGAAACCTAGAAAGTCCATAGGCATTGTGCTATAAAATCACTACTCTGGAAGGTCATGACACAGCCTTTTCATTATTTCAGGCACTCTGATGTAAGAAGCTGCCAAAAAATGATAATTATGCCACAGAGACAGAGGGCAGAAGCTAAGTCCCAGCAGATGTTCAGGCTGAGCGGTATACAATGTGGAAGAACCCAGGTTTCTGCCATGACACATCCACATTGTGGGTCTGAGCCAATCTGCACCAACTGATCTCGAACCTGATACCTTCTTCTCTCTGAATAAGCAGCATAGACCTAATCAGTCCAATCTTTATATAAACATACAAAAAATTCTGCTTCTTCTCTTTGGAAATGTCATTCCCATTCTTCCTTAATTCACAGATTTCCTCCCCCTTTCCTTCTTTCGTTTTCTTTTGTCCAGGGCTCACCTGCTTCCCATCTCTTGTTCACTGCTGAAGATCTGAATTTTGCCATCTTGTTTCATTCCTGCAGTTCTAATACATAGCATCACATAAAATTTGCATAACTCACTGACCTTCTTAGAGTTTGTTCAATGTAGATTTGGATCTGTATTTTAGGCATCCTGAAGTTTGCTGGCATTCATATTTAAAGGATTTGTGTAAGTGTAGCATTAGTCAAGTCATCCCCTCCATCTGAACTTCTCTTTTTTTAAGGAAGTGAAACACTTTCTTCTTAATTAGTGTTCTTTAGTTTTCCTTATGCTTCAAGACTGATTATCTTCTGCTCTGCATGTTCCAATAGAGGATCCATAAAGAGGAATGTAACCTAATGTGGATATTTGTTGATGAAGACAAACAGGATACATGTACTTCTACCTACCAAATGTCACTGCAATGTGGACAATGCAAGTTAGTACTGGTACTAGCTGAAATAATTTTTGCACGTAATTATATGTAGAGATACAGGCACTTAAGACCTCTATGAACTTTTCCAGTCTCTGATGTAAATCAAACACCTAAATGTTTAATTGACTGCTCAAGAAAAATCAGGTAAATTCATAGCACCAACAGAAGAATTTTCAGTTCCTGGATCAATTAATAGGTTTTTCTCAGCTATATCCAGGACTAAATTAGCGACATATAATATTTTTTATTTTAATATATTATTTCTCCCATTTATAATCAGACTAAATATAACTGAATACAACATGAAGATACTAGATCAAAATGTACTTCCCCTTAATAAATTCTTACTACAACTCGGCTGGCAAATACATCAGAAAAGGAATTCCTGAAATAGAGTATTGAAAATGATTGGACAAAGTAGCCTGTTTCTCAGTCAAATCTGCTCTGAGACTGATATAATCATCAAGAGGATATGACAAATGAGGAAATAATTTCTATTTCCACATCTGTGTTCCAGCCCAGAATCAGATACATTATAGAATCAGATGGAATAATTAATGGATTTTTTTTTGAAAACCATTTGGAATCTAATTCATATGTTATTCATACACATTTTGTATGTTTTGTGCATGTAAGCATACTTTATAGATGCATGATGGTACCTCCACAATTTAGTTTGTGAAGGTGTATTCACTAAAAAATTACCTTGATGCCTGTTCTGATTTCTGATCTAATATATTTGAAAACCCCTGTGTCCAAAGATAAATAAGAAGAGATTTTCAGCTGCGCACACTGCAAAGTTAATTAGTAAATTTTATCAAATGAATGTATCTGTCATGCAGTAGCAAACTAGTATGGATTTCAGCTGTTTTGCATATTTTGCAACAGCTTTACCAGTAGTATTCCTTCAATAAAAGTTTATCAGAGGGTTCTACAGCGAAGAATAATAATCACTTTGTTGAAAATATACTCCCTTGTTCAGTGGTGAAATGACAACATGACCTGAAAAAGAAGGGGGGAAAAAATTAAACAAATAGCACTTAATATTGATGTAAAAAGTAATGAGAGATGTCAAAGATATAAAATGAAATTTATTTCATAGGGAAATAACCAGAGTTTTAAAAAGTATTTTGGAATAAAAAAGGAATTTGAAGACTGACATAAGCCCACACAGATACACACAGAAAATATATTAATAATGCAAAAGAAGTGCACAAAATATTTTCTCTCCGTTTGTAGAGAAGAATGAAGGAGTAACTATATCATACAAGGATGAAGAAGTAATTTCCATCCTATTAGCATCTAAGAAGGATGTTGAAATATCTATAAGCAGTTTAAAATACCAAAAGACTTGGGTAGTCTAGGTTCCAGAATTCTAATGAACCAGACAGTGAAGATCTCTGACTTCCTTATTAATTTGTGCTTAAGCGTGAGACACACTATTTTGTAATGCTGAGAACGAGTAAGCAAGATAACCTGCTTGCTTCAGTGTAGGACAAGGAGCTGGATGTCAACTCAGATAAAAATAAATTCAAAAATTTAAAAATTATGTACTTTAATTCAAAGCTTTAAAAATTTATGTACTATTCATAGAATCAAAGAATGGTTTAGGTTGGAAGGGACATTAAAGATCATCTAGTTCCAACCCCCTTGCCATGGGCAAGGACACCTCCCACTAGACCTGGTTGCTCAAAGCCTCATCCAACCTGGCCTTGAACACTGCCAGGGATGGGGCATCCACAGCTTCCCTGGGCAACCTTGTGTTCCAGTGTCTCACCACCCTCACAGTGAAAAATTTCTTCCTGAGATCTAATCTAAATCTACCTTCTTCCACTTTGAAGCCATTACTTCTTGTCCTATCACTACATGCCC
Organism: Burhinus oedicnemus; assembly: GCA_008921705.1. Taxonomy (NCBI): domain Eukaryota; kingdom Metazoa; phylum Chordata; class Aves; order Charadriiformes; family Burhinidae; genus Burhinus; species Burhinus oedicnemus. The sequence goes on along the minus strand of VFFE01007242.1, from coordinate 2,525,856 downwards.
TTGTCAAAAGTCCCTCTCCAGCTTTCTTGTAGGCCCCCTTTGCGTACTGGAAGGCTGCTATAAGGTCTCCCTGGAGCTGAACAACCCCAACTTTCTCAGCCTGTCCTCATAGCAGAGGTGCTCCAGCCCTCTGATCATCTTTGTGGCCCTCCTCTGGACTCATTCCAACAGGTCCATGTCGTTATGTTGGGGGCTGCAGAGCTGGACACAGTATTCCAGGTGGGGTCTCATGAGAGCAGAGTAGAGGGGCAGAATCACCTCCCTTGACCTGCTGGCCACGCTTCTTTTGATGTAGCCCAGGATATGGTTGGCCTTCTGGGATGCAAGCGCACATTGCTGGCTCATGTTGAGCCTCTCAAGCCCGTCCAGGTCCCTCTGGATGGCATCCCCTCCAGTGTGTCGACCGCTCCACACAGCTTGGTGTAATCGGCAAACTTGCTGAGGGTGCACTCAGTCCCAAAATCCCTGTCACCAACAAAGATGTTAAATAATACTAGTCCCAGTACCGACCCCTGAGGAACACCACTTGTCACTGCGTGCCACTTGGACATCAAGCCATTGACCACAATTCTTTGAGTGTGACCATCCAGCCAGTTCCTTATCCACCGAGTGGTCCATCTGTCAAATCCATGTCTCTCCAATTTAGTGAAGCCATTCATTTGGGACAACAAGACTTTATGGAAAAGTAGGTCTTGCCAAACAAAACATTTCATTTTTTAACATGGAAATGAGCAGCTTGGCCAAGAAAGATACCTTCCTTTGCCAGCAATGCTAACTTAAGGAGTTGCCTCTCCTCCTCACCCTCAGCATGTTGCAGAGCTTTTCCAGCATCCCAGCTGCTGTTCCAGCACAGCCTGCAAAGCTGCCCTGCGAACAGGATGAGAGACCAATCTATTTCTGAAATAACACCTTCCTCCTCATTTTTAAACTCTTCCACACTTTCTTCTCCAGTTCAATGATAAGCACACAAACCTTAATGTAAGGCATGGAGCTGCATGGCAAAGGTAGGAGGAATGAGAGATTGAAGGTGAAAAGGTATACTCCTATGAGCTAAAATTGTCACCAAAGCCTCCACTTCATGGAACTACCACCTAGCTGATTTACGGCAACAACATGTTGTGAGGATTCATTATCAAATGGGGTTCATCTAAGAATTTTTCCACAGTCACTAGTATTAAGCCTGATGCTTTGCAACACTTTTTAATCAACAGTATGTGAATAAATACACAATCATATTTGTTGTGTACTGCTTTACTCTCAATTATTTTTATTATATCAAAATATAGGAAGAATGCAGGGGAGAGGAATAAAAAAGATTCAACTGGTGGAAAAATTACTCACAATTTAAGACAGGGAGCTCAATCTGTTGAACTCTTCAAAATAAAACTCATATATGACTTAATTGCATAAGATAGAAATATCAAATTCAGAATACATTGAGAAGTCATTCAAGACATAGACCTTAACAAGAGAAACATAGAGAAAGCTAATGGTTTTTACATCAGTTGGTTCCATGTCTTAAGAGTCACTGTAAAGAAGTTAGCAGCCAGACTGTAAAAATGAAAGGCTCCTTTTAATCTTACTCACATTAGATTTACACCAGTATTTGCTTCAGTGACTTTTATGGAATTGTCAACACTGGTGAATACCTGATAATCAAATCTTCAAAAACAGGTCTATAGAAACTCCTGCTAAGCTGTTGAGGAGAAAAGATACAAATGCCATCACCATTTGATGAACTTTTTTTCTTTTAAAGGAAAGATTGCTTCTAAATATGGCATGTAAGTGCACAAAAGCACTAAGAGCAAAAAAAAGCTCATGTATCCTTTTTCAGTATTACATATCTTTTTTTTAAAAAAGCCAGAAACTTTTTAATATTTTATAATTTCCCATAATGCTGGTAATTACCACAAAAAAATTAAATAAATGGATGCCTCTATAGAAGTGTTAGAGTTTGAAGTTTTCTTTAGTCAGTGCTGCACAACTGTGCTTTTCTAACTCCCTGATTGACAGCAATTACCATTCTCATGATTTCTCAATATGACCAAACTGTTGTAATTTGGTTTGGTAATACTAACAAACAAAATCTCATGATTTGTAGCCCTATTTTTCTGAATGATCAGCCCAACATAATTTCAGGAGTAATCCTTATCAACAGATGCCTCTATGGGTCCTCTCAGCCCATCTGCACCCTCCCTTGCACTGCTGTGATTCCCTCTGGACTCTGTGATGAGAACACGTAAAGAAGAAACCAGCAGAAAATGAACCTGACAATAAAAGGAGTAATTTTTGCTGGATTAGGGTGTTATACCAGATCACAGAGGAGTTCCACTTGCTCAAGGGGTGAGCAGTGGGAGCATGTGGCTACAAGCAGGGAAAACAGTGGGGGAAACGGGGTGAAGGCAATTGACTAGGTCCCAGTTGGTCACAACAAGCTAGATTAGCTCAGCCAAGCCATTTAACTGCTGTTTCTTACACATATGCTATCCAGCTTTCTCTTTCTCCCACTCATGCAACCTGCCAAGCAACCTCTCTCAACTTCTTGATCTGCCCGGCTTAGCTTCTGATCAGGTCAGCCATGGCTAAGTGGTCACTGCACTGGATAGGGATCTTTTACCACCCTCACCGCAGAAAAGAGCCTTATGTGGCTTCTTCCATTAAAGTGAATAATGGTGCTTAATACATACATATCCTTTAACTAGGTTTACAATTTTGTAAAGATCAGAGAACAATCTGATGGCAACAATTACGCTGTTGCTTGTCTAAGCTCTTTAAATCAGCATGTGTTGTCCACTACTCATTGACAGAAGAAACAAGATAAAAATGGAACGTCTCCTATTTGAGATACAAGTGAGATATTTGTTAGTTGTATTTAAATCACAGAATTAAAAAAAGGCTAGTACAGCAATAAAATCACTGGATTTTTCAATATCACATCATGTGTAATTATCTTAAATTGGAGGTTTAAACTAGGCTCTGGTTACAAATTATAAGAACCATAAAATACCAGCAACTTACAGCTGCTGTCAAAACAAAGAAACAAGAAGAAAATAATTCTGGAACTTAATTTTTTTATAACTCAAGACTCTCCCTGTACGAGAAACTGTAGTAATATTTTTCTCCATATCAACAATGGACTGATTAAACAGGACCCATATCTTTATTATCTACTTCCTGAATCATTCAGTATCACCCATCCCTCTACTGCAATATTTTAAACTGTTTTCTTGGAATTGAAGGAGTTGTGTATTTTGTGTAAGAGCAACATATAAATAGATCTTTGTAAATTAAAAACATTTCCGCATGGTTGGCATAATCCCCTAACATTTGCACTCAGCATGATTCAACAGCAGGAGACAACACCTACCCTCAATTTGCTCCCCATACACATAATTATACTGACACACAGTGATTTAACATTGTGAGACAAAATGATCCCAAGGGCTTTCTCTACCTGGAGATCTCCTTATCCCTGCAAAGAGCAGAAGGCTCTGACACTATAGCATGTGTTTTTATTTACAGTGTATGTTCTTACTGATGGCCTTAGAAGCAAGTTAGTCCCCATACTAAGCTCCATCTGTGCTGCCACAGCTATACTAGCTGTCCCACCTGAAAGAGTTTAAAGCTAGTGCAGGTACGTTAATGGCTAAACTGCAACAATTCTCTAAGTTCTGTGGCCACAATTTAATGAGGAATCCACAGGCAGGTCTACTCATTCTCTATCATGGCAGGATCCTCTTGTTTACGAGTACTGGCAGTTTCAAGCAGAGGCAACTTGGCCAACATAGCTCCTCCCGAACCATGCAGGGTGGAAGATAAATGAGAGGGTAAAATGTGGAAGAACACTAGTGGCATGTGATTGAGCTGACCTCCTGGCTTTGAATCTCTGTTCCACACTTTCTTCTACCTTTTCACAACGTTATGGTGGAAAATATCTTTGACATTTTTTTTTTCCTGCAATGCCCTTATCACAACAGGATCCTGAACAGTGCTTATTAAAAACAAACACATACATCTACAGATATCTATATAGATCACTATTCACATACTGTAAACATTATAGAACTATTAATCCCTGTGAATTCAGGAGGCATCTGACAGAAGAGAAAAGCCAAACGGCAGTCTGAGAGGGGCTGATTAGAGTCTCCCCTGTCCTTGAGTCTCATAGACTACGATTATAAGTCACGCACTGATAAGAGACATACATCTCGGCGTGGTCTCACTGGGAGACTTGCCTGGGTATCTAAAGTCAGAATACACATACACTATATGTACAATTCACATCTTTTCACCGTCAAAATACTGTGAAACCTGGGCTGCAATCTGGCAACAGCTGTGACAGACTCAGCAGGCCAGGAAAAAAAAGACAAAACCTAATCCTGCTACAACCACAAAAAACTGAAGTCAACAGAGCACAATTACTCTACCTAGAACTGAGCCAGGGTGTAGAAACACGTTCTCAAAGATGTTAGAAAACCCTTAATCATCATAACTTTCATGTCTCCTCTTTTCTGTCTGCTTTAAAGATTACTGGCAATAGTTTGAATCAAAAGGTGACATCGGTTGAAGGCTTTGATCAAGACCTGGAGTAGCAATTAAGATGTTTAGGTTCTCATCTCCAGGACATACTAAAGTGACCCTTAAATTATTTATTTTGGTTTCCATGATAGTGTGTTTCCTTAGCATCAGCATGAAACATCATTTATGACTTAAATATGCCATATTCCATACATTTTAGCCTATTTCACAGCACATCTATGCAAGGCAGGAATGCTTTACAAATCACATTTCATTTCACAATGGTCATGCATTATGATTTCACCCATGTTGCCAAGGAAAATTCCAGTCTACGCATAAGATTTACTCATCTGACTTTTATCATACCAGCTGATGCAGATGAAATGATACACCACTCATCCCTGAGCTCCTTCCTTGTCCCCCCACTACACGTTTAGCCCCCCAGAGAAAACCAAATGCCCCTACACCCCCTGTTTGCCTGGGCAAATGTTTGGGCAGATTTACAGGTCTTTTGCAATGTTATGGACATTGGCCAATCATTTAAGAAAAGAAGTTTGAGGTTTCTTTAATTTCATTTTAAACACAAAAATCAAATAGAAATCAGTGAATTTAGTCTGCAGGACACAAAGAAATCACCATATGGAGCTTGGTGAGATACAAAGCGATAAAGATTCCTTTCATCAAGGGTCATACTGAGCATCGCAGCGAAGTGCTAGCAATAATCTGTTGCTTTACAGGCTGCCTCAAAATCTTATATGCTTTGCAAGAGAAAAATAAAGATTTATATATTATCTGCCTGGTGATACTGAAGATTAGAAGAACTATTTATTGTAAGTCTTTTATGGAAGCATTAGCCTTGCCCCTGAAATCTATTTAGATGGTTTGATAATTCCTTTCAGGAAACAAAAAAAAATTTATCTGGGAAATATAAGTCAAACATAATTAAACCAATAATATTTTGATATGTTGTTACGTTAAAAGATATTGCCCAAAGGCAAATTCTAAAGTTGTCCTTTTATTAATTGCCTAAGGTCTCAAAAATATTAATGATACTTACAATGATGTACACCTTTTACATTATGCAAATCTTAGACCTCAGCTCTAATCTCCTACTTAACACTGAGAATTGTTCTTGGCTGAGGTCCCTACTACTCAAACTTCAAGAGATTAAAAATAGCTCTCCAAACCATATAACTTTTCTTTGATATAAAACAACCTCAGCCTTTATGAAAAGGAAAAATGGCAGTAAGGAACTTCAAATATAATGATGTTTGTCATTAAAAAGATGCCCTCATTTGAGACATCAGCCATTGTCTCTATGGCACTGGATTTAGAAACTGTGACTGTGGAGCTCTGCTGAAGCACAACATTCCGTCAGGTGAGTAGAGACTTCGGTGTCACCATCTTTGAAAAGTCATGAAGAACAGGTGAGGTGCCTGAGGACTGGAGGAAAGCCAATGTCACTCCAGTCTTCAAAAAGGGCAAGAAAGAGGACCCAGGAAACTACAGGCCAATCAGCCTCACCTCTATCCCTGGAAAGGTGACGGAACAGCTCATTCTGGATGTCATGTCTAAGCACATGGAGGAAAAGAAGGTTATTGGGAGTGGTCAGCATGGATTCACCACGGGGAAATCATGCTTGACTAATCTGATAGCCTTCTGTGATGGCATGACTGGCTGGGTAGATGAGGGGAGAGCACTGGACGTTATCTACCTCTACTTCAGCAAGGCTTTTGACAGTCTCCCATAACACCCTCATAGGTAAGCTTACGAAATGTGGGTTAGATGACTGGACAGTGAGGTGGACTGAGAACTGGCTGAATGGCAGAGCTGAGAGGGTTGTGATCAGCGGCGCAGGGTCTAGTTGGAGGCCTGTAGCTAGCAGTGCTTCCCAGGGGCCAGTACGGAGTCCAATCTCATTCAACATATTCATCAGTGACCTGGATGAGGGGACAGAGCATACCCTCAGCAAGTTTCCTGATGATACAAAACTGGGAGGAGTGGCTGACACACCAGAAGGCTGTGCTGCCATTCAGTGTGACCTGGACAGGCTGGAGAGTTGGGCGGAGAGGAACCTAATGAAGTCTGACAAGGGCAAGTGCAGGGTACTGCACTTAGGGAGGAATAACCCCATGCACCAGTACAGGGTAGGGGTTGACCCGCTGGAAAGCAGCTCTGAAGAGAGGGACCTAGGAGTCCTGGTGGACAACAGGATGACCATGAGCCAACAATGTGTCCTCGTGGCCAAGAAGGTCAATTGCATCCTGGGGTGCATTAAAAAGAGTGTGGCCAGCAAGTCGAGGGAGAATCATGGAATCATTTCAGTTGGAAGAGAACTTTGAGGAAGGTTATCTTCCCCCTCTACTCTGCCCTTGTGAGGCCACATCTGGAGCACTGTGTCCAGTTCTGGGTCCCCCAGTTCAAGAAAGGCAGGGAACTACTGGAGAGAGTCCAGCAGAGGGCTACAAAGATGATCAAGGGAATGGAGCACCTCTCTTATGAGGAAAAGCTGAGAGACCTGGGTCTATTTAGCCTGCAGAAGAGAAGACCAAGAGGGGATCTCATCAATGCTTATAAATATCTAAAGGGTGGGTGTCAAGAGGATGGGGCCAGACTCTTTTCAGCGGTGCCCAGAGACAGGACAAGGGGCAACGGGCACAAATGGGAACACAGGAAATTCCGTCTCAACATGAGGAGGAACTTCTTTCCTTTGAGGGTGGCAGAGCACTGGAACAGGCTGCCCAGAGAGGTTGTGGAGTCTCCTTCTCTGGAGATATTCAAAACCCACCCGGATGCAATCCTGTGCAACCTGCTCTAGATGAACCTGCTTTAGCACAGGGCTCAGACTAGATGATCTCTAGACGTTCCTTCCAGCCCCTATCATTCTGTAATTCTGTGATTCTGTGTGTACATGAGCACATTTATAAGAATAGCAAAGTAAGCAGCCTAATTCACAGAAAATGGACAAGTTTCTGCTTTCTCCAACACCCTTATTACACCAACGTTGTATGGGATAACACAGGGCAGATCAGTACCTCCTTCATACTTTGTCAGGCTATCCTTAAATTGGAAGACGCTACCTTCAGCTACTGTTTAAGAGACTAAGAAAAGTCTTGTTCAGAAAGGTGATGGGGAGGTTGAATAAGATCATGGTTTAAGAAATGCTGTTTCCTCTGAAGATGCAGGAGGGAAAACAAAAGATATTCCATAAATTCTTCCCCAAGAAAACAGTACAATTTTTGCAGTACCTTTGCCAAAAATGAACTCTCTGTTTGCCATAAATTCTATTTTACAACATAAGTAGGTCAGCACAATGTGCACTGAAAAATAAATAAATGTTGGCCATAACTAGTTTGGGACTGGATTAAAAATGCTGAGGATCTGCTTAAAAATAGCCAGGAATAATTTACAGTTTTTATTAATTTTGAAATGTGCCTGCATACTGATGTTTTTTGCAAACTACCTGTGTTGTGGGGTCAGAAGACACGAACAGTCACAATGTGATGGCAGAGTTAAGTAGTAGAGGAGAGTGAGTAGTTCTGGAAATTACGATCACTTATGGGATTTCACACCACAGAAATAACATCTTTCGAGGTTAAAGTACCCAATAAAGAAACAATTCTGAACTTGCTGAGGAAGAAAGCAAGCTCAGCAGACACAGAAGTTCATTGAATCAAGTATGGCACTGGGAGCAAAGTAGCTTGAATTTCCCTACACATCCGAACTGTAAAACAGCATATGATGCTTACTGGAAATGTTACAGCTGGCACCCATAGCTCTGCCTGGTGGCTGGCTGTGCTGAAAGTCATGGCTTATAGGTACCTCTCTTTTTAGGCTCTCCTTGGAGATTTAACTCTTGATAGCTTTTTTGATCAGCTGAGTATCTTCCAGGTTTTTTCCTCTAAACTGTCCAGAATCCTTATACTTTAGTTATACAACTATTTTCTGCATAGGTCCTGACCATCATGCAAATAGCCACTCATTCCTGTGCTTGTGGGGCAGTTTGCCCATCTCCTCCACCGTGACGGCATGACTGGAATGGTCCAGACTAAACCACTCATTTTTGCAAAGAACTTTTCATCATCTCACCAATCCAGTTTACAGAATGGCTTCAGAAGCTATTGTGCAGCTACAGCTGAGCAGGAGGTTACTGAGACTAGGACTTCGTAGACACATGGTACAAAAAATGTTTGTGCCACAACTCAAGATGCCAGTCTCTAAACCATTCAGGTATCTGCTTAGCTTAGCCCAGGTTAGGACAGGTAAGCCCCTGACAAGACTCTAAGATGTGTCAGGGACAGGCAAGATTAAGAGAAAAACAAGGACCCAACAAAGGAAAGACACTGCTAAGAGGAGAAGGGAATTAAAAAGCTTTAGAGGTGATGGAGGAAAACCCAGGTTTTTGTCACTCATAAAACAGAGTTGGCTGACACTTAGTTGAACCCATCCAGAAGGACACAGTGTGGAAAAAGCAAAGATTTTGTAAACTGCTTTTATTTCTGTTCCCTTTTATCTAATAGCCTTGAGTTGTTCTAATTTAAAAAGTTAATCTTAATTTTAAGTTAATAAAAACCTGGAGTGAGGAGTAGTTGTTGAGTGGGTGAGGGCTGTTCGGTTTAAAAGACTTTCCCCTTCAGACACTTCACTGCAGAAATAGGTCTAGGTAATCCATTTCAATAAACATAGTAACATTTGCAAAGCAATACCTATGACTCCTTTGTGGAGTCAATATTAGAAATAATTCCTACTCTTACAGATTTCAGCATGAACTGGAGTGGACCTCAAATCTTCAGTAAACTATCTTCAGGGTACTCTAGAGAACGTTTACTATGATTCAGTGAAGTAAATATAATTTAAATTAAAATAACTTGTCAAAAGAAAGAACACAGTACATTTTGTGATATACTGTCTTTGATTTAATAATTAATTAGTGATTTTTAATGAACTTACTTTCACAAATACTCTGTTTTAAAGAAAACCCAAAAGCTCTGTACATTTCATTTGCATTTTGCTACTTTTCTCTCCATTTCTATGGAAAGCCATTCACTACTTGGATCTGATAATTGTTCAAAGAATGTCATGCAACTTTGTAATTATCCTTGGAGCCTATTTACGATAATTGGGCATTCATATAGTTTTACTTAACGTATCAATCAACATGGCAAAAAATTACATGCAACTAGGCTTCACTGAAGAGAAAAACTTCCTAAAATGTTATATATATCCTGAGTCTGACTACTCTGCAAAATTTAAAAAAAAAAATTATTGCCATGGCTGGCACATTTTTCCACATTTACTTCCTATGTACAGATTAAGTTATGATTTTGACGTATTTGTTTTTCCTATGACAGATTTATATTGAATAGACAGATGAATTGAGTATGCATTTGAATTATAAATATTTTATACGTTTCTTCACTGAACTTTAACTTTTCCAGATGAAATAAATAAAGATAGAATCAATTTTCCTGGCATTGTCTTACAAGGAGTAGTAATTTTAGATGAGAAATTTTTTTAAATTGTTATACAAATATCTTTAAATTCCTTGATATCTGAAAATTTGATTTTAACCTGGGGCTTAGAGAGGAAAAAAGAGGAAGGAAAAAGGGGAGCTATCTAAATCTTGCTTTCCTTGGGGTGACTCTATAGGTCTTGTTTATTTTTTATTGACCTTCATGAGGATAAATATTTTAAAATATTTTAGCACAGATTATGAGGTATTTCAATGAGAAGTAAGTATTTATTTTATGCCAAAAACTCTTAGGATCTAAAAATTTACTCTTTAAGATGCTTGTGTACTTACTATACTTGATATATGAACCTCAGTACCACACAGAGCAAACACACTCCCTAACTAGCAAGATGATGATGACTTCTATACTATCAAAGCCTGTAAGAGTACATAGTGACTTCCAAAAAGCCTTTGTCCATAATTACTGCCCAGTGGAATGAGAGTAGGGCTATACAATTATGGCTATCATCTTCTATTCTTCTGTCCTGGTTTGAGGTAAAACAGGACCAATTTTGTTCAGTAACTTTACTTTTTAGCTAGGCCTCTTCTAACTCCTGAAATTAACAGCATGTTGTACAGAAACTGTTCACTCTCAGAGTGATAAGACCCATGTTTATAGCTGATGCCAAGGAACGGTATGCAGAGAGGCTCTTGCTTATACTTATTGCTATAACAACCAAGGCCAGCTAATTCTGCTATTTGCCCTGTTGGAGGGTTGGAAGCGGAAGAAGTTAGAGGGGTCACACCTGCGGGGAGGAGCGGACAGGACAGGTGACCCAAAACTGACCAACAAGGATATTCCATCCCATCTGCCTCATGTTTGGTATAAAAGCTGAGGGATCACGGGGTCAGCCCTCTTTCTTCAACGGGCGGCGTCCTGGGAGGACTCTGTCTGTTTGTCTGCCTTTGATCCCGATCTGAATCCAGATCCAGAATCTGGTTCCTGTCCGTCACTGAGTCCAGTCTGGGACTTCCCCAGTGCCTGCTGGTGACGTGATTGTCATCCTGGGAGCTTGATATGGTTTTGTATATATTTCATTATTTTATTTTATTTTATTTTATTTTATTTTATTTTATTTTATTTTATTTTATTATTAGTATTTTCATTAAGGTAGTTTAGTTCCTTCTAAACTCATAAGTCTCTCTCTCTCTTTCTCTCTCTCATGCCTCCCTTTGAAGAGAGGCAGAAGAGAGAGCATCTGTCATTCCGCTTGATTGGGCCAATCCTGCCCAAACCACAACATCTTCCTTAACACCTTTTTCTGTTAACTACTTAAAAATGATGATTTCTTTAAATTCTAATATGTGTGTTTATATATAACACATGAATAAACATACATGCAATAGGCAAGAAAATTTAAATATAGACTCAGTCTACAAATAATAGTGATAACATCTTAAAAAATGCATTTCACAAATACATTAATGCCTCCTTTACACTGTGTTCAGAATGCTGTTAAAAGTTGGATATATGTATTCTCTACAAAGAAGGAAAAGAATCAGTCAGATCACAATAAAAACCCTATTGTTTGGTCTTCAAATAACAAAAAAGTTTGCACCGCCACCGTTTATGCTTCTACAGTTTCTGAGAGGAGACAAATATTCACATCACCAAAAGACATTTATATTCAATTTTTCTGAAAATCTCTTAAAAAAAATTGATGGATACAAAGACTAAAGATGACAAAAATAGAGTTTCCCCAATAGATTTACAATTATGATTTTCATCATCTTAAGGGAATTTAAACAGCAGATATGCTGTTAAGTTATCAGTGGACAGGAAAAGATTGCGAGAATATTTCCAGTGGAGAACAAACACATTTTATGAGAATCAAAGATGACAAGCTCACAAGTTGCAAAGAAGCATAACTTGTACCGTGAATATTATTCATCAGGTTGAAGCCTTTTTCAAAATATGCCAGGGGATAGTACAAGGTTGACAACTGCTCTCTGGGAAGTTTTATTTTGTCAAGAATTTCACAGATGTGATTATGCTGTGTAATTTCAATATATTTTACCAGACTTCTTCAGGCATGGTTAACACTCTACTGAAAAATATATCAACAAAATTGGTGAAGTACTCCAACATACTCAGTGTCACTTAAATTAGGCTGACTGAATAGTTGCAAGAGATTTAAAATTTCCTACTCAGTTATTTGGCGCTATTTGATTATTTGTTATTTGGCACTACCTGATTATTAAATGTAGTCCCTCATCATAACAGACCACCATACAATATATATCTATCCAGAAGGGTACACAAGAGAAAGCACTCTTTGCCCTTCACACTCGACAAGTGAGAACTCTTCCTCAATGCATTATTCCACAAACAAATTTGAAACATAAGTACCAAAATCCATAAATTAAAAAAAATCAGAGTGAGTGCCAAGAAATAATGGAAGATACATTTGTTCTATGTTTGCACTGCAAGCAAATTTATCAGGCTGAGAAAGTTGAGTAATTCAAAGAAAAGAACTAAAACATGCTAAAATGAAGACCAGAAAATCTCTTAGTCTATTCTAAATTAACAGGGATGAACACTTCTTCATTTTAGTCTCTTTAAGTGCCTAACAATACACACCAAACAAGCACTTTCCCCGAGAGGTTTCAGAGAGCCACTAAGGCTTCCTTGATCAGTATCCCATCTCTGTCTGTGGCCAAAATAAAATGAAAAACACCCAGAATCTGTATCACACATAAAAACGAAACACACATTTTCCTATTCTCTGCAAGTAGACCAGCAAAAACTTTGAACCATGAGATTATTTAAATTCAATAGAAATATGTTACACAAGCATACAGTGATCGATATTTTCTCTAGTTATCTCTAGGGAATATCAATAAATTCAGCAGCAGCAGCCGAACATCTAATGCTTATATATTTCAGGACTGCATCTATCCTGTCATATAAACCTTTCCATTTGTTCTTCGTGTTCCATCACGAAATAATTTTCCTTCTTTGCATCTGCAACTCTTCAAAAACACTTTCCACAACCTCACTCTGTTTTTAAAAATCCTCTCTATAATTACACAAGCGATAGTATTATGTGCCTTCTTTGTAGATTTCAGGTACTTGAGTGATCACACAAAGAAGAAAAATATTTGATCACAGACAAACTCTTGCAACTGCATGGAAGGAGGAATTTATAATTATAACTGTATTAGCTTTTACATTTGCAATAAGTAGATATACATTTCATAAAATGTGAAAGTCAACAGAGGGCAACCTGCATTACAATAATAAATAAAATCAAGAGAGCTCTACATAAATTTTTTCAAGAAAACTAGCTGTGCCCTCAGATCAGGGCTTTTTAAATACTTCATTCTAGGCACTGTCTTTTGGAGTCTTCATTACATTCCAAGAGCTCAATATCTAAAAATGTCGTGGTTTGGGCTGCACTGGCCACTGAAACGAATGACAGATGCTCTCCCCCACCTCCCTCTCCAAGGAGAGGAGGGAGACAGAAAGAGACTTATGAGATTAGACGGAACTAAACTACTTAATGAAATATTAATAATAAAATAAAAAGAAAAGAATGAAATATATACAAAACCATATCAAGCTCCCAGGATGACAATCACGTCAACAGCAGGCATGGGGAAAGTCCCAGACTGGACTCAGTGATGGACAGAAACCAGATTCTGGATCTGGATTCAGAATTGGGATCAAAGGCAGACAAACAGACAGAGTCCTCCCAGGACGCCGCCCGTTGAAGAAAGAGGGCTGACCCCGTGATCCCTCAGCTTTTATACCAAACATGAGGCAGATGGGATGGAATATCCTTGTTGGTCAGTTTTGGGTCACCTGTCCTGTCCGCTCCTCCCCACAGGTGTGACCCCTCTAACTTCTTCCGCTTCCAACCCTCCAACAGGGCAAATAGCAGAATTAGCTGGCCTTGGTTGTTATAGCGATAAGTATTAGCAAGAGCCTCTCTGCATACCGTTCCTTGGCATCGACTGTAAACATCAGTTTTACCACTCTGAGAGCGAATAGCGTCTCTCCACAATATGCTGTTAATTTCAGACAGTTCAGTTAGTTAGAAGAGGCTTAGCTGCAAAGTAAAATTACTGAACAGAAAATCGGTTCTGTGTTACCTCAAACCAGGACAAGGTTAAACTGCTATCTCATCAAAGTCAAAAGGTGTTTTGCCATTTGCTTCAACATGGTCTAGAACTAGATATAAACATGTGGAGAAGAAAGGAAAAACACACATAAAAACCAGTGTTCTTTCTGAATTTTTTTTAAAAAGCAATTTATGGTCTCTCCCTTTATAAACAGCTTCAGGATTAGACCAATCTCTCATTGCTGTAGGGATAGTCATGTGAAACATAACGTGTCACCAGATCTCAAACATTCAGCTAAGATTTTGGTTGTGTGTGTTTTTCAATGTATTCGTTTTCTTGTCCCAGGTATGTATTTCAACCCTTTTACAGCTCAAGTCCTCTGACGCTTCAGTGGTGTGTTTATGAAATGCATGGCAGTTTATCCAAATAGCCATTCATGTTCTAAAAGTTAAAACCACCCATCTGGCACATAACTTGATGCCAACTGTTAAGCATTGAACTGGTAGAGGCTCATGACAAAATGCTAATTGTCTTGATGTTTTGTATGAGAACAGTAGAATGAATATGGGTGCTATTAAAATGTGAAAATGATTGATGTGTGCCTCATCAACAGCATCTCCTACTCTTAACTCCAGTCAACGATTCAAATAATGCCAAGCCAAGATTTTCAGGAAATGTGTAAGGAAACTGGTAGCTACGTCAGCTTTCCAGCTAGTTTTACAAGTAGTTCCACAAAACCCAAGTCAAATCATCCTCTCCTTCACAGACTGTTCTCTGAAATAATATCTGGATGGTGTACTGAAACTTGCTCCTGTTTTAATAGTGGCAAGCTGAACTAAGTGCAAAGGGAAAAATATGTATTTGAATCTCCAGAATTGCATCTTATGATTTTAATTAAGATTTTTGGGGTCTTTCTGAGAGTTTTAAATTCATCGATTAAACCTATAAATCTGTCTATTGGAGGGAAGGCCCTGATGGCACCACCAGCCCTGACTGGCCCTGCCCGGCCCCCCAGGGCTCCCCCACAGCCCAGGACCCCATGTCACCCCCAGGGCCGTCAGCCCCTGCCCCAGCAATGCCACAGCAGGGCTGGCCTCCAGCTCCCCACAGCCCTGCCCGGCCGCAGGCCCTGCTGACCCTGGCCTACCTGCAGGCCCACGTCCCGGCCTGTCTTCAGCCCGTTCCCAGGGAGGTGTCCGATGCCTCGGGCTGGGTCTGCCCCAGTGCCCCTGACTGCCTGCTCCTGGACAGGGGTGGGATGGGCCCTGGCTGCCAGGCCCTGCCTGGCCACCCCAGCACAGGGAGCCCCTGACACCCCCAGCCCCCAGGGAGCCCTGACACTTGAGCAGCACATTCTTTAATCAGTTATTTCTTCTACCTTATTGATTAAGATAATTAAATAGCATATTAAAACTGTTAACTTATTATTATAAACTGCCCTTATTATCCATTCATTCTGTTGAGTACTTTCTTCGGTCAATCCAGCAACAGGTTGTATGAAAGAATATGACAGTATGATCCAGCGAGCATTTAGCAGCGACTCTAGACAGCTGTTTCCAATCGCCGCGGTTTTCATATAATGGAGATACAAAATCTTCCTCTCTCAGTAAAGTGCTTTGAGATTGCCAGGTTAAAACAACCCTTCATGAGTGTAAAATAAGACTAAATATTTAGTGACCTTTAATAATACAGTAGATCCTGTAGGCATACAGAGTCCCTGTCTGAAAAAGAACAGGTCTAAGTTCAAAAGACATGAAGCATCCTGGAAGGCCCTGAGGATGGTTACAGGTGCAGAAGATTCATTGCTGCTCTTGCTCCCTGCTCTTGTCCATTCAAAAAAATAATTATTCATCATTTGGTATAGATTATGGTACATTTCTTTTTCCCATTTCAGTCTCAATGTGACAAAAATGTTGGTACATTATTTTAAAAAATCAACAATTCATACCAAAACCAATTAAAACTCTCCAGATGAAAATCAGTGAACAGTCTGCCTGGTTTATTTTTATCTTACAAATAGGCTGCACTGGTGCTTAATATAAACATTAAGAATCAGTCTCAAAATCTCATATTCTGGTATGCACTGTCCTAGTCTTTCTTTGAATAAGCATATAAAGTCAGCTGGCCAAAGGGCCATCTATCCTAGCAATCCTGTTCTCAACAGTGGCTGTAAACAGCAGATGGGAAAAATATAACATGGCAACCATATATGATACTTCCCTTTCACACTTCAAATCTCTATTTATTTTCAAACTCAGGGATTTCCAAAGCTGGATGAGGATTGTGTGAATTTTCTGCTGGTAAGACAACATTCCACCTGGGTCATGGCACTAATTTCCAGCTTCTGTGCTACAAAAGACAGTCCTTACAACTGATAATATATTAACTCAAAGAAAACTGCTGGTTGTTTTTAAAGGATACTCCAGCTCATGCCCTACATAGACAAAATTCAAAAATAATAAAAAATTAACTCTCAGAATAAAACCTAATAATTTGACACGGTACCAAGAAATTCCACTGCAGAGAATGGGAGAAAAAAAAGACTACCCTCCATTTATCAAGAATTTGGTTAGACACAGTGGTCTTTGCACAGAAACCCAGCCAAAAATATACCACTGCTAAAGCCATTGCTTAGGCCTCCTCAGTGCAGTCAAAGCCCAGCTCTGTGGAAATGTATTCACATTTATTATTTTCCAGAGGTCCACATCTCTTTGTAATGCCCCAATTTCTGCTTCTGTATCAGTAACTACAGTTGGTGGTTCTGCTATCATACAACTATGGATGAGAAAACAGCATGATTTTCAAAAACAATAACTTCCTTCCAGATCAAAATCTATGTTTCTGTCTCTGTTCATTCTTAGGATGACGCAAGGTCAATATTCCAAAACAAAAGAGTCCATTAAGTTTCAAGACTATTTCTTACTGTAATACAATACATGACATACTATTAAGCAGGTATTTTCAAAATTCCCAAGTGGAGACCAGAGATGTTACTAAAATTGTCTGGAGCAAGGCTCTGTGGCTCTGCCTATGTCAATCGCTGAAAACTCCAATTTCCACTCAGTTTATGAAAGTCATTGAAATTCCACAATGCCACCGAGTCCTGCCAGCACAAATTGTGTCTCAACATCAAGTTCTGCAATTCATGTGACTAAATGAGAAACTGTTATTTTTCTTAATCAAATAAAGATGACAGCATAAAAACCAGGGATTTTAAGTTGTAAAATATCTACTGAGAAAACCGAAGATAAAAAAAGAAATCACACAGCACTATAGCAACCTTTTCTAAGTGTTCATTTTTGATTGTATAGTACGTGAAAACTTCTGTGCGTTACGGAGATTCTAGAGAAACAACTTATATAACGTATATTTAAAGCATGGATTTTTGGATACCTAAATTAAATACAGATAAGATTATTATTATTGTTGTTATTCATAACCAAAGCTGGGAAACGCTGTTAAGATAATGTTCATTGTCCAGTGCAGTCTTAAACAAAGAAATTGCTACTCTGCCTCCATAATATCTTTCATCATCACTGGCAGCTGGAAGATCAGCAGGTTTTCATCTATTATCATTAGTTACTGGGTTTGATGATGATTACTGTGCCACTTGAGTGTGGGATCAAATAATTAATACTTGTAACTGAGAATGTGAGCCTTATCACAGCTTCTGCCACTCTCATGGTAATTGCAATGTAAAGATAAAAATGTGTTCTGTATGACTGTATTTAGCCTGAAGTTTGTACTAAAAGTTCTGATGGAGAACCATGCCAACATCCCTGAAACATTAGTGAGACATTCCTAAAAGTGGTCAGTTATTAAAATGAGTCTTTTGAATAAAATTAATAATGCAAATACATTCATAACCTGTTAAAACCACCCTATGCTGAATTGTCCAAACCTGCACAGAGGCAAAGTTTGTCTGGGACTGTATCTTCTCTAACAGATTTAAAAACATTAGTTCTTTATAGTGTGTGCTATCATCTCCAGAACATCAGCGTTGTCCTCGCCTTACAGTCACCTGCAGAAGGACATACAGAATGTTTGCCAAGATCTCATTGCTGCTGCTTTGGCCCTGCTGCACTAAGTGGGTGTCCTCCATGGCCTGCTAAAAGTCTTCCTTGGAAATGTTCAGAGGGAGAAGACCCAGAGGGAGAACTACACTAAATGTATCACAGAGAGTTTGCCAACTGCTCTTCCTCCATATGTTGCCTCTCATATTGTTTCTATGAATGTTTGTGAATGCTACAGATGATGTCAGAAGGAGACTCAAGTTCCAGCTGCTCCCTATCCATACTCTTCTAATAAAGTTATATGTTATTATTCACCTACTAAGACCACAGTGCTATAAAACATGGGAAAAATACTATTAACAACTTCAAAATAAATTCAAGCTATAGCTAAGAAAAGCTGCAGGAGATGTATGAGATGATGACAATTACTCAAAACCTCCAAATGTTATGGGATGATAGAGGAAATACATTTCTTCTGGGAAATTAACATAACACACAAGGAAGAAATACAGCAACAAATATGGATAGTTTGAATACTTTAAAAGAAAACCTATTAAAAAAAATCCTGTAATTATTACTTAGAAGAGAAAATGCTGATTTAAAACTCTGAAGAAAAAATGTTTCTGTAGCATTTACAATGAAAAAACTTCCACTATAGATAGAATTTGAGAAATGTGTTTCTTGTTATTAACATTAAAGTAGGTTTATATTATCATATATTATTATTTTTAGAATATTTTCACCAAACTTCTAGTACTCTACCAATTAGCAGGGATTTCTTTAAATTAGGAGGGTAAATTTTAGCAAACTTTAAAACAGTAATCATTTCAACTTTGATTCTGGGAACAGGCTTAAAAAACATTTTAATAACTAGCATAAAACAATTCTTGTTCAGTTTATACAGTGTAATCCATTACTTAGCAATATTTATCACCTCTACATCTAACAAATTTATTTCCTACATAGAAAAATTAGTGAACTGTGGCCACTTCAATTTTATAAATTGGAACACAGCTAGAGTGCCGCAGTTCTGAAAGTTACATTATGGAAAGTGATAATCACTGAATGGTAAAGCTTCTGGTAAGAAAATTCTATTAAAAATACATAATCCACTGGACTATGAAATTTTCATATGTTTATCACATTTATGGCTCCAAATTTTCAGGAAAGAGGAGAGAGGGAAAAAAAAAGAAAAAGCAATACTTTTATTTGGAAATGACAACTTTTTATTTGGGTTAGATTGAGTAAGTATTTTTTCTTATGACAGAATTGTATTATTAAAATATGTATGAATAAAATAAGTAAAATTTTGCATTGGATTAGAAAATGTCTAAGAGGCAAAACTTTGGTTTTTTGTTTTTTTTTTTCAAATTATAAAAATGAGGATCTGGATGGTGCTCTGAAACTGGATCCTGAAGTTTAAGTGCATTCCTGCAGCCCATAAAGGAGAAGAGAGAAATACGCAATGGTTTGACCAAGAGGCAATGCATCACGGAAATGATAATAATCATTTCGGTGACCATCATAACATGACAACCAACCTACATGTTTTTTTAAGATGGAGGCTGAGTTTATAAACCCATACATTATATTTTTACAGCTGGACAAACAAAATAAGTTTAATCCTTCAAAATCTTAGAAGGAGATGGAAGAAGACAGAGACTGAACCTGACTCTCTTCAACTGAGCTAATAGTTGCTAATAGGGCACTCATTAAAAATATGGAAGACTGATTCTGGCACCACATCAAATATTACAAAAATGTAAATCTGTCTCTCAAATATTGTGCTGTTTTTTCATGAAAACATTTGACTGTTATCAGATCTGAAATGGAATCAGATGTCCAAACCTCCCTATTTTTTGCAAAATTGAATTTCCGGGTTTTGGCTATTACTACTGATTGCATGACTTCCATTGACAATTTTGACAAGAACTAACAGTCTTGAGAAACATTTCTATTGTGTACAATGAGCATTTTCCAAGGGAAAATGACTCCACCAGATAAGATTAATTTGCTTTAACATTATTCTCATGCACTCTACTTTGTTTTTAACAAGAAAGCAGAAGATACGTGATTCTGTTGTTAGAAGCAGCAGTAATTTCATTTCAAAACAAAGATCGATGTATTTAAATTTCTGCACAATTCATTCCAAACTAACAATATTGTCTTGGCAAAGCTGCCTCATAAAGAAAGGCACATTGTCATTTAACTGCCTCAGATTAAATGAAGCTAGTGACAACACCATTCTCATTACGGTATGTTCCCATTTTATCTTAATCTGTTTCTAAATAGTGACAAATTTATTAATCTCATTCAAATAGTTCTCACTTCCAAGAGACGACCGTGCCTTAGTGTCAAAGAAGAATGAAGCCAAATTTCCGTACTTAAAGCAAAGCTGTTAAAGTATCATACAATAGCATACGTGCAGGTGCAGATCTGATACAGAATCCCATTTGCCACAGTTTTCTTAAACATAATCCTTAGCATTCAAGAGCTGCAAAAGTTGGATCATTCTCTAGTAGATTTTTTTTTAATTCCTTGGCATGGCAGTCTTACAAAACATTGTGAATTTAAATACATTTGTATAGAGACATTCAGGTCATGTCAGTTTTAATCACCACAGTTTCTAGTTACTATTAAAATCACTATCACTTTTGTATTTTTGTTATAATTGGTATTTCAAGTTAAAAGCAATTTACACTTGATTATTCTTAGACTCCTCAGGGCATATTTGGAAAATGCAGCATTCTATATAAATGTTTTATATGCATCATATAAAAATTGAAGTAAAATATCTAATTTCATACCAAGTTGTTGAATACGGGGTACAGGCATTTGACAACAGTCTTTACTTCCAGGTTATAAGTTCAAATTCAACGTGGGGCAGAAAAGATAAAGATATCACCAGGTGCTAAACTGTCCATGACTTGTATTAAATGAAGTTCACACCTTTTAGAGTCAGTGGTGACTATTATGATTCTCAGGTCTATCTCGAGATTCGGCACAGGCCACAAAGCTTTACAGAGCAATTCCTGCATGAAACCTATCAACTGTATGAGGTAAAGAATTTCTTTTGAAGAGGCATTCTTCTTGGTTTACACTTCATCTAATGAAGAATCTACTCCACTGCAATATCCCCTTTACTATCAAAAATGTGTCAGTGCCCATGTAGGCAACAGAATGTTACAAAACACATCGGAAAAAAAGACCAAAGCCTTTCAGTGCAGATGGCAATGTAAAGGAATGTACTTGCCCTATGCAATAAAACATAAAGAGAAAAATACATAAGAAAATGAATCTGGAACCCAGTAAGTTGCACAGAACCAGCCTCCTGGGCTTTATACACTTTTAGACCTACCTCTTCCCGTTAGATCTTATTAAAGAGAATATATTTACCTTGCTTTTTCATTCAGCGTTTGTTGTTGATTTTCTTTTCTTGTTACAGACAAAACATTGCCTTTTTATTTAAGAAATGTATTTCAAGTTGTATAGTTGAATGCCAGACTACTAATCAACAATGTAGAATGCTATCTTTTGAGTGCAAAATAGAGCGCAAACTACTTGAAGTGTTTTATTTTAATGCTGTATAAGTAGTGGTTAATACTTCAGCTATATAAAATGAGTTATTGATATTTCAGTGCATTCCTGTGTGGAGTGCAGAAAGCTTCAAATTTTTTCATTTGTACATAATTAGGCTCTAAATTTTAATTATTTGCTCTACAAAGTAGGTAGAAAGTAGAGATACAAACATAAACTTTCTCCTGTATCCTTGTCACTTAATTACCATCATTTTACAGTCTGAAGTACAAAGCCTTTCTCAACCACCTAATGAATAAGGTTCATGTGTAATTGAATGCAGGGATATGATTGAAGAGCAGTAACTTGTGCATCATTTAAAAATACTAGCAGAAAACAAAGTATGTGAGCTTTACAAAACAGGCAACACTAGTGAGCGGTATATTTAGAACATCTTTCAGGACCAAAAAATAAACAAACAAACAAACAAACATGTTTTTACTTAGTAGATTTTATATATGCCTACATCTGTAAGAGTTACTTGTTCATCTTACTGAATAAAGTTGTAAAACTGCTTTTCTAGGTTTTCCAAGTTTTTGAAGTGCTTAATTCCAGCACAGGTGCATTATGATTGATCACTTGCCAGTAAATTACACAAACCAGTGGATAGCAAAGAAACTGAATACATGGCATTGAAGGTACACTTTGAAAATGGTCTATTTCTTCTCAGGCTGTGTCTTCAGGGACAGCAATTACAATCTCCCTGTAACTGAAAAATTTCAAATACAAGTTAGAAGAGAACTTGTCCAGTTAACTTACTTTTAACATAATTATTACTTCAGGGAGGAATTTATCTGTTGGATTTCAAATTTTCAAGCATGTTTTCCTGCCTTTCTACATGATTTCCATTTTTTTCTCTCCTACCATGGGATTAAAATTAATCACTTTGGGTTTTTTTCCAATGGATTTTACACTTAACTGTACTGCAAACAAACGTTACCAGTTATCCTCTCTATCCAGTTGCTTGGTTTCTTTTCCTAGATTCCTAATATGCAGTCTCACAGTCAAACGACCAACATCCTTACTCATTCTGCCCTCTCTTACTATATGCTGCTGGTGCATCTGAATGAAAACATTTCAGTGTATGAAAAACATATTTCTGACATGCCAACAGCAATTTTTTAAAAAATTATAAATTCTCAGAATTTAATTTATCCCACAGTTTGGATTTAAAAAAAAAAAAAAGAAAATGGTCTCATCTCATGAGGTACCCTTTTTAAGCTTATGTGTCAAATCAGTTTTCACAAATTTGAAAAAAAATCACCTCTTTGCTGAAAATAAACATGACAGACTTCAGCTAAAAGAATTTTTCAGAAAGTCATGTGTGTCTGTAAAGAGATGCGTATAATAAAAGTGCCTCTCAGCTACAGTGGTATTTTGTACTTCAGCACATCTCCTACTTTGTTTGATTTGCAGCCAATATCCTGACATAAAACCAATTGTCCTTCCATATTTTCCTTCTACTAAACTGTTGTTTGTTTGTTTTGATGTCTGTAAGTAGCAGTGCACATGACAGGGCTGATAAGGAATCCAAACTTATGCTAGCCTGTGTCTACATCCTGTTTACATAAACCCCCTGTTAACTCCTGTGGAAGCTGACACAGCTGCAAGAAAGATACTATACAGTGCATTATGTTTTAAAAGAGCTTGTCTGACTAGATCAGTTCATCCTGGCAGTACTTCTGAAAAACAGTTTTAAGGAAGAGGACTTCAAAGTCAAGTTCTCATGAACGTTCTCATTTCAGGAACCTTAATGAAGCACCACAACTACATCAGTTTGCATGTTTCTGTTCTATCATTTCATTTTCCTGTAGTTGATGACTGACCACTTGAACAACCATGGTGGATTTAAAATTCATAAATGTATGTTAACATCATACTAGTGATGAAGTTCTTTTGCATGACATGCAGGGCAGAAAACAGGAGCTGAAAAAGGCTTTGCAATTACAACAGGGACAAGCTTTGGATTAGACACAACTCAAAAGCAAGATGTGCTGTTAACTCTTGAAGCAAGTTTTTTGTGAATTTCCTTTGTCATCACTTCAGAAACACTCTTTAAATTATGAGCACGTGCATGGTTTTGCATTTCCACCTTCTATTACTCGTTGATATCAGAAGCCAAACAAGTCTGACACTTTAACACTAGCAGAAGGGATTACCTCATTGCATTTTCTCTAATCTTAATTTTCTTCTGTTTAACTTCAGAGTTAGCTATTCATTTTGCTTTGGTATTATTGTTTCTGTTTTTCTTTGTCTTGTTTACCTCTTCTTTTAACTTTGAATTCCCCCAAGGGGTTGATTAGCAATGTGCAACTTAATGGGGAATATGACTACTTTCTTGCCTTGCAAGATTTAGAAATGACAATTATAAAAAGTTCCCATTCCAGCTTTTGCTCTGAAGCCAAGTCTGAAACAAAACTCATACTGCTTATACTCAGTGATACTGTTTTGTGAGCTCTCCAGCAAGCCTGTTCTTATAAAAATCACAGTAATGGCAATATTTTTTGCTTTCTGTCCATAGAAAAAAATGGCTTTTCCTCTCTGAAAAACTCCACATCTTTACAGATTTTAGACTAATTGTTTAAGGCTGCCTGACTGCCGCAGTTTGTTTGCTGCCTGATCTACTACATTTGCTGCCAAATCCAATGTTCAGCTACGCTTATAGGTCTCTGTAGTGTTCTTCATTAGGACACATTGCAGAGGATGAGAAACTTTATTCTT
This sequence comes from Burhinus oedicnemus, assembly GCA_008921705.1. NCBI lineage: Eukaryota > Metazoa > Chordata > Aves > Charadriiformes > Burhinidae > Burhinus > Burhinus oedicnemus. The sequence goes on along the minus strand of VFFE01007242.1, from coordinate 2,501,451 downwards.
CGCATTACCACAATTAAATAAATCCATTCCTGGGTTCTAACAACCACATAGTATCTCCAGATATACTGATGATCCGCATACTGGTATATGTGATATACATTGTTTCTTTTTAGAGCAATAATGATACTCAGTTTATCGGATGGAGATCATTTTCCTACAATGATGACATTTATAGTGTATCTTAATATGTGTGTGTAGCTTTCTGCTCTCTTCTAAACATCTCTTTGCTTTTTATTTGAATTGGACGATATTTTCACATTTCCTTGAGCTTGTTTTCAGTCATGGTTTGACAGTCAAGTCTTAAAAAACATCAGGTCTTGTAACATCTTTCAGGTTCTTGAACAGGAACAACATCTCAGGGAGGAGGAATGCATGGACTCTCCAAGGAGATGTGGAAGATATATCTCCAGCAATAGTTTGAGAACTCCAATGGGACCCAAAGGGATACTGTAAGGATAGAGATTCTAACATTGTATGTTCACTCTCAAAATCTCCATATGACCTAAACGGACCTAAATTTCAAAACAACTTCTATTATGTGAAAATGTTAATATGAGAATGCTTTCAGTGAAGGATCTCTGGTCAGTGAATGCACTGTTGAGATAAAGAACACCATTTGGCCTAAAGAACAACCTGTGAGGGATACCAAGTCACTAGACAGTCTCAACAAACTAAAATGGACAAGAGTAATGTCTTGTATACACCACACAGCTTCCAGACTCAAAAAGCCCCACAGATAGACTGTATCACTTCCAAATAAATCCCTGATACTTTTGAGATTGGCACCAGTCTAGAAAAGGAAAAGAGTAAATAAAATGGGCTAGGGACTAATCTCTGGTTCTCAGGCTGGCAACACAGCAGTTTTTATTCACTTCCCAGAATTATTTTCACCCTCAAAATAGTATAGTAGCATCTAAAGTGCCTATTGGGAACAGATCCTAGCACGTGCTGTTGACTCAAGCCATTCTTTGAGAATTGTCTGGGAGATTGCTAAACTGGAACAGATCAAATCTACGCCAGAGAGTATGCTAGAAATAAAAATGCATGGATGACTGCTTAGCAGTGCCTGAGCCTTTGCCATTGCCCTGTTTCATTCACTTTTAATCACTGCTTTTCTAACATACAGCATGATCTTCGTATGCCTGCTATGATTCATGCACTTATACAAGATTCAGCAGGACTCAGTTGCAGTATCAAAGTCAGACTGAGGAGTCTTCAGAAAAGTAGTTCTTGGCATAAATGTTACCTCTTTTTATAGAAGCACTAGTTGGGGTCCCAGTTTTCACATGTCAAGACAAGTGCTACTTTTCATATGAGGATTTAAGTCATAAAGCCTTATGCAGATCTGGCACAGTAACTATAAATGTAAAGACACAAGAACTGATGAAGCTGAAGTTGACAGGGAATATCCTAGCTAGAACACTATCCAGGGAATTGCTGAAGTTGGATTTGAAGCTGATCTCAGTACACAATCCCACAAAAAACCCAAGCAAACAGACTGGAAACAAGCCTTCCTAGTCTTCTAATATATCTTAAAGAGCTTTACTGTTAAAACATTAACTAAGGATGTAGAATTTCCTTAGATAAAAAGACATTTAGCTAATTTAGGTAAAGACATCAGCTAATTCTACCTCAAACATCTAATTTAACTTCATTTAAGAGTAAAGTTCTAACAAGGTTTCTCCATAGCAGAGGCCTCCAAGAATACGTGCACGTGATCACAGCCCAAAAGATTAAATCACAAATAGCAAATGGCAAATTACAGTCCCTAGGATTTAATGCCTAGGAAAGAGACCAAAAGAGCATACATCCAACACAGATGAACTATACCATACACATCCAGAACATAAAGGACATAACAGGAGGTATAAGACAGTCACATCCCCACAAAAACAAGAAGAAAGCAAGCACTGAAAGAGAAGAATTGTTTCATTATTGTCTCCCTGATTAAGGATGCTGTGCCTGATCGATGCTGCACCTTCAATGACAGCAAGGTGTATTCCTCCTCTACTCCTTTGATGGAGGAACATCATTGCTTTTCATTTGCTGATCACCAAACTTTGTTACTGTGGACTCAGTAATCACATATATAAATATTGTTACTATATAAGTGAGTTGAGTAAACAACATTGTAAGAAGCAGTTTTTGTGTGTGTGCATGTGTGTGCTCATGTGTGCTTCTATTTTCTGCTCCATCCTTCCCATACTAGGAGGGGATTGACACTGCATTACAGAGTCACAGTAAACTCAGATGTGACATTTAGATATTGTTTTAGTGAAGAGCAAGAAAATCATCAAGATGGTTCTCTAAGACGGGCAAGTTAAGTCTCCTTTTGGAAGCATCTATCATCCTCCATTGATTAGAAACAGAACTTAGACAATTAGCTCAGGTTAGACACATAATTTTTAGATGGCTACAGTTTGGAAAAATGTACCATGCTCCTAATACAGCCTTAACTTACTGATACAGCAGCTTCCCAAAACAGAAACTACTTCCACCCACAAGCTTCACATCTAGACATACAAAGCTTCATAAAGGATGGAAAACTCCACAAAGGAATGCAAACTTAGAGAAACATTCCTAAACAAATGCATTAAAAACTATGCTGATAAACAAAACAGAATGAGGTTGAGGTAATATCTATTATTTAACATAGATACTATAAAAAAATCAAGAACATTTCTGTAGCCCCATCCCATTTTATTGTGCATTGAAAAGCAAGGGACTCTGCTCTGGGGTTTTTTAGTCCTTTATGCTTTCAGAAAGGATGGATAGAGACACTTAGGATGATTGTGACGTAGTATCCCCAGAGAATATTAGGTCACAGAGGAAGATTGCTAAAAGATTCTCACCTTGCTTTAAGATGTGAAGCCAAGTGTCCCATCAGTCCACATGACTCCAGGCACTGGCAAAAAAGGCCTGCTATTTGGTTTCTTCACCAAGTGCTGCCTGAAAGGTACTTTGGCCTGGGTTTCTCTTTCCCCAGAATTATGGCATTCATTATCTCAGAACTTAACCTTACTATTTCAGCTCAGATCTAACATGACAAGAGTACTCAGGCAAGAAGCAGTTCTTTCAGACCCTAAAACAATAGTGGGAATCCAAGCAATAGAAGAAAATCAAATCTGTGGGAACTGAGACGCTAATTTGAGTGGATGCAGTATTTCATTACAGATAGGTGGAACTGCTGTTCTACATGTTTTCTAGGCTTCATAATTCATACTGTGCCTATTATCACTAGTGGCAAAGTTGTGGTGGTGAAGCTTTCCCTACTCAAAGCAATGCCATGGTATCTCAAACACAGCCACACCTCTTCATTTATAAAGGTATTTCTACTCCGCTCATCTCAGTTGCATCATTTATATAACAGAACTGTTAAAATTTATGTCCCATCTACTCAATAAATAGTGGAGGTTGTACGAAATTATTTCAGTCAGAAACTGAAAGGAAATTCAATACTGTAAACTCATTCAACTGAAAACCTAAATTTCAAATCATATGGCAAAATTTATTACAATAAGATCTGCAGCATTTCTTTTATTTATTTTTACCACTTCTACACAAGTATCCTCTTCAGTCAATGCAACAATTTGACTTTGGCCTGTTTCACTATTAAAATGGTTTTTACTCTTAGGAAACTTCCTTGCCATACTCAGTAACTATATTCTAACTTCTACCATATCTACCCTTTGGAAATTTCTGTAGTGTCTCTAATATTCTTGGATTCCCTGTGAATAAGGTATTGCTTGTGTTTCTCCAATTTTTAGAATCATAGAATTGTCTAGGTTGGAAGGGACCTTTAAGATCATCAAGTCCAACGATCAACATAACACTGCCAAAACCACCACTAAACCACGTCCCTCAGCACCATATCTAACCATCTTTTAAATACCTCCAAGGATGGTGACTCCACCACCACTCTTTGGGCCCAGCCATCCAGCCAGTTTCTTCCCAGTGAAGAGTATGCCCATCTAAGCCATGAGCAGCCAGTTTCTCCAGGAGAATGCGGTGGGAAATGCTGTCAAAGGCTTTACTAAAGTCCAAGCAGACAACATCCACAGCCTTTCCCTCATCCACCAAGCAGGTCACCTTATCATAGAAGGAGATCAGGTTAGTCAAACAGGACCTGCCTTTCATGAACCCGTGGTGACTGGGCCTGATCACCTGGTTGTCCTGCATGTACCCCATAATGGCACTCAAGATGATCTGCTCCATAACCTTCCCTGGCACCAAGGTCAGACTGACAGGCCTGTAGTTCCCTGAATCCTCCTTCCGGCCCTTCTTGTGGATGGGCGTCACATTTGCTAACCTCCAGTCAACTGGGACCTCCCTGGTTAGCCAGGACTGCTGATAAATGATGGAAAGTGGCTTGGTGAGCACTTCTGCCAGCTCCCTCAGTACCCTCTGGTGGATCCCATCCCACCCCATAGACTTTTATGACAAGACAGTGAGAATCAAGAAGTGCTACCGGGAAGGCTAGCACTGTTTAGCATGAGTTTGCCATGAAAAGAAAATAATGCATGTGCTAGAAAAACTGGCAAAATTTTTAGACATACTGAGGGTACAGTTTTGCATCATTTAGGGACATGTTTCCCATGTATAGATCTTCATTTATTGTCCGCTTACTTTTCTTATTCTTTCCAATATAATCAGTCAGCTATAATAATGTTAAATGTTTAATACAGGAAAGTATACTAATACTATTCAGGCAATTATCACCACTGAAAGTTTTTAGGCAAAAGCTCACAGCTGTTAACCTACACAGAAGTCACTATTATCTTGCTAAGACTTGTGAGTAACAAAATACTAAAATAAAATAAAAATGAAATAATCTGTCTTGTTGGTTGCATTCTTGAAACACAAAATTCTGTGCATTCTCTAGCATGATAACTATAATCTGGTGCAGACTCAACAGGCAGTTCACAAGGATTTTGTGACATTGTTTCTGCCCATATTTCACATCTAATGTATTTTAAAGCCATTGTCTTTTTGAGCTTACATTTTTAATAATGTTTTTGGGCTATTTGCTCCCACAGTTTAAGGAACTACCTATAAGAAAATTGCTATCCATCCACAGGTACTATTCTATGGTCTTGGCATGCACACTAAGTGGAACTAGATCTGAAAATGTGCCAGGATATATTTCCGGTGCTTGTACTCATTCCTTATGTTGCCAAATTTTCTTTATTAATTGATTTCTTACCACAGAATAGTGGTAGAATATTGTTGATTATGTTATCTGGAAAAGACAGAAATAGGTTCTTCCAGGAACTGTGGCATTTAGGAGAGTTTGACTTCCCAGCACAATATCAAACAAAATTACTAGGAACAGTATTAATGCGGATATTTCTTCAAATAAAAGCTAAGCGATTTCTTCTCCAAACATGCATAGCTTCAATAAAAAAGAGATGCTATTTTCAATCTGCCTTTTATAAAGAGTGACGATAATTTGGAAGAGGGTACATTTAACATAGGCTGGCATTACACATCCCAAGTTCATTCTTTCTTAATTAAATAGACTAGCTAAAAAACAATTCTAAGCTGTTAGGAACTTAAAATCTGCAACTTAGCAGTATATTTAGCTCACGTGTGGAATTCTTAGAAATTCTGCTTTCAGTTGAATATTGTTCTCACTAACTTTTACTCTGAACCTCAGTGGAAGCAGACAATAGGCAATATTTAACGCTTTTGAAAATTTTCTCTCAAGTGTGTACATACATCCCAGTATTGTCTGGTGAAGGAATAAGGTAGAAATAAAAGCCTATTTTTATATTATTTTTTTTTTAAAACCCTTCTTATATTAGTCAGTGATGAATCAATCTTTCCTCAGATATGGAAAAATTCTACGTTGCTAAAGAAGTAAGGAGCAAAAGAACTAAACAGCAAAATGCTTGACCAATTGCAGCAAGTCTAGCAGGTGTGTAGCAATCTTAACCAATATGCAACATAAGGGTTTGGGGGACACAGAGAGGGTACTATTATGTACAAAAAGTGTAAGAAATAGGTCAATGTATGTTGGATGAGAAATCTGACTTCATTAGATTAGGAGTATTGTAAACATCACAGAAATAGCATGTGGAAGGAGTACCATTAAGTGCAAAGCCTACCATAGCTAAAGTTTCTAAATCATAAGAAAGCCTGTCTCTATATATAAGCCATTTAATAAGCCCTACAATCTCTACATAAGACAGTTTCTTCTTACTTTTATGACTCATACCGCCAGAGCATAAAATGACTCAAAAATTGTTTTATAACCAGAAATCTAACTGTTTAACAAGTTACTGAATGTGAAAAAAAACTAAGAAAATGGAACCAAATGACGAAATCTGGAAGGCTTTGGCATCAACAATGAGACTGGTAGCTATATTTCAGTAGCCTGTGAAGCCAATCACTTAATCAGTAAGAATGAAAGTAGATTTTTAAGACTACAGCATGCAAAACAAAGATTCGTTCCTACCAATTACGTTGTTTATATTTCTTGGGGTCACTCTCCTTTCTTCCCATTTTTTCAACAATAACAGAGAAAAACTGGGAAGCAAAGTATTGTGACCAATGTAATGCGTTCTTCAGAGTTCATAAAGTAAAAATGAAACCATTTATTGTAATTATCAGGGCTGCTAGGAATAATTGCAATAGTGAAAGCCATCAAGATTCATTCTGTATTTCACTCCTTTTCCCTTGGCTTAGAACGAGCACACTGTCATCTTACTGCTGCAAATCAGATTGTTGCGTTGGGCCTTCATCCTCGATTTCATAGAAACAGGGTACCCTTGTCTTTGATGTCACTACCCCAAAAGATTGCTGCTTGCATTAAATTCTATTACAATTTTTTTTGATTAAAGATACTACATTTTATCAAATGACAGTAAATCTAAATCAAAAGACATTGAGCTGACATCAAAATGCTCTGATTAGAAATTGCCTATTACAGAACTAAGAAGACATTAAGGATTACCAGTTGTTCAGTTACATACTCTGAAGTAGTCTTAATCCTCTATTCAAAACTGAATCTACTACTTAAAAATGAAGAAAAGAAATTTGCTATTCAAGGAAAGTTGTAAAACTCTATAGGATTTTCACGCTTAGTTTCAGGAAGACATTTTCTTTTGTATTTTATCTGGCTAAAAGGTGGATCTTCAATCACTCTTGGAAATTTGAGGGACATGCTTTCAAGGTTGTTATCTATACTAACAGCAATTACATAAGCACTATCAAATGGACAAAGAATAACTGGCTATACAGAGTTATGTAAGGTGAAGGAAAAAGACAAACATACAAGAAACAAATCTCAGAAATACAGAAGAATTTGTTAGTTTAACTAGGAAAAAAATGGCCTTTTATTAGTATGAAAACATTTTTGGTTAGTTTTCTGGTTAGATTGCAGTTTCAGCATGAAGCCAAATGCCAGAATTTCTAGATCACACTTTCTGGGTGAAGAATCAAATAGTGTAGAATACTCTTTGTTATAATAATTCTGAATTATTTTACAATTTTTCTTCTATTTAATTATTAAGGTGCATTATATTGTATGTTTTCCATTTCCCCACATTGTCATTATTTGGATTTTCTATGAAGCAGTAAAACATTGAAATATTTTCTGTTCATAGCATGAACAGAACTCATGTTCATGCATAAGTACTCAAATCACAGAAGTCCGCTAAAATTTTTCAAAGTGATGAACAAGTAAAATGGACTAGTAAGTACAATGCTGTACAAAAAGGAATGCAAATATAGGAAAAAAAAGCAATATATTATCTGTATATTACTGAAGAACTAATCTGTTTTAAATGCCAAAGGAATCACCATAGTAATTGTCAAAGACATTTGTCAACTGGAACTTTAAATCAACGTCTTAAACATTAAGTATAAAGAACTGTATATCAGATATCACTATCCTCCCTTAATTCAATGACAGAACTAATAACTTTCCTTAGTTCTCCATGTTCATCTGAAAATCCAAAAGTGTATTTCATAGTTGTTCTTACAGATCTGTTTATGCTTCAGGTTCTTTTATCTTCCTTTATTTTTGTGCAGACCTATAGAAAATGCAGTTTGGCTATCAAATTTGAAATACCTGCTGTTTCTTAATATGTCTTGAAATTTTAAAACAGGTGTTGTTTTCACAATCTATTCTTATATACAAATGGAAAAGAAATTTTGAGTCAACATTTTTATCACTGTGGTATTTTCTGAAGTTTTTAAGGAGCAATTCCTAAAATAAAATCTGCTGAAAGAACAAAATTATGCTGTGAGCAATAGCTAAGCCTTCCTAAAGTGCTCAGTACCTAATTCAGTACCTGACCATCAGGTAATGCCACCTCACGTTCTGCAAAACTGTTCAGTAGTGAAGTACCTGGACACTGTTGTCATTTAACATCTCATCAAATTCCCCAGAATGAGATGAATGAAAACATCCTGGTTTTGCTTGATCCTGCAGTACAGCATATAAATCTTGCTGGTGAAAAGCCACTTCATTGCTATGCCACCATATGTTTCCCAGCAGGAGAGGCTGGAGAAATGAACATGCAGTTGAAAAGATTCAAGCCTTCTGTTTCACTTAAGGTTTCATTCTCTGAAAAAGGGTAGTGTTTTTGGAACTGATGCTTTGAAGACATTTGAAGACTTTGTATGTACAGTGTTTTGGCACCAGCCAATAAAGAAAGCATCAAAAATTACATCTCTTTTCTGATGCTTAATAAATGAAACAGAAAACAAAAACGCAATACTTTTACGCTTTAAAAAGCATCTTTAGCTAACTTTGCTTTTTGCTGTCCGCATATAATACCTGTCATCATGACATCTGCAACTCATCAACATCTCAGGAGAAGTGATGTGGGTGATACACAGTCTTTCTGTATGGACTTTCTGTGTAAATGTCTAAAACTCAGACATTGTTCCTGTCATGGTTTTGGCCAGATTGGCCCAATCCGGTGGAACGACAGATGCTCTCTCTCTCTTGCTCCGCTCAGGAGGCAAGAAAGAGAGAGAAAAAGAGAGACTTAAGAGTTTAGAAGGAGCTAAACTACTTTAATGAAATATTGATAATGAAATAATAAAAAGAAAAATAATGCAATATATACAAAGCCGTATCAAGCTCCCAGGATGACAGTCACGTCACCAGCAGGTGCTGGGAAAGTCCCAGACTGGACTCAGTGACGGACAGGAACTGGATTCTGGATCTGGATTCAGGATCGGGATCAAAGGCAGACGCAGAGACAGAGTCCTCCCAGGACGCCGGCCATTGAAGAAAGAGAGGCTGACTCTTTGATCCCTCAGCTTTTATACCAAACATGAGGCAGATGGGATGGAATACCCTTGTTGGTCAGTTTTGGGTCACCTGTCCTGTCCGCTCCTCCCTGCAGGTGTGACCCCTCTAACTTCTTCCGCTTTCAACCCTCCAACGGGGCAAGTAACAAAGTTGGCTGGCCTTGGTTGTTATAGCAATAAGTATAAGCAAAAGCCTCTCTGCATACCATTCCTTGGCATCAGCTATAAACATGGGTCTTATCACTCTGAGAGTGAACAGTTTCTGTACAACATGCTGTTAATTTCAGCAGTTAGAAAAGGCCTAGCTAAAAAGTAAAGTTACTGAACAAAATTGGTCCTGTTTTACCTCAAACCAGGACAGAAGAACAGAAGATGATAGCCATAATTGTATAGCCCTACTCTCATTCCACTGGGCAGTAATTATGGATAAACCAGGACATTTCCATACAGAAAAAAGATGTTTCCAGCCATCCCGACTTCAAGTATACTAAGAAAAAAGTGTTATGAAATTTATGTGAAAATGAATAATACAAGCACTTTAGGATCCCTTCTGTTATTCATTTAGATATGTAACTAATTGAATTTCATGCTGCCACAAATTTTCAAAAGGTCATAGATTGAAAAATTCAAACCTATGAATAACAGTAGAAGTTGTCAGGTTTGAAGCTGGAGATTTTGGCAGCCAGGACGGGTGCAGCTGGAGCTCTGGCTATCTAATAAGTTGTGATAAATAGCTTAGACACTTAAGAGATCAAGGCTTTACGGAGGAAATGGCTCTTCTTTCCAGTACGAACTTGGGAAAGGGTGCTCTGGATGAGAGCCAGTTCTCCTACTGTATTCTTCTGAAAAATCCACCTAACCACATTTTTGCCTAACCAATTCAGTGTAATTTCAATTATTATTGCTCATAGTTCAGCAATGCTTGAAGCTTTCAGCTGAAATTGGGGCTACTTTTTACTAGACTCTGCTCAGAGGAAAAAAAATGACACGAGCCTGCAATAGATAAGACTGATAAGAAAATACAAGGCACAGAGAAATATCACCAAAAGGCAAATGGCAGAGTGAATTTCCAGCTGTCCTAGATAACATTACTATTCTTATGCCCATGCTACTTTGCCTATTTTAAAATGATAATGTTGACATTTCAAAGATAACGATTTGGATTCATAGTTCATATGACTACATATAAATGAGGAATTTTCGCTCCCTCCATCTCAGAAATAATATTTCAAGCTGCATGAATGATCAGAAGGCCAGCCGTACACGACCATAGCTCCTACTTACATTCTTCCCACAGTTTGGAAAGTTATCTTCAGAACAGTAGGAAATTTTGAAATGAATGCTTAGAGCCTACTGCACCCTGCTATGAAGGGTGATCAATATGGCAGATCTGCAGCTTTGCAGTTGCATACTGTGTGGTCAGAGAGATGCATATATCTTTTTAAAATAAAGAATGAAATCAATGCCGCTAGTGAATGAGGCTGGAAATAATCCTATAGAATGTCAAATACACAGAGTGGTCCGCCAAGCAAAACACAGTGGAAAAAAAAGAAGCAGCATTACTGAATTTGGTATTGTATCCACAGACACATTCAGCAAAGGGCTCGAGTGACCAGAACAAAATGGTTGGTACAAAAACCAGTTGGAAGGGAAGTCAGTCCTAGTAGTAATATTTTTAGCATGTTGTGAACAGAAAGAGGAAGATAAAAGCATCTCTTTCACTTTTGTACATATTTTTTAAGTCTATCTTTGCAACAGTATTAATTTCCCCAGGTTTTTGACAAATTTATTTAGAATGACTACCATAACCTTTTCCAAAACTAGATATTTTGAGGTCTTATGAGAAATTTTCCTGAAAAAATTACCAACAGCTGTATTTATATATCAAAAGCAAAAGGAAAAGAATTACATAAAAATGTAGCTTTCCCTACAAGACTACAGGAAGACTCACAGGATCATAATAAAATACTGTTTTATAACATGCCAGTTATAACTAACTTTTTCATAATCCCAGGTTAGTACATGATACTAACATTCATTTGGAGAAAGGAGGATGTAATTCATTTTCTCCCTATAATTATCTGACATTTTGTAAATCAACAAACTTCAAATGTCAACATCCATTTAGATCAGTGAGAAAGCTGTGATGCCATGAAAATTAAAAGGGATCTCAGGAGGCACTAAAGTAAAACACACTGCAGGAAAAAAATGAAACCATGAAAATCTAAAACATTTTTTTAACTGTCCAACTTTTTTTTTAACCTTTGCTTATGAAAAATAATCAAAGGTAACTGTCAAAGTATAAAATAAGCCTGGTAGGACAGATATCCTGATTCTAATCATTAATAGTACTTTCATCCTTTCTCTTTCCACTCACAAGCAATTACACTGATTTTTTAAAAAACCTTTTCTCATGAATGGAAGTTGGTCTTCATGAGAAAGTAGATAAATGCTGACTTTTAGAATGAAATAGTTCGACAGCTTTGAGCTTTAGTGAAAATTAGAAGGCGAAAAGAAAGTCCAACATTTTAAAAGAGCCTTTCATCACAACTGAAATATTTTCATCAGAAATTTTGGCATCTCATCCAGTACCTTTGAAGTTGGCTGTAAAACAAGACAATCCATCTTATTAGCTGGGTAGGAATGCCCTTCAAAGAGTGGAGAAACTATTGCTTGTAAACATCAGTCAATTTGAAATGCCTGCTTTTTTACTATATATGTTGGCTTTGTACTTACTACATCTAAGATGAAAAAAGTATGCTTAACTTGTTTACAGACATTAAAGAACATTCTTTCTTTAATTCCAGAGCTACCCTTTTTAGCCAGCTGTGATGAAGTGATGATGTACATTGATTGAGTATTTGTGGAGCAATCAGTCAAAAGTCTCCTATTAAATTTTGGACCAAATGTATATAGATTAAGGCTATTATACCAAAATCTACTATTATCTTTTGTTGTTCATGTCTCTGTGAGTAGTTAAGGTTAAATATCAAAGTCCCACTTTCAAGGCAAATGGAACGTAAGCACATAAAAATGAGTTAAAATGAGAACTAAGATAAAATTAGGGTTCAAGTACCATTTTTATACAGAAAAGATACTACCAAATGAACTTATGAAATCATATCCAGAGCTTATATTACAGTATTCTATGAAAAAACTGAAGGCTCGGGAAAAAAATTCAAAATAAAACATTAAATGTTCCAGAGAAAATGATCAAAAATTACAATGTTCTTAAAAATTGGCTTTTGTAGGTAATTATTTCTTAAAATACATACCTGTCATTTTGTGTCTTAAACAGGAATATGTAATTCAATAAGAATATCAGTACTAGTCAATGCCACTCTTGTTCTTTAGATACAATCTTCTAAGTCTGTTCAAAAATATTTTTTTTATTTCAATTATTGTATCCCAATTTTTAAGCTACATTAAAAACTTGTTCCTTCTTGCAGTATTTGAACACATTTCTTACAAGAATATTGTGATGCCACCACTGAATGAATTTTCATTCAGTACCTACAAAATGCTTTACACAGTTTATTAATGAGAGACTCAAATGCTAATCAAGTTACCACAATTCAAGACAAATGTGGCCTTTCAGTAATTTGGATTCAGTTGGAAAGATACTTAAACATTAATGGTAGCCCAAAGCATTTCCTTTTCTTTTCTATTTCGTTTTTATGGAGCATTGACTAAGCCAAAAAGGAGGAAAGAAACCTGCACACTCAGATCAAGAAAATATGCAGGAAGGAAATTTCAGTTACAACCAAATTAACTTTTTACAATATTTCAGCAGAGTCAATAGCAGAGCCAATAAGGAATCTGATCTTGCACATCCTTATCCACCTGAAAGTCCATTTAGTATGAATATTTACAGTGCCAGGTGCTTTGAAAGTGAGAAAATAAATTTTTGCATACATCCTCTGAAAACAATATTGAATTGAATGTGCTTTTAGTGATAGCAGGATGCAACAGAAGTTGGTAGACAAAGACCACCTTGTTCACCTTCAAAATATATGCATAGAGTTGTGGAGTTGTCTAGAGCAGTTTTTCATGTTAGTGTGGCAGGTGATTTGTTGTCCATAGCTCTTTAAAGATATTCCAGACTGCTTTTTGACCAGGGAATTGATGTCAAAATCAATTTGATAAGCAAAGTTTCTCTTTCTTCCACCATTAAGTAATAGCTAATGAATAGATAAGTAGGGATCACATGCAGAATACATAGGGCAATGTGCCAAAAAGTTAAGAGATACCATCCTTGAGGATCAATAGATACAGTGCCAATTGCCTGTAAATTAAAATAGGAAATGAGGCACAAAGAAATACACTTAATATCAAAGAATCCTTTCCTTCTAAATCTCCAATGTACATGAATTAAACACAAAGCAAGAAAAATGCCAGCTGTTCAAATACATTACAGGTCAACACAAATGAATCAAGTCCAGCCATAGCATACTGCAGCTGTCTGCAGACACTGAGTCTCAACAGGGGTTTTTTTGTCGGCTGATAAAATTATTAGTCCTCGTTGCTCCTGTTTTGAGCATTTTGTGTCTCTGGAGACATTGTTACCACCATGCAGCATGATGGTGGATCTGACATCACCATTTGCAGCAGTCCTCTCTTTTACCACTCTAATACCTCACTAATGGCAAGATTCTATTTAAATGAAGTAAACTCAGCTGAATGAGAGTAAGATCCCTGAGCTAATTTGTTGCAGTCTTGAAGGTGAATAGAGGGTTTTTTTCTGAGATTGTTTCCTTTGTTGACAAAGTCTTCAGCTATAAAAACCAGTTTGGATCAGTAACATAATCTAACACTTTAATAGCTACTAATCAACATATGTTTCACTTAGGCATATGTTCGTAGGTCGGTCTGTCTGAACACCTGGTTCTTTTTGAAACATAAATAATATAGCATTGCTGGCCAGCCACAGATTCATCAGAAAACCCTGGCAAAAATCTTTTTAATCCTCAATATTATAATAAGGGAAACAGAAACCAATTTTCAGTCAGGGAGTGGATGTTAAAAAGTCCTATTTTCCTTTATTCTAGGAGTTTATGGCAGTAATGCTGAAATTCTACGAGATTCCTTAATTGTTTGTTTTTATTTCCTTCTTCAAATTCCTACAGCTTTAACGAGCTTTCTCTTCTATTGCAGAACCACTTATGAGCCGGGGAAAAAATAGGTGTAAGGAAATTTTCTTCATATTTCCCAGCTAAGGAACGAGCTCTGAAGGGATGGAGGAATGTCTGGGTAGCTCAGGAGATCAGAAGAAGAACAGAGAGCAGTTCAGCTACAGCAGTGGCCCAAGGCAGATTATGCTGACAGTGACCAACAGCTGTAATTACCATCCTGTCTGTTTGGTAGTTTGTATGAAATGTATTCGGCAGGAGCTTGGAAAAGCAGGGTCTTCAGTCTAGTTCTCATGGGAAGTGTTCATGGTGCTTCAGGCGAGTCTACTGGCAAGCCCAGCAGTGAGGTCAAGCTGGTTTCCTCCTTCTAAGAGCAGTCCTTCCACACAAAGAGCAAACATGCATAGGCAACATAAAGGGCATAAGGATAACCTCGGAGATCTGACTCTTCTAATGTGAAGAACAGTCTGTTTTGAAGGCTGACCAGAGTAGCTTTTTTCCTTTTTTAACTAACTCCTTAGAATAAAATTTCTAAAAAATTACAAATGCATGTTGTAAAATAAAAAAACAGTATGAAGCTTTGCAAGACTGCTTGCAGCAAAATAAGTCAAAACTGTCCCTTAACACTATCAGTGTGATCACTTAACACTATCACTAACAAACTGCTTTTGAGCAGCTAATAGTCTCTGGGGCAATTTATGTACCAACAGGAAACCGCAATATGAGTTTGCTTTTCACTTATGAAATGAGAAACCAACATAATTCATATTCTTTATCCTTATTAATTTCAGAAAGTAGTGTAACAAAGTCAAATCCACACCTTTATTGGCTTACAGTCTTAAGCGCTACGGGAGAACGTAAATCCCAGCAAAGCCTGGTAACTCCACTGGTCTCTGAGAAAACACAAAGAGCAGCCATCCACTTGTTAGACAAACAGCTGGTACTGAAACATTCGAAGCAATTAACTTTCCTCTCAGATTTTAGGCTGATGTCTGACCAAGAGACAGCAAGCTTAGGAGGTTTGTTCCAGTGCTTCTGTAATTAACAAAAGCTCCTAAGTTACCAGCTACGTGTTATTGGGTGAGCTTTGGCAAACTGGGGACCAGCTGGGAAAGGAATTGCAAACTTCAAAGAAAGCTCTCAAATATCCAATTGCATAATAAAAAAATACTCACTCTTAGTACCTTATCTTGGAAGCTCACATTGGTTAGACGGTGACCTTTACAGGATTACCTTAACATGGAGGGAAATCAGCCCCTCTCTGAAGTGTTATCAAATTTGTAATAGAAAATGGCTGCAAGACTGACGTTTATGTTGGAAAAAAGGAAGTAAAATAAAAATGCTTAAATGTTTCCCAACATAAGCTGAAGATTTAAAGCTATTTGACTTTCAAAGGAATGATGATAGCCAATTGCCAATTTACAGTATGCAACACAACGCTCTCACTCCATCAGCTAGGTCAGGGCAGAATGCAGCTTCCAGCTCCTTAATTTTTTTCATTAATTTTCTCGTTTTACCAATATGAACAGGCAGATTCTTTCAAATATTTCTTTTGTTCCCCCCTCTCCCAAACATCTTGTTCTGTCTAGCAACAAAAAGTTTAGAGAAAATGACACAGATTTAAAAGATACACTTAAAAGCAAAAACTGTTATCCTCTATTTATCAAGCACAGGTGGGGACTGTAGAGATCTGTCAGCCAGTTTTTCTGTCTTTTTACAGAAGTAAAACATTTCTTATGCTGAAAAAATTTAGCTATCAGCCATTTAGGTATTATTGTACTGGAGAATTAAGAAAAAAACCCCCTTCTATTTAATGATATTAAAGATGTACTATCTTCTTCCCAATGTCAACTTCTGTTCCTGTTATTCCAAAGCCAAATTTCTCCTGTTACTGCTGATATATTGCTTTTTGCTGTTCCATCACCATAGCCTGTAATACTGTATTCATTTTAGATTGCCACACAGTCCATATACAGACCAGCTATCTGTGATGCTCTAAAATCAAAATAACTTATAGAAAAAAAAAGGCATGAATAATATATTGCCAGATAGTTATTTATTTTCTAAAGTCTTTTAATTAAAGCAAGTAGCCAGCCCAGTTGTTTCCAATTCCCCCTGGATACTGAGTACAGAACTAAAAAGAAACGTTTAAAAAAACATCAATTACATCCTGAAGAACAAAATTAGACTTGGGTTTGGATTATATGTTATTTGAAAGCAGTCTCACAGTTTCTACCACTAACGCAGTGCTACCATTAATCACAGGTCTTATTATGTTATAGAAGATGACCATTATTAGTTTTCAAACATTTAGATACACAGAATACATAAGCTGTATTTACATTAGCATTTTGGTTCAGAGTGCCAAAGCAGTTTCAAAAAGAATCACCCCACTTCTCCTTTCTTCAGTACAAGGGTTAGATTTCCAGAGCAGTTTTGGTGCACATTAACTACATTCCTTGTGAAGAAAACTGAATTAGGTGTGCATAAAATGCACTTCAACCCCTAAGGGGGAGCGGTCCCTTGGACAGCTTTGAATTATATATGTGGTATAGACCACCTCAGTCCATGGACCAGACTAAATCTAGCCCAAGGTAAAATCCCTGAAGCGCATATACTAAAGATGTTGGTGCCTCAATACAAAATGCTTGACCTACTGATCCCCTCCCGTCCCACTCAATTATTTGTTAATGTAGACAACAGCTGTGGGAGACTACAGAAAACACACGAGCATATTGCTGAACCTGGACTGAAATCAAACCTCACACAAACAATTCTGAACTAAGAATGTTCTGAACATTGTTAGTCAAGATGTGGTAGCACTTAAACAATATCGTAACATTTCCATTCCCCTTCTTGGAATTGTTTCATTTGTATATTTAGCATAAAAATCCCTACGTGGTATTTTGCATTTTCAGCTATGTTAAATCTAGGTGGCATTTCAGAATATAGTGCAGATGCCTATAAAATATCCTTGTATTACTTCTGCTAGTATCAAGGGTGACATTTATTTACTGCATTTCATCACTATTCAAAATAACTAGATGTATCAGGTCTATTTATTTTTGACCGATAAGATATAAACAAAGCTCCTGGGATGTTGTGGCACTTCAGGGCCAATTTGCAGCAAGGATCAGAAAACTTTGCAACTCACCTATGACAGTGAGAGCTTGAAGACATGGCGACAGCACAGGCACGCATGGGGAAGCTGAGCAAAAACATCGCACCCTCTTCAATCTTTATTGCTTGTACAGTGAAAATTTTATGTCCCCTTCTGCTAACAAAGCTCTTCCTTTGAGACTGCAATCATAGCTCCTTACAGCTGAAAAATCACCAGGCAGTAAGAAGGACCTTGGAAGGCCAGACTGAGTGGCTAACATCAGGCTCTGTGCATAGGGCCGGCCCTGCTGCGGTGCAGCGTACCAGTGGATCGGGCTGCTGGGATGGGGCTGTGAGCAGCAGGGCCGGCCCCCCTCGCCGGGGAGCTGCCCTTCAACCGTGCCTGAGGGGCTGCAGCCATGCCTGTGCCTGGCCATGCATCTCCTGGACCCTGACTGGAAGTCCTGGCTCCACCTCGACCCACCCCACCACCGAGACTTGCCCAGCACGGCTGGCCCTGACTCCTGCTGCTGGGCTGGCCACCCCACCTCACGTGGTGCTTGGCACAGCACAGAACAGGGGCGGCTGCCTCACTGCGCCCTGACAGTGATTCACTGACATATTAGCTATCGTGTGTTAGCTACCTAATAAAAACACACAATGCAAAAGATACTGACATACTTAGAGAGTGAATTAATCAAACCTCACATAATAAAGGCTAAACCGTTCCTATCAGAGGTATAAATCTCATCCGGTGAAGTCTCAGTCTCCTGAGATTAAAAATCCTGAAATTTGTAAACTCATTAAGATTTACAGTGTTTTCAAAGATCCGGTAAGGTGGAAGGCAGTTCAAGCAGAGTGTAGAAGCCAGAGATGGGTATAGGTGGCAGACAAGGAGTGCCTGCGGCTACAACTCCGGATTCCCAGCGCAGGTGAAGCTCGGCGTGATTTGCCTTCAGAGAGGTGCAAGGCACTGAGGCCTCCATCCTGCCGTATCTCTGGTCTCACAGCTGGATGCATTTTGAGAGATACTGAGATGAAAAATAGTATGTATTGGTTTAGCCTTCACCTGTGTAGGTAGGGAAAGGCGAGCAGTACAATAATCTTTATGAATTATCCATAACAAGATAACTAAGTAGAAATATGAAACTATTCCCTTTGCTACATCAGGGACACAAAGGGGATAAAAATACAAAGAAGCCGTTCCTACTGAAAAAAGCAGCAAGGCAGAATTGTTTTCTAAAGGAGCATTTAAAACAAGGTCTCTCGCTCCGCTGCCTGGAAGACGTGGCTCTCGGGTAGAAACCAGAAGGATTCAGCAGTTCCATTCCTCACTTCATTTATTATTGGACTTCTTTTCCTCTTACATTATTTTTTCTCTTTCAAAAGTGTTTTCAATTCACCTGAAGGAATTGTCAGGAGAATTCTTTCATTCCTTATCTTTTACTGTTCCTAACTTTATGCTGTAAACTGTTGATACTTGGATATACTGTGCTTTAGTTCCTTGCTTCTCATTTTCATTAACATTTTCATCCTAGCACTTAATAATTATCTGAGTTACACAAAGGGAAAAAGCCGTCTCTTATTTTGCTCTGCTACTGTCACTATACTCTCCAGCTTATTACCTTCTTGTACAATTACATGTACTGTTTCAATGCCCACTATGCTCTTTAGCGCATTCATAAAGTCTCTGCTTTCCACATCCATATCCATCTTAAAGACTTCTGCCAAAGAGGCAATCCCACCAACTTTATTTTTTAAAAATGCTTATTTCATTGTTCTGTTTCTTCAGCTGTTTCACAGTACTCAGACTTTACCCACTTAAGTGCCTGTGGGAATTTCAGACTTATATCCAGAAAAGTGTAACACATGTAGGCATACCCCAAACTTATTTTAATTACATCTGCCTCAGGTAACGATCACAATGGAAACGTAGAGGCATATGATTTTGTACAGCCCATTTGCTCAGGCAAGCTTCTTCAGTCCACACTGAAAGCAGAATTGACATTGTGACAATCACCCACACTAGCCAGATGCAGGATATGGCTCCAGATGCTACTAGCATAGCAACTCAAATAATGTGCAAACATACCCTTCATGCCTTTATAGTGGAGCTTCAAAAAAGCTACAAAAATAAAGTTGTTAGCTAATGTCCTGCATTTCCAACTCAATACACCATCCAAATAGTTTGCTAGTAGAATAAGCTGACATCTCTAATTTGAAATGCCAGGTCAATTAAATCTTTCATAAAGGGATCAATAAATCCATAAAGTTTGGAAATATTTTTGGGTATATTTTCAGTTCAGCAGTTGTAGTCTTATTTTGTCTGAATTATCAACTAGGTGGTTAAATACTGCAGGGCTAAATATGACAATGAATGGAAAATGAGCAAAATAAACACACAACAGTAAAAGCCAACTATGCTAGATGAAATGATGATTTCAGATATTAATTTAACTGATACACAGAATGCACATCCAGTGATTATGATTGAATATCTTGTCAACTGAAATCCATCTTTACAATTATATGTGATAGGCAAATGCTATGAAGGCAAAATTTGATGCAAAAGCAGAGAAATCAACAAATCATGAATCAGAAATGTACTGGAAAGATGGTGCCAGCAGAGGATGGTGCCAACAGCTATACATGTACTAATCAATAGAAAGTAAAGTAAAAACATACAACACTAGAAAACACTATGAAAAGTGAAAATAAAATGTTAACACATGCAAAAAAGATCAAAAGGCTAGATAAAATCTATAAAACCAGCCCAGTACACTGATTAAACTCTAATTTTGTCTGTATTTGCTCACAAGAATATTCTGATGCATTGCCCTTTAGAAACTATACACTGTAAGGAGCTGAAATAAAGAAGTAATACACTATAAGGAGCTAAAATAAAGAAGTAACTCTCAGAACATGTACAGAATGATTTAACTACAAAGCGAGTTTCGGAGAAAGAGTATATTTTTGCCTTTTCTATTTACATTTTAAAGAGTTTAACTTTATACATTTTATTCAATAGATGACAAACTAGAAAAATCCATTACAATCTACTGTGAAATTCCATGAAAGCATCTCAGTTCAGCCTAACAACACTTCAAAGAGAGATTTAGTTAAATCCGGTAAGTTGGATTACATGCAGATGTCAATCAATAGATGCTTCATATCTATCTGTATTTCTAAAAAAATTGAAATGTCATGCTTAATAATTACTTTTTAAATGTCCTTCTTATCTAAGATAGCTAGAATAAAATTGGGCAGAAACATGTCACGGTACGTCTGTGCTCTGCAGCTTCAGAGTAACATTAAGATATTACCTTCAGTTTCACGTGTTTGTTAATGAAACCCACTTTTTGCCTTGAAATTCTGGGTATCTTATATAAAGACAAATTACAAAAGAGGCAAAGAAAAAAGTGCCCAGGCAGATCTAGGGGTTAAAAAAAAAAGAAAACACTAAAGAACAAGTGTCATAAATATTTTATTTTTAAAAAATTTCCATGCATGAAAAAATTAACGAAATCCAGACAGAATTAATTGTTAATAGAATTTCACTTTCAGAGATCTCTACTAGAATAGACTTTACTTCTAGCTAAATACGAAAAGATCCAAATGAAAGGCTAAAAAGCACTTCAAAGTTTACAGCTAAAAGTATTTTTAAGAGGTGATGTATGCTACTGTTATCTGGCATTTGAAGTCAACGCAGTGTAATTAAGTTAATTCTGTTGTTCTTATAAAAATATTGGCATACTCGCAGAGAGAAAAATCTCATGTGGTCCAACAAGCTTAGGTTTTTCAGGAGACTACACTGAACCACAGCACTACACTGGTAAACAAGCAAGCAAGCAAATGGAAACTACTCACTTCTGCCTCCTGTTTACACAAGGCTGCCGCTGCCGTCTTTGTGCAAATCAATTAAACTGAGTGATCAGTAAATCCTTCCAGTGCAAGTATTTCTCTTAACCAGTCAAAGGGTCACACTAGCAGGTTTCTGGCTAATGTTTTGTGTTGCTGACACAGCCAGCTTCCCATGGCTATCTGCTTGTCAGTGATAAATGACAGAGGCAGCTTGCTCCTGGGATTTGACTGTAAAGGTACCACTGTGTTTCAGGAGCTCGCCCTCAAGGTGTAACGGGAAAGCTGGCAAAGTGGCAAATTTGCAGCTTTGCCCTTCTGTTTTCCTCCGGGACATAATTCAGTTAAATACGTTCTCTGACAAAATTCAGCAAGGAGCTATTGTGGGCTGTATATGCTCTTTCATGGCTATCAAGGCGCAGCACAAATTGAAAGTTGAAAAAAAATCCTAAACCACAGTAACAATGGAAAAACAGTATCATGCATGTTACTTGTAAAATCATGATGCTATGGGATATTTAGCTGTACTAATGAAAGGAAGGGAAGTGAGTACACAAGGCTTTAATTTTCCTTTGAAGTGGTCAGGTGTGGTAATCTCTCCCATATCTCCCTGCTTAATATCTGAGAGAAGCAGCACTAGAGAACAGAAACCAAACAGGAAAGGAGTTGACAGTGCGAAGACCCGTCGGTGCCTCTGAGATGATCACAGTACACAAGCTTCCTTGAGTACCACAGCCACAGGCGAGTTGCTTTAAGCCCATGGAATATCTCCCTCCAACAGACCAGCTGAACAAACAGATTCTTTTACAACAGTGCAAACAGCAAGGTAAAAAAGGACTGCAGACTCAGCCTAACAAGCAGCATTTCTTGGACCCCCGTCTTACCTTACCTGCCCTTCCCAGGAAGCTCATTGCCTGATCAACTCCTGCTCTCTCATTCCCACACTGAGACAGTTAGATAAGCACTCACTTAAAATTTGTTCAAACTAACAAAATACAGAAAGCTAATTTAAGTGTATCGAACACTGACAGAATGACTTTCTACTGCCTGGATGACAGCAGAACGAGTATGAGTAGGGAAGCACCCCGGCCCTGCTTCATCTACAGAAATACCTTTGAGGGAATGGGTCAATGGGTCTATAACACTGATTTACTCTAGGGAAATTACCAAAAAATTCCACCAATGCTGATATGAGTTCAGCAGAGCCTCATAACCTATACTGGAGCCAGAACTGTGGTTTGATATGCCTTGCTTCCAACTGAGGTTATTGAAGAGAGAGAGGCTCAGGAGCCTGAAGGCTTCTTTTGCTTGGAAGAAATATAACTGCTACCTGTGGACCACCATGAATATTTAAACTTCCTAGTCTTTACCAGTAGATGTAATTACTGTATTTGTAACTGAATTATTTTTTTTTTCTATTCAAAATTTTACATGCCTATGTGCGATCATTTCAAGGGCATAAAATTTTGCAAGGCTAGGTGGGAAAAAGGAGAATTAAATTCTGTAAGACAGTGTCCTAGATACTAATTAGGGGGGAGAAGTATTGGAATTATTTTGTATAATGTGGTAGTGTCGTCCAGCACCAGAGGTATTTAATTAACATCTATTTTATTCTATTACATCTTACTTAAAGCTGAAAATCATGCATGAAGATTTTTTCTTGAATCCTCTTAGTTTAAGCTAATCAAGTGTCTAATGCTTGATAGCTGGAAAAATTAAATTGCAAATGTGTTCTTAAAAAGAAAAACGAATTCATTTATAATGAAAATCACTGGAAGAAAATAAAAACCCCACAGATATAGTATACTTATCTTTAAACTCAGTTTTATATTTCAGGGTTCAAAGTTACAGTGGCTCCTGATGCTACCATAAAAAAATGGCTTTTTTTTTTTAAGATGGAATAAAATGCAAGATTTACTGTCTATCATTAATATATATAAGCCGACAGTGAGTGATAACATCCAGCATCACTAAATGCTTTGGTTGTTTTTAAAGAGTACACATAAACCACTGTAAGTTACAAAACCAGAACATAATATCCATTGTCTGCCAAACAGGAAAACAGGATCTACATAGGCCTTCCCAGGCATTTTTCAGCCACGCATTTTATCAGAGGATGCCAATTTGTTAAAACCAAACCTGTAGAAGCATAGTAGTTTCAATGATTTGTGTGTAGGAAAAGGTTTCTTTGGTCAAGAATGAAATTTCTGGCTTAAGTGAGATCTATCCACGGGCCATCCTGGAAGCCCAGGCTCTCCCATCACCGCCTGAATTAGACCCTGCGCCTGGATGCGGGTCCTGGCCAGCTGCCCAGTGCTGTGCTGGGGAACTTTTGAATCAATACCTGAAGTTTTAATGTAACAGTTAAATACATTCTGGTTGTTTCTTCAGCTCGGGGGTTAGGTCAGTCAACTATGAAGAGGAAGACTCGGATTCGGGCCCTGTCTTGAATTCCCTCCCGCTTAATGCTACCTGCAAAATCTACCTTAATTTGAATTATCAAAAGAAAAAGGAAACAACAAAATACTCTAGCACATTTTAAACAAAACTAACTTTGGAGAAGCATGCAGTGGAAAGAGTGCATATCAGTTTGATGAAAAGGCGTTTAACGTTACGTCTGCATGCACATGGAAAATGCTTTGTGGAATTTGTACTGTAAAAAGAGGAGGTTTTTTCCAGTTCTTGGTGTTGGATTCTGTCTGATGTGATACAACATCAGAAAAGAGACAACAGAGAGGCCACAGCTAGTGGCCTGTGGATAAAAAGAAAAGAAACTAAAACCAAAGCAGCAAAGTAGTACATAGACACAGACACTAGAAGTGAGAGGATTTGATACTACAGCAAGGAGTGACACTGTAAATGTACGCAGAAAGAGAAAGATAGTTTCACATATTCTTTTTGTCCCAGTTCTCCATGTATGAAATGAGGATAACTGGGCATGGATTTCCTATAGTGGGATGGACAATGGGAAGTACAGGCTTGTCTTAATCCATCCCTCCACCCTTTCCTCCCAGCCTCCATATCCCTGGAAGTGCTGCTGGCTGAAACATATGTGCTGCACTGTCACGGGATGCATTTGCACCTCAAGAGCTGCCTGTGCTCCTCATTCACATACCTTATGCATTAAACCCCATACTTACATTTGCATATCTTTGCAAAGTGCAGTTGGAGATTTGCAAATAAAAAGGTTTCTACTGAAATGTTAAGTGTTTGCATTACAACAAACATCTAACGTTAAGCTGTTGTTTCCTGGCATTCAAGATCACAGTAGATTAATTCTTCTAGCTAAAGGTTTTTGGTAAATAATCAAAAGCTGAAGAACAGTCATTAAAAATGTATATGTTGACATGCTCTAAATATAAAAATCTGCTAATGACTTCTAGCTGAAAAACTGAATATTGAATTATAGCAATGGAAGACTGTCATTAATGAACCTGATCTTTTACTAACGCTATCCACTATACTAGCTCAATTCTCATGTTTGCTCTTAAATGTTCAGAATTTCTGTCGAGTTTGTTGTCTAGACCTCTAGTGGATAGAAGAGACAACTTTGTGTTTGTCAAGAGTGATAAGTCTTTGCAGAGTTCTAACAAAAACACACAGAAGTGTTTTATGCTGGTGAAAAATCTCCTGAAGGTATAGCATTGAAACAATTCTCTGAACGGAACATAAGTAAAAGGCCACAAGACCTGTGTCTGCATCAGGGCTTTACCAGCACTGCTGAATCACTTGTACTTTTATCCACTTCCTAACCTACATAGCTATACCTGCAACTTTCTAAAAGCAGAGCAAGCCTCAGTGCATGTGTATTGGCCAATTATTCTGCGCGCTAGTTATGGTTTAAAAGAACACAAAATGGGAACAAAACTAAAAAAGATTATTCAGAAGAAAATACTGGGCCAAGTGAAGGCATCATGATGATGTGTACGGAAAAATGACAACAGAGATAGTTAGTCCAAAATATTTTTGAACCACTGCCAATCAGCCTCCTGAGATATGCGGATCATTCAACACTCCAAGAATTTTCCCTAGAGTATGTGAAGTACATATCTTTCTGTTTTCTTCTAAGAATGAAATAAATATTTTCATTACCTATGTGATTGTAAATATATCGACAGTTAGTATTGATACAGAACTCATACTTTCCCTCAGAGACACAACTTCTGGTACCTCCAATTTATTATTTTAAACTTCAGAAAAAAGTAACCACAATAAGAGCAAATTACCATGCAGCAGTAGCACTACTGACTTGTTTATTATTATGCAGATGGAAATTAGTGTCCTTTGCTACTTTCACTTACCCAAAATCAGCAATTAACCCTTCTTCACACAATGACACTTAAAAAAAAAAGTATCATTAAATTCATAGTATGCAAGAAGTGAATGAGTTTTTCAGATCAGGTGCCAAGTTTTAGAGGGGACATGAAACTTAAATGAACTTTGGGAAGAACTAACTTACACATCCAAACCCCAGTGTCACTATATACTCTTTACATACCACTTCAGTTGGGTACAGTGTGTTTCTTCATTTTGTGCCTAAAACTACCTTTAAACTCCCTGTATCCTGAAAGACAGACTCTGATTTCTCTGCGTTTATTGCTTTATGCATTAAAAATATTCCTACCACGTATTATATAAGTGGAGATACAACCTAATTAAGCCTGCCAGTTAGATGATCTCATTTTCACTTGATTATAACTCAGCACTTACTCCAGCCCTCCAACACAGCAGAAATCCATACCTCTGGACACAGGACTAGAGTCTGACGAGTCAATAAGAAATCTGTATCAATATACTCTCACCCCCTTTGGCAATAGCAGCAAACTAATACACTGAGAGTCCAGTAGCTCCGGGACCACCTGTCTAGCATAAGAATTCAAGTCTCCAACATCCCTAAAGAAGCTGCGAGATGAGGGGTTTGCAGTAGTACGGTCTATCACAGCTTCCTTCTTTTGTCTCTTAAAGGAAATAAGGAACTGTCTGCAATAGCCTATTTTATAACCACACTGAGGTTGCAAAGTCAAGCACTTGCAAGTTGGGAAATGCCAGACTTAACCAGTTGCCTGTGTAAATTTAATTCTCCCCTTGCTACATTCATATCTATGCATTGTGATATAAATTTTAATTACCTCATTGCATACTATTTTTTCCACAGGACATCACTCAGCCCACCAGACGAATGCAGAATAGGGCTGAATTAATGTTGTACTGACAGTCATAAAAATGCCATTTTCAATTTGCAAGTGCTTGACTTTGCCACCAAAGTTACACACTTTTGACACAAATCTGAATAAAATTTGAATTACATAAACATACATAGATTTGAAAGAATAATGGAGCAAGAGGGAGATGAATTATTTATATATGACTGGCATCAATGCAATTAATAAGAATAGCAGGAGGTGTTAATATCTACATGGTTGAATACACTTTGCAAACACAAAGTCATCATCATAATTTAGATATTTCAAAACATTTCACGAACTCACAGCATTATTACTTGTGACCTTAACCCTTCCAAGATAATCTGTGGAAACTGCAATATAACAAAGATAATGAAGACCAAAAAGGAAAATTGGTAAGCACTAAAATGTGCTGCTTATTCTTCAAGTTTACAATATTCTGAAAAGGAAAGATATCTGTCCTTTTGTAAAAGGTGAGTGGATGTCTTTCTAAGACGCAATGGGTTTATACTGGCATTGGTTTTACAAAAATATCTGTATATAAAAGATATAACTGAAAAAGAACCAGAAACTGACCTAAGAGATGCACTAATGTCAAAAGCTTCAGCCCTATGGCATAGCCAGTCATCTGGAAAATTGAGGCTATATTTAGTTTATATTTTCATGCTTTTATTAGCAAAAATCAGCTATGGCTAAAACAATCACTATCAGGCTAAAATTGTTATTTCAGATTAAATTAGGGGTTTTTTTAATGGTATTTTCTTGTTTATGCACAGAAGTGTGTCTAATGTTTTCCCCAATTTACACACCTCCTCCAAACTGAAAGCCATATAACCGATGTCACATCAAAGGTGTAGTTCCTTTTGTCTCATCACTTCTGGCTATGATGCATCATGTTGTGATTAACTGCACTACCATTTAAAAACATAATGGAAATGTAAATAAAAAGGCTGTTGTTTGGAAAACAAATCCTCACGGTTGTTTTGTTGTTTTATATACAGCACTGAATTCTGCTTCAAACATTTCCCTTCCGACAGAGAACAGATCTCAGTAACCAAGATCTTTTTTTTTTTTTGCTCTTACCATGGATACTTTTAATCTCACAGGTTCTCCTACATGCAAAAAAAATTGATTAAGAGTAATCAAGTAGATAGCTAAAGATATCACACAAAATAAGAGCTCGGTTCTTTCTTTCTCTTATAACACTGAACTGCTTATTTCTTTCCATTCTAGCTAGCTGCTCTGAAGGAAGTTTTCTAACAGTTTCTACAAAGCTAGCAGGAATTTCTAAACAAGCAGCCATTTTTTTATTAGAAATAGAACTAAATTATACAGAAAGTCTTATGTCACAGTCATTCTACTTCTTTGTTTAAATAAATTGTCCCATCTTCCAAGCCTCATTAAAAAAAAATATCCAAAGCACTGAAAGCACTGGGGACTGGATTCAGTCTTCATTAATTGCTTCCATGCACTGCTGCTCCCTGGATTCACAAATTTGCCCTGTCAGCACCAAATATATCTCCTCAGCCAACCCCACTGCTTCCTGTTCCATATCTCAAAGTCCAGTCCCACCATCAGCCACACCGTTACAAAGCCGGTTCTTCCACAGTTTCTGAAAACACAAGCAGGAATTCACTCTCCTCTTGAAAAAGGACAACTCTTTTGGGAAGCAAATGTAATGCAGGACATTAAGTAAACTGATGCTGTCATTAGTGCAAATGTCAAGTTCATTATAGCAGATGTTTCAGTTGAAGATTGCTACACATTAAAATCTCAAAACAAATGTGCAGAGCATTCACCATTTGATTTAGTGTGTCTGCTTCCATGCTTTCAAGACTGAGCCAGAAGCGGCTCTGGGTGTCATTGCCCCGTCCTTATGTAGCAGGGGCAGCCTTCTGGCTGAGACGTTCCTGCAAGGCGTCCTGCCCCCAGCCTTGCTGAGAACCGCTTCTGTCAGCGCTTGGACATGTAAGATGTTGCTGAAGTACAGAATGCAAAAGCTACTGCTAGTGCAGTTAGAGACTGAAAAGAGCTCGGCAATAGTAAGGAACCTCTGCCACATTGTACACATTGTTACAGGAACCTCTTCATTTGGAGGAATCAGGTGGCGTGTCTCTAATGAACTACATTGCTTTCTATGAGCATTTCAGTCCTGGAATGGACTGTCTTCGTACAGAGAACAGCAGGTGAAGTCCGTTATCAGGAACAGTGATTTCTGAGGCTTTTGCAATTTTCTACCCAAATCTAGACCACAAAATACTTTCCTGCCTTTCAGGTCCAAAGTAATTTGCTGTAATACTAAATGCCAAAAATAATTTAAAAAATAAACAGAACAAACTGTGTCTAAAAAAAAACCCCTAAAATATTAGGAGTGGGTTTTTAAAAGTGACTTCTTAACATCCTTCCTAAGATTACAATTCAGTTTTTTCATAGCAGTCTTAGCTTGATGTAGAGGAATTTACCAGCTGCAGCTGAAACTCTTCGAAAAGCAGTAACAACAGTCTGAAACAGATTAACCAAAAAAACTCTAGATGACCATAAAGAATCCACACTACAGGATCTGCCTCAAACTTCCATAGGCCACAGTATATAGGAGTCAAACAAATACGGCTTTAGACAGCAAAAGACTTTGTCATAGCCTTATTCCCATGTAGCTGTGAGGTTCGTTCTTTTGTGCTTAAAATGCTCCTCCTCTGCCCTTCCTGGAATATCCCAGGCAGAAACCACTTCTGACAATGATCAAATACAGAATATGTTTTGTCCCAAGATGAAAGAGTTCCATGAATGAACAAGTGATTTATGAGCCTACACATGACAATGCAACAAACATTTATACACAAAATGTGACTCAGTATCAAATACCTGTTCACAGAAAAAGGCTAAAGAAGTACCAGAGGTATAAGGAAAAATAAGAAGCTGTAATTTATAGGCTTGGAGACCAGAGTTAAAGCAATAGCTCAAAAGCAACCTGCACTTTAAAAAAAAATGCTTAGGAATTTCATTTAGCGTATAATTTCAGCTGACTGAATAGAAAAGATCTATAAATTCTTGCAAACATTCTTGCAAAAGCCTGAATGTGTACTTGGCTCTAGTGAGACCAGCCTCACCTGTAATCTTAAAAGTTAGGTCCATGCTCTTGCAGATCCAGTTGCAGCATGCTACAGTTTATAAGTGAACATAGGAATACACAGTTTCTTGCTATTTGACGCTTACAGCTTCACTGTTATCAAATGAATACTTAATTGTTTCTGTTCTGCTAAGTCTATTATGTTGTGTGCTTCACACTATCACTAAAATTTAATGCAATCAATGAATTTTTCATGCAATAATCCAATAAAAACATGTATTTTACATTTAGCAGTATAAGGAAGTTTCAAAACTAATCCATACAGAGCAGAGTCAGGGATTTAATGTATACAATACAGTTCTGGGAGAGTAAGAAAGCACGGCTGAATTGTCTTTTTACAAGGTGTATGCATTTATACCACTGTAAAAGAAGAAATAAACTAATTTCATTTTCATAACCAAAACCAAGTTCTCAATTGAGCAGCTTTCATTGAGTCAGCACATCTAACAAAATACATTATCAATGAAAACAAGATTATTGCATAATCCAACCTTTTTTTTTTCCTTAAGTACTCTAACATCTCTCACTTTATAGCTGTGTGAATACACACTTCTCATGAGAGAAAAAAATCCCACTTCTTTTTTCTGCTACAGAGATGACCTGCAAAGAATTAATACTTGTTGGGTTCTTTTTAGTTTCTGATAGAGATGGGTTCATTTGGAAACTGCTCAAATTCCACTGATACTTGTTTTTTCCAACAGTAGAGAGTCCTTTTGACCTGTTCATTCTCTCCCTGGAAACCACAACTGATTTACTTTAGATGCTGAAACTCCTTAAGGCATAACAATAATAATAAAACAAAACTCAGAATACAAAATACTTCGATGCTGCTCATTTGAATGGAAAACCGCTCCTTGAGAAAAAAAGACTGTATAATTTCAAGCTCTCGTTTCCTAAAGAAATCCACTACAGACAAAAAAAAATACAAAGTTACTTAAATGTGAAATTCAAACACAAAAAGATTTGGGTTACCTTTAAGGTGAAGTGTTTTAGCATCACACCTTTTCCTGGACCGAGAAAAAAAATAAAGGAAAGTTGTGTCTTTACTTGTATTGTGTGTGTGTGTATATATATTTTTTTCTTTTTTTTTAGTTCATTCTCATTTACTCTATACATCCTTTCCTCTAACAATACTTGCTGGGTCTGCCCGCTGTGTGCAATTTTCATTGAAATAAAAGGATAGTGTATGCTGCAACCTCTCTCTGCTTTAGACTTCCCTGAGTGTAAAGACCCCAGTATCAGCTCTGCAGCTCTCAGGGAAAGTGATATTCTGCAAAAAATAGTCAGCCTTCTGCTTAAACTCCACAGAAGGTGGTCTGGTAGCTACAAATAACACAATCTTGGTAGCTTTATAACTATTTTTTAGACACTTAGACAGGGAGCTATCACTGGTGGTAAAAGTGCTCATTTTCTAGCTCTCTTGATTACAGATGTGAACAGAGAAAGCATCTTCCAGAAGGGATTCTTCTGTCAATGAAAGAAAACAGAGCTTTCCTCGTACCTTAAAACTGAGAGGACGTCTCAGTTCTGCAAGCAAGCATACAGCTTAGCAAAAAAAGTTGGCAGCTAATTTCCAGACTTAACTGAAACTCAAACAGCACTCTGGGGCTCTAAAGGAGATTGTAACAGAGACCCTGTCCTGAAAAACAAAATGGGGCAAAAGAAGAAAAAGTACGTGAAAGATCAGCTGGGAGGAATGGCTTGCTTCTGCCATCCTGCTGGAAGTCATGACCATAGATCCAAGGGGCTGGTACATCAATAATGTAATGTCCCACCGCAGGACTGGGTCCTTTAATACCAGGAGCAGGGGAAGACATGCACAGAAGAGGAGCCTCCAAACAAATTCTTAAAGGATCTTAGGGTGGAAAAAGAATAAATTCTCCATGTATAGGAGGTATCTCGATACAGCTGCTAATATACTTTGTGAGAAGTGGTGGAGAAACTGCCACCATGATAAACAATGCAGAATAGCAAAGCTTCATGAAAGGAGGAGACTGATAGAGACACAGACTACACTGATAATCTGGATTTACATAGTGGAAATGTCCCTGCTATTAATCATGCTTTTCCTGACTGTGGACTGGCAAGTGTAGTCTAGTCGCTAAAGCCCTCCAACTCCTGCACTCTAAAAGGAAAATAGAGGCTCAGTGAAGAAAGTGGCCTTTAGCCTTTTAACCATAGAGAGGCACCAAAAATGTCTTGGTCAGCTGGCAGTAGCATAATCACTCAAACAGCTTTCTTTACACTGTGTAGAGCAATAGCAGAGGAAGCACCTGAGGAAACAGGTTTACCAAAATCTCTAGGGAATTCAACATGTATTTAACATGAAAAATGAAACACAAAACTGACTCTTCCTGTTGGTGTCAAGGCAAAATGGCAGACGTGAGTCCTGGAAAGTGACCCTTACAGTGACATTGCAGCTTGCCATTAATGATCCAGTAGTTCAAAATAACTCAGGCTGAACACTATGGCTAAAGCTATACTAATTAAAGCTATACTAATTAAAAAATCTCTTGTTCAAATCACCACTGTGACAGAGTCGTCCAAGAGAGGTGCAATCAATTCCACATCTTTAGCATACACTACATAGATACAGTGTATCTGCCATCCGTTTCAGAAGTGAGCCTGTTGTAGGTTCAGTGCACAAACCAATCTTCCTTCTCAGGCCCGGGTCTTCCTGACGCACAGGGTCACCATCTGTAAACTTCCAAACTTCAAAAAAATGACACTCATTTTTTTAATAGGGCTCTAACCATCCTTCCTTCTCTCAGCAGTAGCTGTTGTGTAGCACCTTTGCAGGAGCTACCCATACGAGGATCTACCAAGGAAGCAGGCTCTCATGAGGTTCTTGGAAGGAGGCAGGGCAGGGGATGGCTGATGAATGAAGAGAGCTGATCCTCAAAAGGTTGTGGGTTTAATGAGTTTGTTAATGAAGAAAAGGGGTTTAAATTGTGTGTTGAAATTGCTCATAAAGCCTGTATGGACAGTGCAGGCAAATGCTAGTGGTAAGTTAGAGTTTCAAAGTCAATTTAGGTCTGAAATGACCCTGACAACAGATGATGGGGCGAGCTAATTTGCATGGTAAGGAATAGCAGGCAGAAAAGGGATTCCTCATTAATATAGGAGGACTACAGTCCCAGGAGGCTTGCCATCACTCTGCAATCTCTAGCCATATGAAAGTCTGGAGTGACCTTCCACTAGAGACTGCTTTTACCAATTTACATCCTAAACAAACTTTCTTCTATGAAGATGGTGAATACGGAATCCAATTTCTAAGAATTCATTAGCATGGCTTCCTAAGAGGCTACAGCATCAGGGGAGAGTGAGGAAAAGGCCTTCTCTCTTATTCTTCTCAACAGTGTTAAGGTTACTAATTATGCAGGGTTCCAGGGATTTACTACTTCAGAAAACAAGACAGGAACAAGGATCAAATTCATGTCTCCCTGGTAATAACAAAAAGCAGTAATCACAGGCCTATCAATGCAATAACATAGAATCGATAGATCATGGAAGTGATAGAAAATGGAATTCATAATAGGTAATTGTGACAGAGAATAGAATTTGTGCTGAGTGCCAGAACAGCTTGGAAGCACATTAAAAATGGTATGGTTGTCTTAATGAAAGAACAAGAAAAAGTCAACTACTGGGAACTTAAGCAGTCAGTACAGCAAAACAAAATACCATCTCCATAATTCATAAAATCATACAATAAGATTCTAAAATAATGAAATATTACTTACAGAAGAAATATTAATCTAATAAAAAAATACTGTAGAGTTGAGAAGAAACTTCATTTAACCTAGATAATATTGTCAAATAGGTGGCTCAGCAAGTGGCTTGAATATCATCCTATCTCCTAGCATAACTCTTCATGGAAAAAGACCCATGGACTTTTTTAGAACAGTTTTGTAGGCAACGAATTTTTCTTTTCAAGTTTAAATTCATGTGAGACAACTGGGAAAGAAGAAACAAAACATTGTCTTACTAGTGCCTGTACTTAAAATCCAGGGAGGACTCTTGCAACTCACAAACTTGATCATGTGCAACTTTGCTTTCTTTGGCTCAAGGAAAGAAAAGATGAATTCTAGGTGGAATACTCTGAACTATAAAGGTGGAGAACAAATCAGGACAGTCTGAGTTAGAATAGTCCAGAAAGTAGACTATGGCAATTTTCCAGTGGCTGTTTCTTCATCCCCTGTTTCTGAAGCTGAACTTTTATTGATTTGCAGCCTTCCCACAGCTCATACCTGTAGCACCTTGGGCACAGGACACAGTTGTCTTTTTCCTCTCACCTAACATAGGATACTCAGCTGGCAGCTGTAGACATCATTAAGCTGTTTGTTTGCTGAGAAGGTCCTAACGGATCTGGAAAAAGCAGGATGCTGCTCTATGTTCTCAACAGGTGAAGACGCTAAGTGACATACACTGCATATTGGAGTCATACTGTAAACAAGGAGTGCTAGTCCTTGAAATCAGTAAGATACTTAAGTGTGCGCAAGATAATGAGTGTCTGCTAAACTGTCGAATTTGATATGTAATGCCAGAAACTTGCATGAAAGAGGAAAGTCATTATGAAAATAAGCAGATATACTGTCAAAAGACTTTTTGCTTAAAATATATTCAGAAATTGTAAATGCTTTGTATAATAGTTTTTCTGCATGCATTAGAATTTGTTTTACCGGGGAACACCAAGGAATACATTTCTATTCCCTGACATTTGCTAATAACTAAGAAGTAATTGATACTAATCAGTGTTAATGCCTGCGATTAGAAATCACCGACTAGATAACAACAGCATTATGCCATACAGACAATAGCCAACATTGTTACAGAAAGACATTTAGCACTTAGAAAAAATACATTTTTTTATGTATACTTTCTAATGATTGTCTAATGAGGGATTGTTTATGCTGAATCAAAAAGTATGTAAGTTCATAATTACTAAACACATTTAGTGTGACTAACTGGAAAAATATTTGCCAGAAATCCACATACTGTAGGGACAAGGAGTACAGTGAGGGCATAAGAGCAGCAAGTAAGTGTTTTAGGACTGGCCAGGATGGAGTGGGAAGAGGGATGGGAGAGAATGAAGCCATCTGCTGAGGCAAGCCTGGGGAACAAGGGCCCAGAGAAAAGAAGCAACACGAGCTCCAGAGAGCAGATCTTAGTGGGGGAATTTCTAAAAGCTAATTCTACTGAAGTGGGCCAAAGTGCCTCCAGTATAGCCCCAGTAAAATCATCTTAATCTATTTTTAGCTCTTGCATTTAGTTATCTACTTAAAAGAACAAGAGCACTTAACTCACGTTTTGCCTTGCTGGGCTTGGGGATTGAAGTCTGAAGAATATTTCTTTTCAGTGAAGCAGAGCGCATGCACATGTGTGCCCATGTTTGTTTTGAAAGAAAATGCAGTGTTTGGAGTGGTGAAAATTAATTTGTTCCTTTTTTGATTGGTCTGTTTCTTCTATTAAATGAAAAGGGAACAAGCACTGAAGAGAAGTTATTCAGGAGGCTAGATTTTAACGCCATAGAAAGAGAACAATGCTCTCTGTAAATGAGTATCAAAATAAAATCCTTCTTCAGTTATTTTTAATAAGCAAAGGTCATACTTTAAGAGCGATCACTGTATGCCACATAAGTGTATGATATAAGCAGACATCTACTGTGACCTTCTTAAGAAATACTGCAGCAGGGGATTTCTTTTTTTTGCCTCATTTTAACAAAGAAAAAGAGCCTGAATGGGATCACAGAAAGGAGCATGAATTTCAGTAATCTTCCATCTTCCCTATCACTTTCAATTCAAGGCTTAGTTTGGTCTTTCCGCCAGATCCTGAGCTTTGGTATTTTGCTCTAAGGATTCAAATTTTGATAATACTGTCTGAGCAGTTATCTACCCAGAAAAATTCTACCAAATAAGGTAACAGCAAGTCAGATTCCCACATGGATCTTTTTATTCAAGCTCCTAAGTTTTTATAGTTTAGTTTCAACCATCTCAAAAGTGAAGGAAGGAAAATCAAAACAACACTTTCTTATACTGGAAGAAGACTATCCACTTAGCATGTGGCAGTAATGGCTACCTGTTAAATTCTATTGATTTAAGATCACATCCAAGTATAAATTAATATCTAAGTATATATTTCTTTCCTTGATATGCTTAACTGCCCAAGTGTGGCAGCAGGATTTAAAAAAGATGACATTCATTCTTTCTGCAGAGAAATACCCAATAGAGACAATACCAGATGTGTTCAGTGACTGGGTGATATTTTATTAAAAAACCCAAACGTTTTGAGAAGGAATGAGCAGGACTTTTAATCTGTTTCCAAAAAGGCACTTTAGTATTCTGACATGAAGGTTTCTGTTTCCTAACCTGAAAAGAAATAGCAAAGTTGTCACAAGGAATGGCGTACCTTTATCTGAAAAAATGACATCCAGATAAAACCGATGGTATATATATTGCCTCAGATCATAATATTACAATAGCTCTGCCAGTTACCCACATGATTTTATACTTTCTTCAAAGGCTTCCTATAGTCTGTATGTTCTTCATATTTGCTCCTGTCAATGCACTGAGGTAAAAAAGTCACACAAGACTTTCAGCATAGCATCTCCAGAAGCTCCGAAGTAAAATAAATAGTGTAAATTATGCAAACATTCTGCCAACTGGAGTTGAGATAATATTTGTCTGAAATTAACAATTTCAATGACTTAGTAACTAACTGAAAAGTAGTTACTATCATATACTGAAAATGAAGATGGGAAATAGTATGAGCAACTGTGTGAAGGGAGGCTGGATTATGCAAAAGTGACTCAGGCCAGCAATTTAGATGGTGTTTATTAATCCAGGAAAGAGTTAGCAACAAACATGCAGCAACAATTTTTTTTTTTTTAATAGAGACATACAGATTTCTTTTGTATTTCATAAATTCCACTATTTTCTGAACTAGTCTTTTCCTGGCATTAACCAAGTCTGTGTTCTTATGCATTAGAAATTTGCAGCAAAACATGCTAAAATATTATTATCTTGTAGTACCCTGAAATTGGCTAAAAGAATATTTTTTACATCCAGAAACTGTCAACTGATTTGGAGTCTTATTTGGAAAAAAATGACCTTTCAGGCTAAATACACATATATTTTTTCCTGATTAATTCTATTTAAAGCTATTTAAGATTCATTACATTAAAATTTATTTTGAGTTTTATGCTTGTAGTTAGGAGGCAAAATACACTATCAGCTATTACATGCTTCACATTGCAAAGGCAATGCACTCTATCATCAAAAATGGGATAAATCAGGGCATGGTTTGAGGTTTTTCCCTATCTGCACCTCTAGCAGCAATTATCTCCATAACGTACATCTGTTAGAGGTTCCTAGGCTTTCCAGACAAGGGAAAGAGATGCCACTGTGCCATGATAAGTTTCTGCTGCTGTTCTGGTATGACAGAAGCATGAGCTGCCTGATGGCTCAGGTGATAAGGACTTAGAATTGCACATATTCCCAAATTATTCTGTGTCTGGATACATTTATTTTGAACAATTGCTCTGTTCTATTAAAACCATATTTCAAAGAAATATTTGAACAAATACAGCTGTTCCCAGCTAATTCCATGTTACTTAAGTCAGGAGAATACAGAGATTTCATTCATTTGGTGCTCAGCTGTGCGACAAACCTTAGAATAAGACAGGGTATTATATTCTAAGACTTGATTCCATGTCTTCTCATCTTGAAAACTGTTAGCAATTGGAAATCAGCATAAAAGGGAAGGATGGGGTAATGATTGCTTCCAATTTCAAGCAATGTAACTCCTACCTAAAAGCTTTGTTTGTCCTGCTCATCTACAATTTAAACACCATTAGTTTCTGAAACATGAAAAGAATCCACATTGAAACAACTAAGCTTGATTTTGTTAGAAGAAGTAATACATAAGAAGCCTTAAAAGAAAACTGGAACATGTTATTAATAATAATATGAAATGTCCATCCTATTTTTTTTTCTTAAGTTTATACTCCTATTAAGACCACGGGAAAACAATTGCCTTAAAGAATGCTGACTGAAAACAGTTCTTAATTCATACTTTTTGGTTTTGCAAAGGGGTCTCATATGCCAGACTTGCCAATAAACTGAAAGTATTAGCTTTTTTTTACATTTTTGCTTAAATTTGTTAATTATTATTGTTTACTCCCTCCTTCAAAGTCTGCAAGCAGAATTCATTCATAAACAGGGCAGCAATTTCTCCCCAGGTTATTTTCATTTTCTACAGTTAATGTGACCCCAAGCGTTCAACACAAGCCATGCCCTGGCCTCCCCAATCTCTTTTTCAGTTCTACAGGAACTCCCTAGCAAAAATTTAAGCGCATGTTCAACTATTTTGGAAAGTATTTTGACAACATTGACACAGATTCCCAAATTACTCAAAATTTGAAAAATATGTAAGAGATGCAGTTAAGATAATTACTTACTGTGAATAAAAACACCAGTAAAAGTTAATAATTTGCAATTAAAGTTCCCTCACATATCTTCCAAATACCTACAACAGGGTAAACGAAACAGTGGGTTTGGGGCTAACTTTCTACTGGGAGCTAGAAAGACTAGAAAGTCATATATATACATTCTACCTAAAACAAGTGCAGGATATATAGGATGTAAAAATTGCTTATGATAATGAAACATGCTAAATTGCCTTAAAACCCAAAAAGCAAATGAACTATACACTACAATGCTCAGAAAATCATGTTCTACATACTGTCTGGACACACATGTACATCATTTTGAAAAAATCCACTTTCATGTACTCCAGGACTGCACTGCAGAATGAATAAAAACAAGTGCATCCCTTATCCAAGTTA
Source organism: Burhinus oedicnemus (assembly GCA_008921705.1). Lineage (NCBI taxonomy): Eukaryota > Metazoa > Chordata > Aves > Charadriiformes > Burhinidae > Burhinus > Burhinus oedicnemus. Next base: position 2,462,946 of record VFFE01007242.1, on the reverse strand, counting down.
AAACACCTGACCTGCATACCTGTCCTTAGGTAGAAAATGGGAAGAAGCCTAATTACTATCTACACTGTCAGTTTATATCTCATTTATATATTCTGCTAATCTATGGAGTGTTCTTGCTCCCAAACATGCAGAGCATGAGCTAGATTGCTGCACTCCCTTTTCTGACTGTCCTGAGCTATCATGTTCTGCATCAGCAGGATGGTCCTGAGAGACAGCAGGAAATCAGCAGTGGTCCACTGTGTAGCGTCAAGTGCTAGAGATGCAAATGAAATTTTTGGTACAGTGATTGACTGCTCTATACCAAACTGAATCAGGAGGTCCTAGAGTTTGAGCTTCTTTTTCATGAAGTTCAATTAACTCCATGATCTATTTCTTTCAACCTCCAAAATATCCTAATCATACAGATTAATCAAAATTAAGTTGTCAGAGGACTTTGGTAATTAGCTCTGTAGTAAGAAAGAAAGTCAAGGGCATATAAAGATTCAGCCTTTGGCAGTATTATCTGTCCAGCTTTACTGTCTAAAGCAGGAATCTTGACATATGTGGTCATTGTTAATGTATGCTTTCGCTTTCCAGTTGTTGTTTTACTGTTTCAAAACTAACAGCTGAAAATAAACTGAGAGTAAGCTTTAGGTATTATCCGCTGACATAATGCATGATAAAATACACATCTTTCCACTGAACTAAAAAGGAAGACTGCTGTAGGCAGGAGGGACAAATATAGCAGCTTGGTTCTTCTGAAGAGCATTCAGTTTAAAACACTAAGATTACGTGCAGCATTTGACCTATCTTACATAAAAATGTAATAAATTGCAGAAAAGGTAAAGCATAGAAAAAAACAAAAACATCAAAGCCCACAATCCTAAATGGAAGTTTGATAAAAAGAATGCAAGTTTGCTTCATACTCATTCAGCTCCAGGGTAGGAAGTCTCCAAAAGGCTGGTCCATGAGACCTGAGTTCATCAACCTGAACTCTGCATTGGATGGAATCCTGACTACAGCAAACACATTAGAGATCCACAAAAAAAAAAAAAAAAAAAAAAAAAAAAAGTCTGAATGAGAATTGAATAAGCAGGGTGTCCAGACTTGACAACAGTACACAAGAAAGAACCCCTAACATAGTCTACATAACAACAGACTAAAATACAAAAGCAGCAATATTGGCAGATTGCACTGTAAGTGATTATTTGGATTCATAACAGCAGGTTGTACTGCCTTTTGCAGCTTAAACCCTGCAGTTCATGTTCCAGGATGAAAGGCTGGAAATGAATTAAAGCACCCTGATACAATCAAATCACATGGATGTAACTTACTATTAAAATGGAAAAAGGATAAAAATTAATTAGTATAAAGTTCTATCAGAAATATAAGTGCATGTCACAAGCTCTTCCTGACTTACACAGGAAACTTACCAGCCTGACATGGCCAAAAAAGTAATTTCTTTAAATTCCATGTTACTCAAGAAAATGGAAGTAGTCTCCTTCAAAACAACATAAAGTTACAGAACTATGAGGATTACTAGGAGGATTACAGGGACAGTAAAATACAGACTTCAGCCTCCTCCCTGCAGCGTAACGAAGTCAGGACATGACACACAATCTTCACCAACTAGACCTCACATGCCATTCCTGTTATGCACCTTTTGAAATGTCAGCACGCCAATGCCATTTTAAAAAGGACTGAACGAAGCTATCACAAAGAGATTTCAAAGTGGGCAATGACAAAACAAGCGTCAAAAGCAAGCCTAATCTTTCTCTCATTTTAGGAAAGGTTATTTCTCTCTCAAATCCTCTCTTTTCTAAACTCTAATGCAACTTCTCTCATGTAGGCAGCACTAGAAACCCCAGTGTTGACCGACAGTCTCCAGTACAGTGCAACTTTAAAACTGTGTATACTGGCCTTACTGTGAGTCAGTGTATATCCTGCAGGGCTATTACTGTTCTCTGCTGCTAGAAAAGTTCAATTTTTAGCTTTAACAATAAATACACAATACACCACACTGAATTACCTTACAATGGACTAGCATGTCTCCTAATGCAGTGAAACAAGAGAACACAGGAAATTTTCCATAAATGTGAATAAAGTGAACTCTCTCTCCAGTTCTATATTTCATTTCTTTATTGATAGCAATTTTTTCAATATTTTCTATAGCCCACAGAAGCCTTGCAAAGCCAATACTTCTTTTTAATAGAAAAATAACATTTCTGAGAGATTTGAATTATGTCAGGAGATAAGTAATTCACAGACTACTTTATGACTGACACATATACACCCAGAGACGCAAGGAGATTAAATCCTGTGGCTACTTGAGGTATGAACCCATTCTGTGTCAATCTTCCTCCATTTGTTTCTGGAGACTGACACTATGCAGTGCTCACCAGTCAGAAATGCATCAATCCTTCAGAGAAACAGGAGAGAGAGCTTTCATTTGCATTCACTTAAATAGATGAGATCAGCAATGAATTCCATCAGAAATGAACACTTCTGGGGATGCTGCCTTTATTACCTCTGCAGTGATAAAGGATGGCATTTACAGAATGGTCCTCTGAAAAGCAAGGGCACAAATCATTGCAGGCATATAGTGTAGGTACCAATACAGTTATGTGTATCCAGTTTCTCCACTCTTCTGAAATCAGAATTAGAACTCAGCTCTAATTTATAACAAGGCTAAGTGCTTACCTGGCTGAGTAGTGCTTCTATGGCCAACATTTCTGGTTGAAAATATAACCCACCAAATCAACACTTACTAGTTCAACCTCCCCAAATCTTGTTTCCTATAATGTATTTAGAATTGCATGCAATTCTGCACTGCATAATTCTTCAGGTGCCTTGCTGGATTATAAAAAAACTTATAAAATTGTTTAGAGAAAACTAACAGAAGTTTCCACTACTACTTGCTGCCCAGAAATAAAAATTACATAAAATATTACATAAAAATTCCAGTATTAGAAAGCTGAGCATCTTAGTACATTGAGAAGAAAGGCACTACAGTTTTCACTATTAATTAAAAAAAAGGGAACATTTTCACAAAGAATAAGGTTTCCAATGATATATATCCAATTGGTCATTTTATTTATTGTCATTTACTGTCATTGAGACATTTTTGGTATAAAATTCTGACAGTAGAAATGTTACGATGTTTTAAAATTGTATTGATTCTTCCTTTGCTGAAGCTCAGACACGTTAAATTACATGTGCTTAAGCTGTAGTAATAAACACACTGCTATAAGATAAATGGTAAACAAAGACCCCAAATCACTGTCTGGGGTAACAAAAATAATGCAGGAAAAAAGGTTATATGATGTTCGTTGAAGAGAAGAGTAGCTATTATTTTCTGTAGTTAAACATACTTGCATACATTTATCTGTTTTGTACTCACAATATGCTGCATACTGTGAAAGACACAAATGAATAGACTGATATGTTAAAGATGCTAAGGTAGTACAGTAAAAATATTTTATAGGATAATTTGGGATGAGCTGCATAAGAAACAAATCACGAAGTCAGAGCTCTGGTATATCACGCATACCAAATATATGACAATAAAACTTTTATATGTTTCCATCATGCTGGTTTATGTCAAATAGTTAATAGGGAAAAACTGTATTAGAAACATTTTTGAAGTTTACAGATGTTTCATTATTGATATCTTTTTTAATATGAATTCTACCATAAAACTAGCAACTCTGGTGTCATGTACATGTCTCTTCATGAGAAGTGTAACCTCACCAACTGAAAAATTGCCAACATTTACACACCTTTTGAAAATTACCTAAAAGAAGGTGATACCTTTTTTTATATATTATCACACATATACAGACAAACTGATATGAAGATATACATGAAGTCCAGTATCTCTCTCACAAGAGGGCCTGGCTGTTTTCCTGCTAGGAACACAGCTGTCTGAGATGAGACAACCCTCCTCACATTTCCCACAAGGCCCCCTCCACTACCTGCAGATTATCCTGTAGCTTGATAGCCTCCTGCAGATCTGTCAGCTTCTTAGTTAGATACAAGAAGATTAGAAAACAAGGATGTCAACAGTTAGTACAACAGCACATCATCTAATGAGAGACAGAAACTGTAAGTAGAAGAAAATGTCAGCTCATTGGCAGGTAGGGCAGATCTGCAAGGTAACTTAGTTTTCTCATTCTGTCCTCCCTTTATTTGATAGGCTGGCAAAGGGAAAGATTAGAAAGAACAGTTAGTTTCCTAAGCTGCTTTAATGGGCAACAGATACTGGATAGAAATAGGATTTAAAAAAACTGGAATTGATTGGGAGAGGCAGAAATGGAAGCAGGAAAACTGTCTTAAGCTGTGGGAAACATACTAAGAAAAGCCGTACAAGTGAGGAAAACACTGATCAATTCATTCAGGAACAGCTCTGGAAGCTGGACTCAGCAGGGATGGGAGTCACATCTGTACTTCTATGGACAGAAGGTACAGCATTTCACACTAACTGAGGAGCTTCCCTGGGACAGTAAGGATTTTTTTTTTTTGTGTGTGTGTGTGTGTAAGAGAAAAAGAGAGAGAGAAGGAGAGGGAGAGAATGAGTGAGAGAGAAAATGAGAGGGAGAGAGAATGAGAGGGAGAATGCTGGCTCATGGAAGGTCAATGGCATCACTGTCACTAAATCAATGGAGCCAATGTTTTACCAGAAAAAAATGAAATAACAACCTGTTCTGTATATGAAGAAAGTGAAAATTATTTCATTTGTGGCACAGGTACTTTTGCTGCTTTATTTAGTCTAAATGAGGAGAGAAAATTGTATTGCTTTGTTGTTCTGCTTACTACTGATTTTTTTTTTTAAACAATTCACATTCATTTCTTCAACAGGCTTTTAGAGGTCATAAGAAAGCTTCTAGGAATTGTAAATTCATTGTGGGTTGCTCCAATTAAATGATACATAAGGAATTATATACCTACTTTTGTCTCAATAACTCCTAAAATAATTGTCTTCTTTCTCTTTAAGCGTTTGTTGGTGTTATTTTTTTTAGAACGATCAATGTTATTTCCTTTCATGGGGTCTTTGCTGTCATAATGCAACAACTCTGTTCTTTTGATTTCTTCTTTCCCCCCAACCCCATCAAAGCTGCTCCCAACAGGAATAACTCTGCATCTCCTAGAGTATGGAGGTTCATCTGTGATGACAACTGTAATCAGATATGAAGCATTTAACTTTCCCTCCTACATTTTCATTAAAATGAGTGAGAAAGCTTGAAAAACAAAAATAAAAGAAGGAAACCCAGAGTGGTTTACTAAATAGCTGTGTGACCTTGATAATTACATATATGACATTTCAGAGGATCACAGATGTAAAAATTTAAATAAGTAAAATAAGACTAAAGCAAAGAAATTACAATGGTGAGGGACTACATTCCACCTTTCTGTTGAGGAGGCATATTTAGTATAATAGCTGCTATTTTAAAATGTATTTCCAATACTGAAGTTTCCTTCTCTTCCTTTACATTTTTATTTTACAGACACAAAATTCTCAATGTTAAAAAACAACCACAGATACTCTTTCCCAATTTCCCATTTCTTAATCCAGTATTTTCACTATGGAAAGTGTTAAATAAATCCTATTGTTTATTTTTAACACAATACAAATATTTGTCAATGATTGCTCTATTTTAGTTATGAATTAGAAAATACACATTCTCTATGGATCCTTCCTTATAAATGTAGTCTACCAGAATAGTTAATATCATGTTTTTTCTTCTGGGGAAAAGGGAGGAAGAAGGAAATAGACCCCTTGAACTTCTGCTAATTCAACTAGGTTTTGGTAATGGTGTGCAATATGCTAATTTCACCAGAGCATTTTAGAAAGGTGATGAATGAAAGATGTGGGTGGATCTTTCTTTTACTGTCATGATTTCCAAACTCATAAAAGTTATTAGTGACTGCCACCATTCCAACAACTACAGCTTTTTCAAGTTTTTTCTTACACATTTTCCCTCCTGCAACCTCAAGCAAGATCTGAATCAAAAAATGGACAGCACTGTAAACATATGAATTGGGTTATACTCATGATGAGGGAGAAAAATTCAACAAGTGCTTGTCTAATGCAAGAATCCAGGTAGAAAACAAAAGCACATCTAATATTAGTGCAATTTTCAAGATAATTTCATTCTGAAACACTATATATGTCTTGAGAATAACTACAGTGGTTTGCCAGAGGAGTTCTTATCAACATACTCTATTTTGTGCAAATAGTATTGCGGTTTCTCTATCAGTCCCACGCAAAGCAACTCCACTTTCAGAAATGGATTTTGTAAAATTCACTTAATGGCCTCAATGTAGTGAATTTTAACTGCCTAAGAGAAATTAAGTTAAAAAAAAAAAATCATCTGCCGTCTGAACATATTCTCACATGTGAGAAATTAATAACAACCATAGATGGAATGGAAATTAATTCAATAGACTCCCAACTTACTGAAACTGTCAGCAAAGTTGAAAACAAAAGAAACTCACATTTAGAAATTTGGAAATGATTCTAAAAAGGCAACACAGGTCATTCAGAAATATTATGAGTCAGTAAGGCTCCTATCATAATACTGGTACCAGCAACCCTGTTCCAGGGAGCCATGAATCAGACTTAGTGGACAATACAAGAATTAATCTACGTACCAAAACCGAGATACTTCTAGAAATTAAATACAAATTTGTAGATAGTGCACACCGCAGAAAGTCTGCAAAGAAAACCCTGTCACACTTCCTCCTCAACCATTAGCACACCAGCTAAAACACATAAGAAATGACAGAAAAATCCAGAAGGTACCAGAAAAGTTCAAGGCCATCATAGATGCTGCAGCCCCCTCAAATATGGCCCATTCACTTTCTGGAGTTACCAAACTACTTGAAGATAATTTATCCCTTATTTAGCTACAGTTAAATCTTGTTCAGACTCTCCTACTTCCAGGAAAAACTTAGCATAAAAAAGAATAGAACAGCAATGCATTTAAAAGCAGAATGGAAATGTGTCACTGGGCTCAAAGGTCTAATTTATTAATGCATTTAGATCTTGATCTGCCAGAACAATTAACAAACAATGTATCCTCTTAAACAGATATGGAAAATCTGTAGACCTGAGCGGGCCCTGACTTAAGTTCATACTAAATGTGGCTACATGGTACTTTGCACATTCATTAGGGGCATATAATACCACGAGGCCCACCACAAGTCTTGGAAAAACTTATGCAACATGTAGAGTCTGTGTTGTTGCATACTGTGAGTCTGCAGCCATCAAAAGAAGCAAGAGTGTGCCGTACTGTTTTTCACTCATTTAGCCAAGTCCATATTACCTGGCAACACAGATGGCATCTCTAGATTTCCTTTATTACTATAATATACCTAAGTATTCTTCATTTTTTTCTGTTTTGAAGAAGTACAATACACACCTCTTCCAGCTTTACAAGTAAGAAAAGATCCACAGATTGATCAAATATTGACTCAAAATACTGATTTAAACACACACATAAAATCATTTTCCTTCTCTGAATTTCACATAGGATGATTGATTCATTCAGGATGTCTGTGAGCAAATCTCTCTGAACAGGGTTTACATATGCAAGTCTTGGTTCAACTGTGTTCTGTAACCCACAAAACTGCTGAGTATCAAAGATGTCCCCATGAGTGATTTGGTACCCTACATACAAAACTGTAGGTTGTAACAAAAGGCACTACTTGTTGTGTATGTCAAAAGATCCATTGTAATCTTTGTGTTCACAGGTTTCTAACTAAAGTTGAGCACATGGGGGTTTTTTGCTGGTTAGGGACACATTTTGCAATGTATCACCTGGTTTCTCCTTTGGACCTTCAGCCAGTACTTACATAATACTGCTTCTATTACCACTAGTAAATTTCAAATTGATTGCATTGAGCAAAATTGTGTATCAATAAATATTACATATTTTGCTTCCAGAAGGCTTGTTAACTAATTTTGCCCTTCTTGGATGCAATGACAATATTGTTGTAAGCAGTCATCTCCCGTTTCAACACTTCAATGTTCCTGATAGGCAGCTACCTCCTGTTTATTCATTTGGTGACTCTGTTATGGTTCTGTTCTTCTTTCACCCTTATGATTGCCATAGGAAGATCTTACCACTGTTCTCATATACTCATGACACCCTTCTGAAAGAATTCCTATTTTGGGTATATATTAATAATTACTTCTATTCATTTCAAAGTGAAATCCAGTCAGCAGGGTGCTCTTCATCATTCTTCGGAATATTTAGCACCCTCAGAGCAACACCATTTGCTGTGCTTTTAGGAAGCAGCCTATTGCTCTAATTCCTCCTTATGAGATGCAAATTTGCAGGTCTCATTCTTCATCCAGTCATTACCAATCTTTCTTTACCATGGCTCTAATTTCACTATTTGCTCCTTAGTCACTAGCTAAGTTACCGATCTCCCCTGTGCACAGTTGAATCACTGTCTAATCTTCCTCTCTTTTTTCAAGGACAAAACACTTATGTGAGGTACCAAATTAAATGTCTCCACACATATTTCACTTCTACCCTTCCAACAATTATTTTACTGTTGTTGTTGATATCAAATTACTTATTTAAAATCTCAACTTGGCACTTTCTTTCCTATACTAATTTGTCTTTAATGTTTGTCCATTCCAGCTTCATTTCTGTTTTACAGGTTTCACCTACCATGAAAGATTTTTCCTTCTCTCCAAACTGGAAAACAAATGGAGCTTTCACATTCTCGGTTATGTTTTGTATCAGCTGCCTGGGATCCTAAACTAGCTGTCAAGCCAAATCTAGTTGTTCTGTGAACTGTGAAACCAATAAAGTTTGCTATCGTGGAGTATTTCCTATATCCCTGTCCCATACTCCAGCAATTATCACAGCTTTTCCCATGTCCTCTATAATCTCATTATCTGTAATACTATCAGTTCTCCTTCCTGATCTCTAGATTCTCCCACAGTATCTTGGGCAAGTAAGTTCAAAAGTAATTTACAAAAAATGGAAGGACAAAATGGTCTTACTAGAAATTCTACGTTACCATAAATAAAATAACTTAAAAGCATCAGCTGAGTACAAATCCTTGTTGTATTTTTCTCATTCTGCATGGAAATCTGTAGGTCTAGAAAACAAGAGCTAGTTAATTTGCTTGTATGTGATATTAACTCTGAAATTACAGATGCAACATAAATGCCAGCAGTTAGTATTTCACTAGCACTGAAGTTTTACTAGCATTCAGATGCTTATGCAAAAAGCCCCAAACAGCCTACCACAGGAACTCAAATACCTTAAACCCCCAACTGTTCTTCTTGTGCTGACAAATTTTCACTATAAATAAATACACATACACAAATATATGACAGAAAAAACTGCAAACAGAAGTAGAGTAAAATACACTAATTATCAAGAATAAAAATGTAGTTGATACACTGCTGATGATATTAATCATTGCAATATTTAAGACACTTAGATACAGAAGTATGGATTATACCATCTAAAACAGCTTTTGAACTTCCTATCTGCTTTAGAAGCTGAGAGTCAAAGCAAAGAGTCTTAGGTCCAGTTTACTAAATAATAAAATGTCTTGACTACACATGGTAATTCTGACATTCCAATGAAATGAATTAGGTCATCAGCAGGCCTGTATATTTGGAAAGCAATTTTTAATTTACTCTGGCAACAGATTGTATGTTGTAGCCAATAACAAATTTGGTTGCAAGTACAAAACTGGGCTCAACATCTGTGGTTCATGCTGACATAAACCGGTAGTAACAACACAGACGCCCAAATCTAGTAACTGGCAACTGATGACTTCTACAATTCACATTATGTATTTTTTTATCCTTACATTTTCATATATATGTTTTCACATATAAGTAAGTCAAGCACATTGCCGTTTATGCTGTGAATATATACATCAATGCAATCCGCAGGTGATGCATTGGAGACTGACAACAATTCGCATTTCTGTACCTTCCTTTGTGTACTGCAACTCCCCAAAACCCTCTGCAAAGCAATAAATATCATACCCAAGGAGAAACAGTGATAGGTCATCAATACAGTAGTGACTTTCTGTACCCAGGCTTAGCAGCCATTCTAAGTACAGCAATACTTCTGAAATATGAGCGCCAATTAATCTGAAATAGTTCTGCCTGTGAGGGATCTTCTGTATAATCACCTGCGCTACTACAGTTTGCACCTGCAGTTCTTCGATACCACTGCAGAAGGACAGCAATTTCATTAAATCAGTATTTGCACTGTGTCGAAAGGCCAGTAGGTTTCCCCAAGTTCCCCGAATGTCTTAAATCTTAAGCTATCCCTGGCTATTAAGATACCCAGGCTATGTGAGTGAACTACCAAATCCACTTGCTTGATAAACAAAAATATTTATAAAGCAACTGTGGCAGTGCTGGTAATGGTAGCAAAGACAACAAGGAAGAGAAAGTTGAACCTATCTTTCCATGTTAACTACTGCTCACCACAGGTGAACACCCCTCTGCCTTTAGTGAAGAGAACTGTTAGCTAAACTTCAGGAGGTGGAATTCAGGTAGCTACTTATAGCTGCTCTTCCATGCTCCCTGCTCCTCTCTTGGCGTCACACATTTATGAGTTCAGTGTTTTGGAGTACAATTCAGTGGGCTTTCTGATCTGGAACCATCCCTCCAGCAGCACATTCACCAGTGCATTCACCTGCGCACGTGCGCAGCAGCACATGGAGCAGCAGCAGCCCTGTAGCTATCCTCCGGGGGTCACAATTGGGTTACAAATTCTATAAAATGTGATGACTGTGCAGCCTGATTTAGAGCAATTTATTCACATCCTTCTTCACTAAAATTCAAATGGCATAAGTAAGATAGAAATTGAACAGATACAGAAATTGTGCATGGCTTGCTTCTGTAGTCAGTAAACATTTATTCACTAGGCACAGCTCTCTCTTGTGCTCTCTCTCATATTCTCTCTCTTCCCCTATCCCTCCTGCTTGCTGTTTTAATGCATAATTAAGAAGGTCAGAATTAATGAAGCAGTGTGGAGTAAAGTTCAAGGAATCCCCAGGCACTATTTATTCTATTAGATCTCAGGCATGAATGTCAGATTGGCAGCATTAGAGGCAGAGGCAGCGTAGCTGGCAGCAGTCCAGAAGTGAAGCTACCAAGGGAGACTTACCTGCAGTGTCAAGTCATTGCTGAGCTCCCTCCCTGCAAAAATCACCCGCAGCTGGTCAGCTGGAACTCCCTGTCGCTGGGCGACCGCCTCCTTCAGCTGGAGGATGCTGGTGTCCAAACCAACCTCCACCGGGAAGCCATGGCTGGAGTTGAACCTGACAAACACTGAACAAGAGCAAAACACCTTTTAAAGTGAGCATTTCTCACAACGTGTTTGTACTAGAGTGACTACAAGACGCTTACTCTTCAATTTCGGGGAGCATGTACTATGTTGAGAGCAAAGCTATTAATAATGAGGTGTACCATGTTGAAAGGAGGAACCGTACTAGATTTCCCATCATAGAATAGCGACCAATTAAATAAAAACCATGTGTTTCCCCTTGGCAGTGTTAGAAATTACAGAGAACAGTCAGAATCAAAAGAGACCCAGCTAGGCAGCTGTCTACGTAGTCGACAGATAGATAGTACAATAGATTTTCAGTTCAGTCCTAACCTTAGCAGGCATGGGGCACACACACTTTCTGTGCCTCCTGTGCTCTTCCCCACTGCACATAACAAATAAATGTAGGAAACTGAGGTATACTTTAGCGCTAAAATACATTAAATAATACAACGGAAAACAATTCTTTGTTACACAGTAAAGCACAGTCATATAAACTGGTTTCCCACAGATATAATTCGACAGAAGATGATGGTGGAGAGAAAATCACACACTAACAGAAATGTTTGGGAGTGCCATATTACAGCGTGGTCTTTTCAGAGTTCACTAAAATATCTGCAGTACATAACTCCTGCCGGCATCCGCCTTCAGTGCAGAAAATCACTACTGCACCAGTCATATAATTTTTAGAGCTGCAGCAACTGGTTTATACATCCAGAGAATTCTGGCAAACAAACTCATAAGCTTCCTGCCATTCAGCTCGCAAAGCTGTTTTTCGTAAGGACTCTGAATGTGTTCATTGAGCCCATGGTCAGGGGAATTACTACCAGAACTATGAAACAGGAAAAAAAACTCATTACACCCATATCAGCCATGGAGATTGTATGAATGGTAGACGTGTCCCCAGTGGACCACTTCAACCAATAGCTCCACAGGCAGGAAGCAAAGGAATTAGCAAAACCCAACATAAAACAAAAAATCACTTATATCAATTGGACAGTGGGTACCTGTCACCTAAACTGCTTGGGTATTGATAGTAACAACCAGCCTTCTTAAAAGCTTTATTTCCCATTCCCACTGCAATGTTTTAGCTGAAGATGTTATTCCTTTGCATTTTTGATGACTGACAGAAGCATAAGCGCAAAAGTATCTATATAGTCCAAAGTAAAAGCTATTTTTAAAACTGAAAATTGGCTCTTTGTGATTTTTCAAACACATAAGTCTACCTGACCACTTCAAAGTTGTCAGATTCTTTAAGTGCTCGAATACAGCTGAGAACACTGCCATTGTTTTGCTGAGCAATGAATGTTGTAAATATCCGCAATTCCACATCTTCAATTCATATACCAATAAACCAATTCATATACCATATACCAATAAAATTTTACACAACATACTAAGTTTTGCACTTGAAAGTACCCTCTTAAGGTACTAAACTACAAGGTAGGATTGCATAATGCTGTGTCAGGCAAGGTGCAGTACATATGCCTTGCAGTGTGTTAACAGTCTCCTATAGTATATCTAGTTACTGGTTTTGATTTCTATTTAAAGGTGTTCTGGAAATAACTAAACTGTGCGAGCTATATATTCAGACTGTTCAGAAAACTCAGCGGAATTTGAATTTTATTTTGATTGTGGCTTGGAGAGTAAAGGGGGACTTATATGACAAAAAGTAGTTCCAGCTACATACATATAGAAATAATAGGAACTGAACATTTCCCGTCTTCCCAGAACACTCATATTGCTTAACTGTAAATAACTTTTTCTGGGCCAGTTGCAAAATACATAGTTAAATCAATGGGGAATATCCTTTTTTAACATGCTAAGCTCTGACTATCTATGTGCATATTTTTTTTTATGCATTTATATAGGTATGGTCGCATACGCACATAAAATGCATACATCTGCATCTCCAAAGACTTCTTCCTAACTAATAAATAATATTCTTTAGTCTTATGAAAACCAGTGTTATTGGTTTTGGAAATGAAAAAAAGTTAGCAAGTGCATTAACTCTGCAAATCAAATGTGCTGGTAAAAGGAAAGTGCTTGATAAAAGAAGCATAAACAAGTAGAGTGTCATTTAAATTAATTATAAAGCAGTACTCATTTTTAAAGACAGTATAAATCCAACACACTTACTGCAAGCATAATTCATGTTCATCATCAACAATCCCCACCCCTTCCCTCAAATAAGTTTATTTTTATTCACTTCCAACAGTTATAGTCTCCTCCTCCGAACATGTACAAGGTAGCAGAAGTTTCAGTCTCACAAGCAAACATGGGGCACGGGCATGTGAATGCAACATTTTGCACTCCACAGCAATTACAACTTCTCTCTTACAAGCCTGAAGAGCTAACTCAGAAAAATGCTAGAATGCCAAACTTTGCTTGCTGGAAAGTTCTAATCTACAAATATTTTGCCGTTAAACACATTTATCCTATTACAAAGTCTGCAATCCACCAACTCTTTAATGTAAAAGAACAGAGCATAATAAGACTTCAGCCTGTGGAATAAAACCAGAATTTCATCAACATAGTATTTTGAGCTGTCTTCTTAGGAAAAAGAAACTTATTATTTTCTTTTTGACATTTCAACTCAATAATTAAATCATCACTATCAAGTCGATACTCTTAACAGCACACGTTATTCATGAGAACACAAGTGACGTTATGTAGACATTTGAGACCTCTTCCAAAGAATACATACTTTGAAAAGACTTGGAATTTAAAGTTTGTCTGCTGAAAGTGAAATAAATAATGGCTTAACAGAAGATTAGACAATTTACTTGAGGCCTAAACTGCTGATGGAAATCCAAAAGAAATAAATCAAGCTACTAGAGTTCAGAAGTAGCCAAACTGAGCTGAAGCAAGGAGGCTCCACCTGGATCAGCTCTCCCTACTCCCACATCTGTAAGAGGTAACAAAGAGTAAAACTTGTCTGATAAAAGGAAACTTTGTGAGACTTGACTGTCATGTCAAATATAATCTCTGTAAATATCACAAGGATCTGATTCCCTGACGGATCAAGAGGTACCTAGGTGCTTTTGTAAATCTCTCTTAGTATCTATCCGAATCTCTACATACCTTTAAAATCTCACTTTTAAGTCCACACATTTTAAGCACAGTACTGAATGGAGGAAAGCAGTATAACTGAAAGAGTGAATAAAAAAGAAGTACAGATATAATTCACTATGTTCTTCCAATATCTGAGGTGTACATCTTCATGCAATAATTTCAATTTTACATTTAATGAGTTGGATAGTATTAATCTCTTGTTTGCAAGCATCAGCAGGTGCTACATAAGGGAACAGTTATAGATAAAGTAACTTCTACATATTTCCAGAGAATTTTCCAATGTTTCCTATGAAAATACCCATTTTTTCAACCGAGTACCTACACAGTAAGAAATTTTTTGGTCTGGCACAATGACTCAAGTGGTGGAAACTGGCTTCTTCAAAGATCACAGGCATGTCACTTCTGCAAGCATGACAGAAGGAAAGTTCTCAGTTTTATGTGTAAGGGCAGGAATTACATTTGTACTGAGCAATACATTCCCCCCTAGAAACTGATACTACAAAATCAGAATGCACAGAGTTGCAGGGTACGTGAAATGCATTCAGGTGCAAAGAAGACATAGGAGACTGTATATACAGATATGATGGTCTAGCATGCAGCAGTAGGTTAAAGCTGACTAAGCAGTGTAACAAGCCTTCATAGACAGTGGCTAGCAATTCAGGGAAACAGAAGTGAGGAGTAAAAATGCACCCCTCCACCTCTCCCTGCCGCCTCCATTGGACCACAGAGTGGAGGCATAAACAGAAGTCAATACTGAGTGGAATGAAAAACTTCATTCCCAGTTGTGGTAAGTTTCACTATTTTGACATTGGTTTCCATCTCAAATACATAAAAAATTCAATGATGTATTGACTTTTTATGTTCTTTTTGTTGAACAAGAAGTACCATGTGAGGGTTAAAATATTTTCATTCTGCAGCACTTCATGAAAATAAATACTTCTTTATTCTTCCAGTAGTGTTGACTGGACTCCTCTGTTTAGATTCTCTCTTACAGAATGAAGCTACAGCACAAATCCCAGAAAGAAGTGGGTACTGTGGTCATGAGGAAACACTGCTGTGTCATGATAGAGGCAGCCCAACATTTATTTTGACTAAAAGTTCCCAAGGAACTCAACTTCGCGCCTTTTAGCTGATTTGTATTCAAGTGATTGTAATAAAATTTAGAAGTTATCATCATAGTGACTTGTATTAACAAATTCATGTACAATGAGCGATTTCATTCATATGAATACAATATGGAAATGCACCAGTTCCCAAATAAAGTACTGCTATCCTGAAGATTTCATGTTTCACAAACAGTATGACAAATCATTTCATCCACTATCAAAATGGAGTCAGCAGCACAATTCAATCACTTAGGATACAATATGGTGAATAATTTCTCCCCATGAAGTAACACAAGAATTGTTAGTGAAGGGAACATAAGTAAGTGACGAAGACTGTGACTAAAATCTTGGGTACTTTAAGTACTGCTCCTGGCCATCTGTTCAGCCCTTACACTGGAGGTTGCTACACATATAACTGGGATACTGAAAGAAATGCGTACGTGCATCTCAGCTGTGCCTGTTTACAATTCAGCATGTTAGTACAAACTCAATTGGAAATTCAAGCAAATGCAGATAAAAACTGGCTAAACTCAGCCACGAGTACCCAGGGCAGGTGTGGAGGGGAGCTGCAGGATTTCAAGTGAAGGTTGGAAGAAAGCTAGTGAGCAGCCACCCCTGCCAGGATCTCAAGAGGCCATTTCTCAGGGCCCTGGGATTCAGCAGCCTTTCTTCTTTGGCAAGTCATACCAAAGTGCCAAAGCTTTAACTCCCATTGTCATCAATCCTACAGTTTTTCCAGTTCTGAATCAAGAAGATGAATACTGCATGTCAGAGATGAATAGGCCCTGCTTGTGAATAAACTGTGAAGGCACAGTCCCAATATATAGAACCAAAATGACTGAACTGTGCCAAGAATAAAAAAAAAAAGTTGTAGATGTTTCACACTGCTACCTGCAAAACACAAATTTTCTTTTTAGTTTTGACATGAAATAGCTAATTCTTTTTCTTCTTAAAGTAGTGAATCACACAATCCTGCTTTGCTGCACACTAAACAAGAGCTGTATTCTACAATAAATGATCTGTGGCGACAGAATGCACACATTTAAAATTTAAGATCTTATTGCTGAGCAATTATATGGTGTCCATGATAACTACAACAGCTTCAAGTACTCTTTATTCCCCAGTCTTCCTAGGGACAAAAAGAATAAAACCAAGGTTTAACCCAAGGATGGTACGAAATGCGTGAAACTGTTTTGATTTTTAAAAGCCCTTTCCCTACTGAGGGCTGATGACAAGACCTTTGAAATATATTTCCCTAAGACTGGGAAAAAAAGTCTTGTGACAGTATCTTCTAGAGTACTGTGGAAATGTTCTGTAAGTTCCTCCATTACCACACAACTGTGCATCCCCTCTCAGGGCACAGGCTAAAGGCAGCTGTTCAAAGTATCTTTTTTATTTAAATAAATAAAATAAAAATATTTTTTTCAGATGCTTGGGGCTCTTGCATCCTCAATCATACGCAAGATACTGTTCTATTATTTTAATCTTTATATTTAATGCACATAAGATACATATATAGGCACTTTATAAACCCTGAATGAATGTCAGTTGCTGCCTGGAATTTCTACAGCCTAAATTGTAGAAATGCAACTGTACAATATATGCGGTATGAGAAACTAGCAGCAGAACACAATACAATGTGATGGCAGTAAATCTTGTTCCACAACTTTTTATTGTTATTTCCTAGTTTTCAGTGTGTCAAGGGAATTGCAAAAAGGGAAAGAAGTAAAGCAAAGACTAAGGAGGAACAAAAAATGGGAAGAAAAAGATGAGTTGGGGAGACCATGCAAGCTGAGGTCAGGTCTGTAAAGAAATAGCTCAGAGTTGTGGCAGGCTTTTATTAAACAACCAGTCAGCACATGTTACTGAAAGTCCAATTAAATGGTTAAACATCTTTGTGCAAAGTTCTTTGAAGTGTCTTTCCACAGCAACTCCAGCAGCCTGGAACTGGTTGCAGTCGTCTTCTTTACAGATTTGTGCATCTAGGTTCTGCATTAGAATAGGAGACCTTCTCAACGCTGTTTGCTCCCAGGAGCACTGGAGAGCATGATGGTTCAATCAGCTCCATTTTAACTTCCACCGTACTTCCACTACATCAGGTCCCACTTTGGAGGCTGCTGTCACTGTCACAAAGCTCTGGCCAACTGGCTTGCCTGATTTTTTTCTTGACATATGTGATAAAATAAAATCTCATCAGCACTAGAATAACCAGTCCCATAGGAATTCACGTAGCCCTTTCATCAGTTAGCAAAAATATCCTCAGCTCTCTCCAAGGAAACTCTCAAACAGATGTCTTTTCACCAAAATGGTGCCAAATTCCAACAAATTGGAGCCAAGTTGAGATAGCAAGATCCTGAGTCTTCATGCCCTTGCACTGAACATCCTGCCAACAATTCCCTTCTATAAAGAGGGAAATCCAACTACAGAACCTCTGCTGTCTACACACAGAGGGAGATAGTGTCTTGGAGATAATGATTTTGCACATTTCAGCCTGTATGGCTGAAAATAAACACCTTAAACACTACCCTGCGGTGAGTGGGTTGCTGTTGCAGATATCAATGCATTAGTATGATGTTTTCCTGGCAAAATGACCAGCTGTATATTTTGCATCAGGTCCAGACTGACAGGTATATGCGACAAAATTAACCATGACTTAATGAGTTACCACTCACTGCTGAGACATGATAACTGGCAGCATTAGGCCTCCTCAATCATTGCATTTGTGAAACAAAATTAATGCACATTAATGTAAGCTAACTTCACAGCCGCAGCAGAAAAAGAGCCTACACAGGCAATAACCGGCAACTCATTAAGCCAGAGTAATTTGGTTGCTTCTGATCATTTGTAAATTACCTTCACTTAACAAATGATTTTATGATGTAGTCATACATAGAGAGCAATGTAGTAATCTAACATAAACAATGTCTATAAAACCCCATCCTTGGTGAAGCTATTTCTCTCCTTAGCAAGGAATAAACTCTCTCACAGAAACATCTTTAGTTCTACCTAACACTAAATGATTATAATAAAAAATGTTCCTTGACTATTAACTCAAATTTTAAGATTGAGATTTGTTTGCTTTATTTCCTTTTTTAAACAAAAATTGGGATTTACTTTTATTCAAAAAACTGTTTATGGGAAGCAATACAGTAGTATTCATAAATGCTACATTTGTACCTGATGACAGTTTTCTACAAAGTCATGAGCAGCATGGAAAGGGTGAGTAGGGATTGGGCACTCACTTCCATTGCAAGATTTAGGGGGCATCATCTTAGGCTTGTAGGAGCTAGGTCCAAACAGACAAAAATTAGACGTTTGCTTAGAATACTAGCAACAGACCTTCTGGAAAACTCTGACAGAGAAGTGGTAGATGCAGGATGTATAACTTCAGCTCAAGGGGAGAAAAGAAACTGCCAGTTACTCCATAGGCAGCTCAGTAATCTCTCTACTGAAAAGGGCGGGATAATATATACTAGTATGAAATGAATATTTATATGTAGGTTTTGAGCTTAGAAGGGCTATGTCTTCCAGTCATGTGCAGAGCCAAAGAGGAACTTACCACTGCAAGGATAGTAAAAAGCAACAGATACCATCACAAAAATTTTTTTTGCCTTTCTTATGAAAATATATTTTAAAGCTCCTGCCATTTGAATTAAAAATAGCTGTGAGAACATCAGGGAGAAATATTATCTATGCTTGCCCTATTGTCTTTCTTCAGAAAGGTTTCTCTGCTTATGGTCACTGTTGGAGACATGGGGTTAAAGAGACTCTTCACCTGAACGACTATGGAAGCTCTTTTGTAGATGTCCTGGGTTTTTATTTCCATATATGTACTCCACAGAATGTAACACTGAGTAAAATGTAGCAACTACGTAGGTTAACAGTTTCCTCCGGACTCTTCCTTGCTACCAACTAATCCAAACCAAAAATAGAGACAAATAAAAAAGACAAGAGCTCAGCCCTACTCTTTTTTTCCTCCAGAACTATGCATGCACATGCAGTTGCTTTCTTGTATTGGAGTGAGGCAAATTTAAACTCAGCAATTCTCACAGTAACCTAATTTTGTTCTAGGAAGTATGCCTCTTAATCCAAGAGGCAAGCTAAATTTGTCCAGTGAATTATTTCCTGTGAATAATTTAGTCATTTTTGCTATACAGAAATTCTCTTTAAGCTTGGAGGAATGCATAGCTAGCTAACCCAACACTACAATTATGTTGGCATTTCCTTAAAAAGTCTCTTAAAAATGCTATTATCCTAGCTATTTTTGTCCTGATTTACTGGATGCTTATGTCAGCACAAAGCTGCCATGAACTTCCTTGATACAGAATCAAGCTAAATTCATGTTTCATTTTAAATAGATGCATACTGTTCTTTAATGTGCTTGGATATGGATAAGAGTCCTTAAACCACATATTTCCAGCTATATGCTACAGCTTTCCGTATTAATAAGAAGCATTACATTTTAAAATAAAATGTATACTCTTGCAGCTTTTAAATTAACCCTGTCCTGTGTAAGAATGAGCCAGTATTTTTGCAAAGACTGCATGAGTTCAATGAAATTCATCAGAGTCAGAAAATCTCAAGTAGGACTATGGCAATAGCTTTAACGAGGACTGCAAGGTGAGGACTCCAATAGTGAGATTCCATCATTTTAACAGTTACACTCATTTGCAGTTCCCCAGGAAATTTAACATATTTTTCTTATGCTGTCTATATTCTCTTAAATACTAGAAGCATTGGTGGACAGCTGAGGATCCACTCGAACAAACGTATGATAAATATGGCAGCTGTCACACTTGACTAAGGAAGAAGCTTTCTAACCTCATGAATTTTTTAGTTGTTCACTATAGGACAAATGAGTATAAAAATTTATACAAATCATATTAGAATACGAATAAAAATTGTATATATACCATTGGAATGGCTATGTAGCAACAGATTACTTCAACATATAAAAGCCCCAGAAGATCCAGAGAAAATATACCTACCTACCCACATGGAAATCTTTGTTTTCACTTTGTTATTTCTACAAGAGCTACTACAAATGAGAACAAGCCAAAATTCAAGTGAATAAACACTGTTATAGCCCAGGACAGTGTTAGTCCAGTACATGGTTGCATGCAGTATAGCCACGTGCATTGCTTGAAGGGAGGAGATGAAGCCAGCTGCTCCAAAGAACAGAAATGTAATATGGCTTATTTCCTTGGTATTTACAGGTCTAATGTCAGTTTTTGAATCACTAGGTTTCTTCGCTTTCACTCATCCCATTTGTGGGGATCCCAGTATCATTACAATCACTTCCCAATTTGCTTTAAAACACATGATGCACAAATGAAATTATATTTCATCACTGAGCACTCAATCTTAAGGCTACATGGCACAGCCTCTTTTTCTTGAGCATCTTTCCAATTTACCTGTTTTACTGATAAATAGTTCTTTACTAGCAGAAAAATAAGCTCTGATGTTCTGGGACATATCCCTGCCCTTCACCGTTAAAGGCTAACCTCATTCTGCTTCCTGATGCTTTGCTTTTCTTTCCAGCCGTGGGCATGATCTCCCCTTCCTGAGACCCATCTTCTCAACAGTAAAATTACTACAATAGCAGAACAGACTGAGGAGCATGATTGCTCTGCAGAATGGTCTGAAGAGACACTGTCAGGGCACTGGGGGCATTGCCAGCCATGACTGTCCCTGCCTGGCTTCCCCCGGGGCTCCCCTCTCTGCCCACGGCCCAGGGCCCCATGTCAGCCCCCAGGTCTGTCAGCCCCTGCCCCAGCGATGCCACAGCCGGGCCCCTGCCCAGACCAGCCGGTTGCTGTTCCTGGCTGGGCTTCTCGCATGGACGTGACCTGACTTGCCACCTCACACTGCCCTGACCTGGCGGTGGATCCCTGCTCTGTCCCTCGCCACAGGCCCAGCCTCGCCCACCCCGCTGCGGGGCTGTGCTCCTGCCCGCCAGGCCCCGGCCATTGTTCTGCCCTGGTGGCACCACCTTGCTCTCGCCACTCCTGGGAAAGGCAGTGCGGTCGTAAGAGGAAATGTAACATCTCTTCAGCCACGGCACATCTGAGAGTCTCAAAACAGGCTCTAAAATGGCACACGTGTGTGTGTGTGTGAGGCAGAGAGCTGCTGGTGGGAGGCGGCCTCCTGCTCCTTCATCAAGGCGCGATTCGGCCAGGTGGCTGTGAGCAGGCAGGGAGGAGCGCCCCTCACACAGCCCTGCCAGTGCCAGCATGTCCGGCCTCCCCCGCCTCCTCACCGACAGAAATCTGGTTAAACCCGGACTCTCGGGCCCTGCTGGGCCCTCCACCTCTGTGTGCGAACTCGGCCTCCGGCTCCACGACCCTCAGGTTCCCGGCGGTGCGGGGCTGGCAGGGCCACGCCGCCTCCTGACAGGGATCCCTGGCCTGCAGGAAGCACAACCGCCCAGCTTTCACACCCCCGGCTCCAGGCAGCCTGCTTCAGCTCCAAAGTTTTCAGAAGGGCATCCTGTTGATAGTTTCAAAACAATTTTTAAATGTCCCTGCCTTTCCACATTTAAAAAACGTGCCTTGTTCCAAGACGTACAGTGCTTCTGTAGCAACTTGGAATTTACCCTGATGGGTCCATGTTAAATTATTTTGGCAAAATTACATTTATCAAAGATATAATGGAAAGATTAGTTAAAGACCCAAGTAATTACACTAGCTTTAGTAAAACTATCTTAGCTATTTCCTCTTCTGACAGTAAAATTTAACCCCTTAAATCAAGAGAGAACTATAAAATGATGGGTTGCCAAAGAAATTTCCTATTATGTAACAAAATGTGTACCCTACTTTTGTACTGAATTAGTTAAAAAAAGAAGTTCCTATAGCTAAGGTTGGAGATTTACCATATTTCAAAGATAATTTTCTCCCTCTTGAGTTTTTCAAAGCTCTTCCTCCCTTTGCTGTTTTTTTAACATCTACTTTTGCTATCTCACACTCAAATAACAATCACTCCTGCATGTAATACTTCTAAGTCCTTGACACAAGAAAACACCCAGCAGCCACTTTTACCAGGCAAAAACATATGGCCCAAATTGTCTGCCAAAAATAGTCTATCATTTCTACTATAAAACTGCTAGCTAGCTGGAAAAAATAAACACATATTTAATATCCCAGTGTCACACCACAATGCTACGAATTCAGTATATTCTCTGAATGCACAGGAATTAATTAGACCTATTGAAACTATACTCAATAGTCATTTACAATCACCCCTTAATTATATTAAATGTATAAAAGTGGGTGTGTACATAGATGTATATAGATTATACATAGATATATATGTATAAAATCTCCAATTCAGAATGTTATTATTTCAGTACAGTGAAATCCTTATTCAGTGATCAGAAGTAGACATGAAGTTGCTGAGTAGGATGAGAGTAGGGACTCCAGTACTTAGTTCACAAAAAATGCTTACTGGGCACATGACTTAAAGACTACTACAAATATGAAAAATTAATAACTCCAAATCGTAATGAAATCCCAAAATACAATAGGAGGCCTCAGATTGATAAATGGTGATGTATATAGTACATCAGCTGAATACGATGGTATAAAAGTGGTGAAACATTTAAGAGACTGTACAAGAAACTTCACTTATGTTCTGCTTTTTTAAAATCAACACTAAGCAGAGCTAAAGCATCTATATATTATAGACATGCACACCAAATAGTGAAGACCATGTGGAGCTATACTGTGCCACAAGTTTACCGTATATGTTTCTTGCCACTTTACCAGTTCCCTGACAATCTGTTTTGCTGGATTTACCTTTACTATCCCATACATCAGCAACTTTGAGGAAGATGACATAATGATTTCTGTCTCTCTCTGTCAGATCTCGGTCAATAGCTGATATGAAGTTAGATATTTCTAGTACTGCAGGCCTATAATGTCAAGGTATATTTCACTAGAAAGCTAAGAAACTATAGGGGCTTTTTTATTAAAGACTAAGATGGCTATAAAAAGTAATTTTACCATTAAAAAGGAGGCCTCATAATCTGAAATTTCAGCTTATAGCCACAATAAATCAAAATATCTCAGATGTCAGAATAAGAAGACTGTTTAACTAGTTCAGGTCATAATTCCCCTGGAAGAACACATTTCCATTGGCACGTGCAATGTACTGAAGCTGAAGGTTTTGTGGGCATGTATCATTTCATGAATGCCAGATAAAGAAAATGATTTAAAAGATTTGCTTTGACAAAAGCAAGATCCACATAAATTAAAATGTGAAATAACAGCTGAATTGATGATGACAGGATGAATCAGTTCCTTCTTGCTGAAGTGAAAGTTTATTTAAAACAATTTTTAAGTTAAAATAGCCCTTTCATTTTTCTTAGATCAAAATCTAGACTTTTTCTCCCCCAAAAAAAGCTCAGAACTTTCATTCCAGCTAACAGCTCAGAACTTTCATTCCAACTAACAAGGCATGAAGTTAAGATTTCTGACCAAGCAGAACAATAAATCTATGTTTGATTACATGTAATTCTCTATACATGGGTTATTTTCTGCCTTACACTGGAAAAGCTGAAGCTTAGTGAAGGCAGCACGTAAAGGCTGCATCTAACCTTTGGGAATGGGTCACACTGTTACCAAGATGTATCTGCATAGCACAGTTCCACAAATTCTCTTGCAAAAATCCCGTTTTGCACACCTTAAATCCATGGGTGGAAGACAGAAATGCACTAGCATTTCTGTGCAGCACGTGAGGTGCAATACAGTTTGGAACAGCAGAATCTATCTTAACTTTGGTTTCAAATGCTGATTGTGCTGACCAAGTCTTTCAGCTCTCTGAAGAAAATGTGGTAGGCCACATGGTATGCCCATTATTTTGGGCTGTGTGCTGTGTTTCCATTGCTCCTGTTGTCAGGAGGAATGATGCTAAAAGAGCAATGTAGTCTTCTGTGGGATTTACCCATTTTCAAAACCTGTTTTGAGGCTTGAAAGAACAGGCTGTCTTTCTTGCTGAAAAAAAACAAAGTTCTTCACTCAAACTATGAATATTCCCTGAAGAAGATCCATCAAGATTTCACAAACACCTCAATACTTCTCAAGATTTCCTTTCTTTCTGTCTTTCTGATAAAACAGGCACACAGCTGCAACCAGTCACTCCCTGTGCCAGTGCATTTGTCAAGTAGTTTGAAGGAAATCTCCCAGCACACAAGGCTGAGCTTATGATCAGACAGGAAATTATGGTCTATTATGCAATTTTATTCTTGTCTGTGATTGACTGCACATGAAAGGGCCACTCGATGCCAGCTTCTGATACTTGTTAAGGTAAAAATAGTTTCATAAAAGCAGATGGTGGAAGATCGGAAATACTGAGGCTGAGTATAGCATACTTTATATGAACCTTTTAGAAATAAAACAGAAGGATTTTAACATCTAGTGTTCCTTTGCAGTATATTGACATTTCAAACTCTACGGTGTTTTCAGATACAGTGGATATTTGCCAAGTTCTCCTGATCAAAATTTTCCCTCCCACCCTATTTAGTGTGGTCTGGACCTCAGCAGCTTTATACCTGTAAATAGGTAAATTTTTTCATAGCGTATACTCCATACATAGGCTTTATCAGTATATGAAGTTAGGCATATGAATAATTCTGTATGCAAAGAACCACACTGAGCTCAATAAGACTTTTTACATTTTTACAATGTTTAGGGATAAAATGATTGTGACATAGTTATAATGTCAATACGTCCATCTTAGTAACACCTTTTTTTAACAACATAGAGAAAATGAACTATGTCAACTTAGGCAAGTGATAAATATGAAACAAGAATAAAATCAGAACACAATTTCTTTAAATAAAGCCATAAAATGTTTTAAGCCAATCATCCAAGTAAAACCATGCCTTTGTAATGGCATGTGTGAGCTCTGAATAGTGACTGAAATGAAATATGAAATACTGTGGCAAACTAAAGGGCTGAAAAAATTACAGAAATAGGTCATTTGGTTAGATATTTAGAAATGTATTTAGTGGAACTTAGCAGTAAAATTAAATTAGTTCAAGAAGAATAAGAATCCTGAACAAAAATTGCTGGTTTAAACTGCGTATGTCAAGTATTAGGTAGAAACATGTGACAATGTTCTTGGAATTTTCATTTTAGAAAACAGAAGTAAAATATGGACATATTTCTTATAAATTATTATGCTACACACAAAAAGTGTTTTTCTTCATTTTCTTTCCTCCAAAGAATGAATCATCAATGATACAGCTGGATCACAACTAAACGGCTAGTAATTCTCATTTAAAATAATAATTCTCATTATGGAGAAAGGAAGTTACATCAGTAACAAAAATATGTACAAAAGAATTGGGGCCATTATTTATTTGTGATACCAAATATGGTAGTAACTGCAATACTGCAAATACTTACCATCAGATAGATTAAATCCCCATTTTCTTTCTCGAAAAAAATCCAGAAGACCTAGCACATGTCTCATGATTTCCAGAGAATTAACATAGGTCACTTTAATAGGGGGGGTTCTTTAAATTTGCCAAAACACACCATTATTTAGTTTACTAAAGCATCCCATGCAAGATTAATGCATTTGAAACAGCAACAGCAATTAAACAGTTCTGCTATGTTAGTGAAACTGTTTCATTGCCATGATAAACAACTTCTAGAAGGATATTACAAAAAACAGAGAAACCAAGAAGTGTATTAAATCAGATTAAAAAGGGAACGTTACCTTTCCCAGAATCCAGCTTTTCCGAAGCCAGCATTTTTATGTGCTTTTCACTCCTAAGTCTCACTGGCCTAGTAAGAGGTAGGAAGAATTTCTAAAATCCTGACAGTTTCTGGCTTTCATAAGAAGTTGTAGGAGCCTTCAGTGCAAGGTAATTCTAGGCAATCGGTGGACTTGGGCTACCCTGGATCTTCAGTAGCAGTGCTCTGGCCTGTCCATGAAATACTGTAAAGCCCTTTCATCACAAAAATAGCCGGGACTGATGTAGAAATGGATGCCTTGTAAAACAGAAGGGAGCACCAAACACCATGATTTAACAAAGTGATAAGCCTTAGCTTGAAACACCAGGAAGACCCAGGAGAGCTCAGAAGCCTGAGGCCTGTATCCAGACAACACTCACCAGATAATTACTCTAAGTGACTTATAAAATACTTGAGAAATATAGTAAATACATTTCAGTGCACGACAGAGCAATGCAAAAGGGACATAAAGGGAACAATGAAACTAAGAGAGGAAAGAGTGGAAACGGAAAAGAAATAGATCAGAGGAGGAAGAAAAGGCTTCTCCAGGATTAGGGAGGATTTACAGTCAGTGCCGTGATTTGGGGAATAAAACTGATTGGTCTCCATTTCTCTTGTGTAATACAGGTAACTCCTGAAACAGCATGAAAAATGTCCTTCCTCCAGGCTGTGCCTTTTAGGAATCAGAAAAAACTAGGAGCTTGTGAAGATCCTCTAACTCACGCTAAGGGTAAGTATACAGGACAGATATCTGTAGAAAAGAATGCATTTCAATATTTTTCATTTTACCTTTTTTCTTAACTATTAAATGAGTAGTGTATTTATTTTTTTAACAACAAAGAAACCTTCCTTCAATATATTTGCACTGATGCAAACTGAGATTGAATGCTGTTATTACAATGATTTTGTGAAGGCCATAAGAAGAAAAGACTCAGAAGGCTGGATTAAAATATGAAAACCAATCCAAATCAACCTCTTCTGAAAAACACAGTTGCTATGTCTT
The DNA here is from genome assembly GCA_008921705.1 of Burhinus oedicnemus. Lineage (NCBI taxonomy): Eukaryota > Metazoa > Chordata > Aves > Charadriiformes > Burhinidae > Burhinus > Burhinus oedicnemus. The sequence continues at coordinate 2,435,726 of VFFE01007242.1, read as the reverse complement.
TAATGACCACACATGCTTTGAGTTCCCAATCACTGCCTGTGCCAGCGCAAGCTTTGAGACAGCCAAGAAACGGTCTGGGCCCAAGAGCAGAGCTGACCACATTATGCTCTCTGCTCTCTGGCTACATCAATACTTCTTGAACAGCTCTCCTGAAAATGCATAAGCTTACGTGAAACACATTAGAAATACTGAAATACTCTGGAAAGATTATCTGGTAGTTCCTTTAGGAGTCACACATCCTATATATATGCCCTACCTACATGCACACACTACCTTTATATATACATGCACTATATAGATATATATACACACATTATATACACACTGTGCATGTATGTATATCCTAGTAACTAAAAGGAAAATTTCAAGAGTCTGTATTATTATGAAAAAGGTTAACAGCTGAAATGAATCTTATTTTCTGGATTTAGAAAACTTTCCATCCATAATTCAGCTGCAAAGCTCATCATACCAGTAGGTGGACTGGCTTCCTTATTCTACACTGATGGTAACTGAAGCAGACCTGGGCACTCGTTTTTGGCATCACTCAGTCTGACTGCATCAACTCCAGGACTAATTGTTAAAGGACTATTGGACCGCTCTTCACTGTTGTGAGAAACACAAGCACCTGTGCAGAGCAAGATGGAATACACAATGCTAACATCCAAATGCCAATCTTTTCTGAAGACTTTTGGGTGATGTGGAGAGGAACCAGATTAGTCTAGCCCCGTATGCAGTTCACTAAATCACCAGTACTAAATGTTTCTGCGTCACTAAGTAATACAAAGAGAAAAATGTTCTAATCATTTTGATGTTTTCATTAAATCTCTTCCTATTTAACCACACACTTAAAGAACCAGTGCATCAGAGAAAAATTATGCAAGAAAGCATTATTTTAAAACTGGAGCCAAAAGCAATACAGCTGATACAGAACCAACAGTCCTGACTCCATGAATCACACTCCAAAAATACCAGAGGATCAAGAGCCACAAGATTCATTCACAGTGGAGAGACAGACACGGGAGCGGCTCCGGGTATGTTGCAGTCCACAGATGGGACATGACAGTGGCTTTTCAAGGATCCCTACCTCTCCACTGAAGGACAGGATGGAGTAGGATGTATATATGGATCCCTACATACTTATGGCCAGCCTCTCCAGTTCTTACTTGCTCATTTTCCACAGCAAGGGATTACCCAGGAGCCCTCATGCAACCACACGTCTCTAAGCTGTCATGTGCCACAGCCCTACTACAAATGCTGCCTTTGACTTCTGAGCTGCATCTGGCTCAAGTGCCTCAGGTCAGCCATGCCTGGACAATTGTGACTGATGAATAAGGCACATGGGAAGAGAGTCTGGTCCCACCACAGCAGCAAATCCATGCTCTCCACAGCAGGGCCAAGATTTCACTCAAGAGGTCCAAAACTGTAAATGATTCTTATCCAAGAAAGAAACATGCATTTTATATATATTATAGTAGAAGAATAGAATGTTTTCATTCAAAGTCAACCAAAGAATGAATACAGATTAATTAATAGAAAGGAATATTTTTGCGTTAAGTATAAAAGTGTGTTTCACTAACATTATACCCCTAAAATTGGTTTTAAAAGTATAAAATGTTATGGGTATATTATTGCCATCTGGTCGAGAGTTCAGAATTTTGAATATTTTAGGATTTATCATACAAATATTTGGCTCAGATTATAAATAATTATAAGCATGAAATCATAACTTTTTTTTTCAAAAGGATTGTTAGTTCATTATTAAAAATTATCACTTCTGGGTATTTTTGATGTAATTTTCTAGCATTTATCTTTTCCCAAGTCCATGACCAACTACATGTTCATATGTATTCATGAAAATGTCAGCATATTAAAAAAGATTTTATTATACTGTGGCTTTGATGAAGACATATATTTCTTTAAAGCACATACCAATGGGTACTTGTTAAAAATACACTGAATATAAAACTTTACAGAACATTGCTGATACTGTCATTCTTATGAATATCAGGTGTAGTAAATACTCAGTTCAAGTAATAGAATAATATTTAATATACAGCCTGAAAACATATTATGGAACTGTCAAAACAATTAGCATTCTGACAAACTGATTTTCCCATGAAAATATTTTAGGAAACTTCCATGCATTAAGACTTGATATTCAATTTCAGGAAAGCTAGTATGCAGCATTCTGAATTTTTCCAAGAATGTTCTTTTATCCTTTCAAAATAAATTTACTTTTCAAATTTTAATACAAGAATTCAAAACATTTGCTTTGCATCCCAATCTAGGATGCATTCCTTCCAGCCTGTAATTGTGATTTATTTCGTCCCTTTTCAGGGTGGAAAATACATTTTTGGAACAGGTACGATACAGACATGCATTCTTGCATTACATAAAAAATAAACCCCAAAGCCTTAACTTGGAAACCAGAAAATGATCTAGAGTAAGGGAACTACATGTAACCACAATTTTGTTGCGCTTGAAGTATTTTGCTTCTCTCATGATGCTGTTTATAAAAGCAAAGCAATGAAAGTAAAATGACAGATTTAGGTACTGTTTTTAAAAATGGGGGAAGGAGCCCGCTTGTCAATGCTTAGGTAGGATATTACTCAAAGATGTGAGAAAACACAGATTTCAGGACTGTTAAGGAGCTGTATTCATCATTCTGTTGAGTTTTCCAGAAGCGATACACCCTATCTCACTGGTGAATTTTGCCATTCATTGAACCAAAATTTCAAACAGCTCATGTTTAACTGTTGTCTGGGTATTTGTAATATTAACCTGGGATACAGAAAAACCTTTTCCAGGTTCTTCTCCAATAAATACACAGGTATGTTACAGGCAAAAAGTCCAAACATGCTTTTTTTTTTTTCCTTACTGTCAACCAAAACTGTGATGAAACTAGGAGGAAAATCTAAATTAACCTGTAGTACTTCACAGAGGAGTTGTTAGTCCAAATATGGACCAATCAAATAATAAATCAAACAAGTGGAAATATACACTTGACTTCTGTATCTTGAGTAAGTTCTATACCTGTTTTTAGATATGAAGAAGACAGAAACCTCCTTGATGATTTCATGAATCTTACAGGAAAACAATTTCTGACAAAACAATTCGTCAGACTGTCCTGAATTCAGAAACAGCTTCCAAATGACAGCTGCGTGGCTTTTTATTCCATTATTATGATATTAATGTATTTATTTCCTTGAATATAATATTTACTCAAAAAAAAAAATCACCATCTTTTTTCAGTCTGATCTGTATTACACTCCACATCAGCATCTACAGTGATTGCTGTCATGCTGACAATTAGGACCAGCTTGTCTGAAGAGTTTGTAATATAGTGAACTATCACTGCAATTCACTGCTGTGAGACACCCTGTTGTGTTCATGTGTGCAGAGAACCATCAGCTGCACTAGGGATACAGCTTGATTTACTTGTAGAAGGAAGAACTTCTTGCCAAGGTGCCACTAAGACTTTCCTAAGGTGGTAGACAGATACTGTAATTGTGTATCATTTTGAGGAACTGTGATCAATGAGGGAACCGCTACAATGGAAGAAGGCTCAGAGGAGGTGGATGGCCAAGGGCAACGTGCTTCTGAAGCTCAGGGCAGGATGTAGGGAGTGACTGGCAACAGCTGCTGCAAAGAAAGCTCCATACAAAGAGGTCCAGAGGGTGGCTTTGGTCTGGATAAATGGCTGTATCAGCTGAGCGGATCAGCCATCTGCAATCAGTTTAGTGGATCAACTGGTTATGTCAATTGAGTGAACCAAAAAGCTGTGCAACTCTTCATCCCGGAGTTAATCAAAAGAGAGCAAATGTCTTCCTGCATGTGCCAGACCAGCACTAGGGGGATATATATACGCAACTTGGCTAAACATAAGAGTACAAAAAAATAGAACAATGAACAAAAAGAGCTTGGGATGTAGCAATGGGCTTGAGCTGACTTCTCACTCCATGTATTCCTTCCTGGCCGCCAGGGACACACACTGTCATGACAATGAGCATATTATTCAGACTGATAATGAGAATCATATTCACATTGTGATTCAACCGTGTATTGCAATTGCCATATTCTGCAAAGTGTAATTTGTCCCGATATTGTGATTCAAGTATATTGTTGTATTGCTCTGCAAACTCAAAAATGTCGTGTAACATTGAAGAACTTCAAATAAGTAAATTGGGTATTAAACACTAAACTTTCCACACCTGGAATATCTAAAAGAAGATGGTACTGAGTGAGAACAAATAGTCTCCCATGCTCAACATACAATATGCATTTATTTACCCATACCAAATCAGCTTTGAAGATCTAGATGATTTCCAGCAGGGAAAGACAAACAATAAAAAATTGTGTCTAAAGGTTTATTTTTAATACAGCAAATAAGATACAAGAGGTGCTTATTTCTAGTCTTACTACACTTTTCCAGTGCTGTGAACTAACAAAACCTTTACTAATCAATATATCAAACATACTAAATAACAAAGTCAGAAGTTCATAGACTATAAAGAACGCAAGGGAAAACAAGCTCAATATTGAAATGTGACCCTGTGACCTTTGTTTGGTTCTGCAGCTGTGTCTGAAGGGGATTTCACTCTCCCCTGTCTGGTCATTGAATAGGTGATACTACAATGGGTCATTTTCAGTAAATTATTTTCAGTATTAGAATTCATCGGGTGGTGCCAACTGGACTTGTTCTCTAAGTAGTGTTACTTTGTTCAACAAGTCATATCAGAGTAAGTTAAAGCCCTGTAAGTAGGTTTTTATGCTGAGGCAAAGCATACATTAAAATGATGAATTGTTGGGAATCCTGATCAGAGAGAGGTAAATTTGTATTTCTTGCTTGAATAAATTTTACTGTCTTACATTTGGGTTGTAGATTACAGAAGCATGCATTTGGTGACAAAACAAGCCTACTCCAGCAGGTGGATGCTCAACCAGCTCTCAATCATTGTCGCAGCTCAGGGAGTAACTGCATTTTTTTTCAAGCAGCTATTGTTTGAAGGAAAAAATCACAGCAATACAAAAATAACATAGGGGAAATGACATGCTATCTTTTTGTTAATTTTATCTGCATATATACTGCATTTGACATCTTAAAAATTAATTTTTTTAATAGTCCCTTCTCACTGTGGAATAAGGCACCTCATTATCTGCTGGCCTCTGGCACTAATATCCAGCTTCTTTTACAAAACCTTAAAAACCGTACTGTGGAGAAGCTAAATATAATAAATAATAAGCTACTACAGAATTCTTCAAGAATAGATTTGCCTTGTGCTAGGAATTTCTGAAGATGATTATAATCAGAAATATTGAATTAACTTTAAAAATACTAAATAACTTAGGTTGTCAGAAGGGATTACAGATGTTTTCTTCAGCTGTCGTACCAAATCATACCCAGCATTCTGATTATCTAAGGACTAATGTATATCGTTTGGAAGTGGAATTGAAGCTTTATCCTACAAAAAACGACCAACCACATACTAAAAAAATCCCGTTCGAGAATATTCCCCAACTAAAAATATATGTTGTTCCTCTGATAATAGCCTACAGTGATGGGAACAATACTTCTACACCAGATCCTGCTTCAAGGCCATCCTCAATATCTATCTTCTGTAGTCTTTCTCTGAAAATTTATCCACACACTGGCCTCCAAATAAGGTCAATCTGAAGAAATACAGTACCCAGCAACATCCTTTGTCCACAATTTTAATTCCTATGTTCTGAAATATGTTTACTAATGGCAAGCATGAAAGAAGTGAAGCAAGTATGTACAAAAGAAAAAAAAAGCTTCAGGAGCTCCACTGAGACCTCAAAATCATGCCTAAGGGCAGAATCGATCTTTATGTTAACAGAAATGTTGGGGCAGCAATTGTCTCTGCCAGAACGATCATTCTCTCAGATAACAACAGGGTGACAGCAATCACTGCGAGTTTTTCCTTAGGCAATCTGCATAAATGTGCAGACAACTTCTTCAGCCTCACTCCTCATGGATCTACTGACTCCTACTAGGGAGCACGCTCAGCTGCCATGGTGAAAGCAAGGCAAAACCATAACTTTGAAAGCAATTCACCCTTCTCAAAGCAGATCCAAACATAGGGGCACAAACTAATGCCACCTTCCTCTTTTTTTTTAATAGAAACTAAAACCTATCCAATCTTAAAAAATATATTGCATATTCATTACATTAAACAAATACAGTAAATACAGTAATTGGATTTTCCAGTCATTTAATGTAGACTTTCATCAATATGGTGCACGGCAGAACAAAGACTGCATGACAAAGAAGTAAAAATAAAACCCCAAACCTTACATACTGTTGAGCTTCATCAAAATCACCATATCAAAGAATCTGACTTTAGTCACAAATATCATAGCTTTATTAATTAGCAGTTCAAGTACATAAATCTGCATTTTAGGAGGTATAACTCAAAATGAAACTTTTCCAGAAGTTTGAGATTTAACATCCACATTTTTAATAGAAAAAGAAAACCAGGGAGAATGGGGGATTACTGCTTTCAAACATTTTCACAACATATGAAAACCAAAAGTTCTTTGATATTGAAACTAATGTAACACAGATCTTTAAAGCTGAGGAAACATGATTTAATGCCCTAGAAAACAACATGCATGGACTTCTAGCACTACACCTACACTGACAAAAGAGATACTCCCAAAAATCTCTTGAGCCAAAATCTGTAAACAAAGAAGGAACAACTGAGGAGACCATAATCACTTTTAGGGCCCATTAGAAGATAAATTGCCTTTCTAATTAACACTATTCACAAACAGATCTTGAAAATACTGTGCATACTTCTGTGAAAAGGATTATGTAAATAACATGTATTTGCAAAATCGTTGACTGTGCCAAGATTTCTATTTATTCAGTGGAGCAGTCTAGCAGGTCTATCCAGTAAATAATGTAGGTTTTAAAAATTATCATGCATGTGACAATATAAATTTACCCAATAGCCAAGCTCTTAAGTTTTTTCTTATAAATAATGCATACAATAAAAGAAAGAATGTGTGTAACTAACATCTGACCAGAGAAATAATATGTATTTTCAGATGACTAGTGTGTACATACAGGATGTAGCTGATTTTTTTTTTTTTTTTTTTTTTTTTGTATGAGATGACTCTTGCAGGTAAACACTGCATATTTTATGAGTTTGAATTAGTGGAGTGACACCACAGCTAAACTGAGATGAGCTTCTAATTTAACTGACATTTTTTAGGCGCTCTAAAAATCAACATGCATGCTCCTATTGTCTTGAAAATTACTATCCTTGAATGGTGTAGAAACTAAGTTTAGTACTTAAATGCACAGTATTTTGTTACTGAATTTTTATCACTTTACCTACATAAAAGTAAAACATCTAACCTAAATTAGTTCTCTAGGCTCCCTCTCAGATCAACAGAGAGTTTGGCACCTGCAGAGCATCCATCCCCCTAGCTATAGAAGGAACCTAGATTAATAGGTTGGCCTTGTGAAACAGCAATGCTGTTGTACTGAGATCACTAAAGATGTGATCGTGACACAGTTTTAGGGAGACAGGATGCCTATAGGCGGCCATAGACAGATAAAGAAGCTCTTCCTCAGGGAACTACCATCTTTGAAGTTACATGGAAGATGACAATGATTAATCTATTCTGATGACCTTGGACCACCTAAAAAGGGTAGGTATACATTACAGAAAATTGTATTAGCAGTGGAAACATTATTGGCAAAAATGACAGCTGATCAGGTCTTAAGTACTTGATTAGTTTTAGCCGTGTAAAACTTAATCATTTATCCATGAGAGTATTTGATGCATTTAAACTACCACAGACACAACAGGATACATAACAGTCACTACATCTGTAGTTAATAGAGATAAACTGGTAGGATAAATGACTCTGTCAATGTGACTCAATTTTTTTCCATTTGAAAAACTGGTTTTAGATCAGTCCTACCCTTGGTGTTTCCTGAAATACCACATACTATTTCCCCGTCTGATTCATGGCTATTAACCCATTAAGGCTGGCCACAGATATATCTCATAGATCCTCCATGCAGGGAAGCAATATTTGAAAAAATGTTAGGAATTATTTATACAAAGCATCTTCAGATTATGTGACACATTATAGCAATTATCTTTGTGAACATTAAAACAGGGTCTCATTCATCTTGATGCCCCAATGTATAAAACACAATGTTTGGGTTAATGGAACCTCACTGAATGCATCGCATGCACATGCTAACCAATGTGGGCTTGGATCTGCTCCATATATTACCAGTCTCTATCTCCAGTCTACTTAGAGAGATATCGTCCCCAGCCTAAAAACCAACTTTATTAATTGAAATGTCTAAATTAATTTGATGCTACTTTCTTACTATTCAATATAAGGTATAAGACACTTACAAAGCATATGGAAAGACAATCCTCTAGTAAGCTTCAGTTACCAGCACACCAGTAAAATAAGATGATGACACTTGCTGACCTTTCTACAGACTTTCTCATAAAAATATCTCCAACATTAATATAAGCATTTTACTATCAGATGGGATGTACTAGATGGTATTCCAACAACAAATTAAATGTGCAAGGTTACATTTTTCCTAATAAAATCCTTCTTCGTTTCATTCCAGCATAGTCTGCTTTTTAAGTACAGCCCTTATCTATCAGCAGTCTTTATTTCCACAAAACCACAATGATTTTCTCATGGTATAAATGCCAACTCCACACGTAGCAGAAAAAGAACAGAAGCACAGGACAAATTCTATGACAAATGGTCTTTCAAGAAGCCTATTTGAACTCAGTGTGAACACAGAACTTCTGGGTCCCAGTTCACCACTTCATTCATTGGGCCATCGTTTCTAGCTAAAAAAAAAGAACAAACCAACAACACCGAAAAAAAAAGCAGTGAGAATGTCACAAAATGAGATGACTTATCCAATTAAAGTTTGTTACATGCTTAACAGTGAACCTGCACTGATACTCTTGAGGGTGATACTGCTTTGAAGTTGCAGCACTAGTTTAGCTTCAGTGTTACTGTCCCATGATCAGCCTGGCTTCACACAAGTGCACAGCTGGTCTCTGGAGAGCACGGACCAGAGTACAGGCTACTCTCACGGGCATTCAACCCCAATGTACAAAATGTACATGATCTTTTCACCAAAAAGGACTATGGGGCTTCTACAGCATTGATGTGAAACACCAAACCAACAGGATTAGGAAATACAGATGTTCTCTGGCACATTTTTCAAAAGCAGCTATGCCTACATCATACTCACCTAAACTACTTATTTGTTTGTTTTTACTGCTCACCTTATGGGTAACTATAATTCAATGCTGGCTTAACCATTTTTTTTTAAAAAACTATCTACAATTAGTTCTATCTCTTAGTAAATTTATTAAATACTTTTGGGATTTATTTAGACGAACTGTGTTAAATAAATATAAATTCTTCATTACTAAACCAGTGGTGGTGTTTGCTGAAAACAAATTAGAAAAATTCTAACTGAAAGAAGCAGTCTGCCTCTACACACAATTAAAATAAATTCCTCCACTGCACTCCTCTGCCTTTTGCTCCTCAATACTCCAGCTTCCTCTGAAGTTCCTTAACAAATGCTTAGGAGAAGAACTTAAAGATAGAAATTCTTTCATGTTTATAAAGGCCTGACTTTCACCTAAAAGTTTTCGAACTAATAGATATGTAAATGTACCTGTTGATCTATCCTCCAGGATTGGACTAAGTCAAACTGATGTTAAATGGCCGAATCTTAAGCATGGTTCCATATATTCTTTGTATTTCTAGTGGTTTTGAACCTGCACTTTCTTACATGGACAAAGTTATTTGGGCATTTCAGTACATTTGTTGTTGACCATACCTTTTCTGTGCTAGAAATACTATGCTTCTGTTTAACGCAGGATCTTTTTTCCTATAGTTTTCTTGCTAAAAAATATTCTAATATAACCTTGCACTCATACGACAACTTCTCCTATAAAATGAAAACTATTAGAGAAAACAACTGTCTTGAAGAAAGAATTAATTCTGGTTCAGTCTGTAAACAGCTCCCAAGACTACACTGCAGACCCTTCCTAGATTCTGTACTGATGAGATAACACCTTGACGTAGAAGTGCACTTAGCTGAAGAGGGGGAAATGAACCAACCAATGGGACTTTCCCCTTAAATGATTGCTTCACGTCAGCCTGCACCTAGTATATACCTCTGGGAAGTAGGGATCTCAAATAATAGAAAAAAGCTACTGAATGCATAGTTGGGTATATAATGCCTGTGACTTGACTGCTGGAGATGAAAGCAATAAAACATAGACCATCTCTTACAGCAGAAAAAGGACAGAGAAAATTTAAGCTGTTCTCTAAGAGACTAGAGATGATGGTAGCATTTTCTGAGATGCCTACGTCCTGGAGGCCAGAATGCACAACTGAGTGATGCAGATTTATAATTATTATGAATTGGAGAACTTCTAGAATAGAAAGAGCAGGTACGGAAAGGATGGACTTCAGCTGAACTTTTTGGTTGGAAGCTGAGTCATTGGCACTCAAGCATACCAGAGGAGAGAACAGTGATATAAACTAATAATCGGGGAACACAGATTGGTACAGAAAAGTCACGTTTGGAATTACACATCTTTCAGGACAGAGGGCAATAGAACATCTTCAAGAAAAGAAAAGACAAGACAGAGAAGCTAGTAATATTCAGCCATTACATAGTGAAGAGCAATCTCACCAACTGAAGCTCAGTTTAAATACCAATTAAAATAGCTGAGCAGACCAAGATCAAAAATCAGTGTGTTTCTACGCAGATACCAAAAAGATAAAGAAATAAAATGGATTGTTTGGCTCTAATTAACCATATTAACTGAACAGGCATGTCTGGCACAACTGGAAGAAAGTAGTCAGCAGGAAACTTGCAATACCCACGAGTAAGTTATATTAAAATGAATCACAAGATGCACCTGTGAAGAACTGTTAATGAATGTTCAAGAAAGTCCTGAGACTAATGAAGTTAATTGAATGACCATGCACCACAGAATTTCTACGGGTTAAAACTGAGTGGCTAAAAAAGGAAGAATATAGTTTGAAGACTACTCTATCAGTCATGTTACTAACATAACAGCAGTGACTGAATTTGTAAAAAAAGGTCATTGAGATGCAAGAGCAGAATATACACATTAACGCGGGAATCCTCTTAGTGAATATAGTCTCATAGCAGGGAGGACTGTGATGCCTAGATTTTCAGATACCTTTAGTGACCATTTCTAATCCTGAGTGCACAGGACTACTCCTAGCTGAAATATAAACTGTGATCATAATGCACTAAAATTAAACAAAACCAACCCTTTACTTTTACATAATAAACATAAGAAATCCAAAGAACTATAGGAAAATGGAGATTTTTTTAAAGGAAATTAAAAGAAGGAACCAAAAGGGTGAAGCACTGGCATCAGTGGAGGAACTATTTAAAGACTCAAGCTCAGAGTAATTGTATACCAGTTCTCACAAAAACTTTAAAAATACTGTAGAGAGTCAAAAAAGTTAAATGGCAAAACAGAAGGTTATTTGAATTAATAACATCCCTTTAAAACATGGATGTTAGTTCATGTGAGGAAAACACTAAAGAATGTGCTCTCATAAGTTTTACCTAAAGCTACAAATGCAGCCCAACAAGATTTTGAGAAATGACTTGCAAAACATATAAAATTCAGTAAAAATTTCTTTCAAATACATGTTAGGCAAGAAGCCTGCTATAAAGTCTGTACAGTCATAGGATAATAAAAGTGTAACAGAACCTCTCAGGAAAGATGCAGCTATTACACAAGAAAGCCCAGATCTCAGGGTAATTTGCACACCATGTTTATTATGCAAAAGCTTAAGTAGATCTATCTTTGGAAAACAGAAATCCAAGGATCTTTATCAAACTGAAGTATCAATGGAAAATCAGAGAAGACACTAAGACATAACCATAACTGGCAGCACTCATCCAAGACTTCTGAAGAAGTTTAAGTATATAATTGCAAGCCTACCAACTACCAGATACAAGCCAAATATTAAGTCAGGCTCAGGCCAAATGTGTCCATGAATTCCTATCAGTGACAGAATATGAAGGAACAGGAGAACATAAGGCAATTACAGGTCTCCTGGTACAATGAATAAGCGTCTATACAGTTTTGTTGGAAGAAAGTATTACAAAGATATCCTTCACTGATGGAAAGGATGACCACGAGAAAGAAGACTGATCTGGTCAAAAACATGCATCTAGATTAACAGAACTTTTCAAAATATCCTTTAAAAGAGACTATTAAAGAAACTAAACACATGATAAAAAGAATTGCTCTTTCAGGGATTGTTGACTAATTTAGAAATAAGAAGCAAAGGACAGAAATGAACATACAGTTTTCACAACGCAGGGAGATTACCGGTAGAATCCCACAGTAGTTTGTGCTGGACCCTCTGTTGTTCATGATAGTCATAAATAAACAGGAAAAGAGTTGAAAGGTAAGATGAAAAAGTTAGTTTATGATGTGAAATTGTCTGATATAAAACTAAAACCAATTTACCAAAATCACAATATTGAGAGATCTGTTGATAAGATGTTAATAAAGCATGTAACACACTTGGAAAACATATGTATAAATGTGAATGATGGGCTTTAAATTACATGTTAACCCTGAGGATAGAGATCATGGGTAGTTATTTGGAAACATCAAATTTATGGTAGTTTAAAAGATAAATTCAATGTAAGATTTATTAAAAAGAGTACAAAAAACACAACGAAAAACTTCATTTTGCTACTGTATCATTATAGCATTTTTTAATAATTTTGAGCAGCTGCATAAAATCTTGATTTCTCCATTTCATAAAGTAAAATAAGAAAAGCCACAGAAAATTGTGGTAAGAATAATCAGAGGTTTGGTTTGGCATTTATAGAGGGAGAAATTATACTGACTGCAACTTTTCACACTGTAAGAGATAAGTTCAGAGATGCAGGGCTACCTTGCATTTCATGGAAGTCTGTAAATAGAGGATTGCTGCAACAGGGGAAAGGAAATCAGCAAAAGTATCATTCTGCACTTTTCTTGTTATAGTCTTTTCCTTATCTGCTACAAGCTACCATTGGACATAGGATTCTGATATAGATTGACCTTGGTGTGATCCAGTATAATCAGGTCTGATGTTTTTATCACTGCCTTTGTAGCTTATGACTTGAAACAGTTTCAGTTTTGGCCACATTTAAACTAAAAAAAGAAACGTTCACAAGCTGCCTAAAACCAGTGGAATTTGAGAACATACAGATGCAAACAGCACAGGGCAAAATGGCAGACTTAATGGCATGTAGGAAGCCGGCATTTGAAATCAGAAATTGACATAATCACCAAAACACAAAGTGCAAATGGAAGAAAGAAGACTCTTGCATGACCACAAATGGAAGTGAGAATATAAAGCAAACCAGCAAAGAAGTGATTGCAAGAGAAAGAGTAGGACTTGGGGGCCTTAAGCAAATGCACTGTAAGATTTTTCACCAGGCTAATATAATCAACAGAATCAGCACCAGATGGGGGGTAAGAAGAATGACTTGGAGGCTCTGAGAAATGACCAAGACCATTCCTTCTGAGATTCCAGCATGATACTGCGATCCAGAAGCTGGAAAGAGCAAATGTCAGACTGAAGGGGATGTAGCTGGAGTGGGAAAACAGGAAATCAAGCACATGCTCAAGAAGACAACTAACCAAATGGGAAAGAGATGGGGAACTAATTCATGGATACTGAAAAGGGGGATATGTAGAGTTAGCAGGAACCACCGAAAGAGGAGGACAAAAGGACAGTTTTGAGAAGGAGGAAAGAAAAAATAGAAAGTGGACTGTAAAGAATGACAGGTGAGTTATGATTGGTCACACTGACAAATAATCAGTTATCTTGAAAGCAATTACTGTGGAATTGCTTGATAATGCAAAGATTCAATTAAGCTGTGAAGTAATTACATGATGAATCAGGTACTGTATGTAGTAAATATGGAGAGAAATAAAGTATTATGAATCAATAACATAGATAATCAGTAATGGAGCAAACCAGTTCTGTCAATAAGGACATTGCAATGAATCAATTATAGAATTAATCAATTATTGGGAAAATAAAAATAGTGAGAATTAATGTTTCTAATATGTAAAGAATATAGCTACTAAAAAAGCATGCTGAAAACATTAGTCTGGTTTTCCATTTCACACTTTCCTTCTCCAGAAATAAGGAAGTATTTAACCCTGTCCTTCCCTTCTTTTTGCTCCTTAGACAGCTTATTCTCTTAAATCTATGGAAGACACTGTTCAGTTCTGAGCAATAGCTAGAGAAGCTTAAGAAGCAACCTAACTTTTGCTATCACATCACACTTGCCATCAAGGATATACAGTATTTTTGGACACCTCTCAAGAACAGAAATGCATAAGCCATGAAGTCTGCAGACGGCAGACAGGCTGGAGACGAACATCTAGTATCGTGGCATATGCTCAGATGTACAGTAATGTTACTGAAATCTTCTTCCTTTCCTTTAGAGTAGGTACCCTGTGTCATTTGAGATGTACCATGATATCCAAGACTTGCACGTGGGGCTTGCAGATAGGGCACACAACACATGGGAGACCATACACGTCACCAGGTGGTGACACCTGGAGGGCAGGTAAGACACAGGAGAGCATCTTGAATGCTACAACATAACAGTGTGTAGGAAACAGACTCATGTCATAGGTGCCTGCTTTGGGGATAAAAGTCACTAGCTCCTCTCTGCTCCTCACGACCCTGAACACTGCACTGTCTGTAACACCTGGATGTCCGGTGATACGAACGGGAGCCCAGACAGCCAAGCACTCCTGAAGGTGCCAAAATTAATCCATTTTAACTTAGGTATTTGAGTCTTCCCAAAGTTGTCGGACAGTTGAACTGGATCTGCCACAATCTTAGTTAGCAGTCCAGAAATGTCAAAAAGGCTATTCTTGTTTCATTCTCCATTAGTCTTTCTGGAATATGAATGATCAGAACAATACTTCTATGTTAGGTATTTACCAGCATTCTCTATAATGAATAGGCCTTTCTTTTGGTCTTCTGGATTATATTATCTGGCACGTCAGTAAAAATAATAATCAAAAACATGTAAGCAAACACAGAAGGCTAATGGGAATGAGTGTACAGAATACAACATATCAGCATGAAACACCATCCAAAGAGTTTAATATCCCAGTATGACTGGATCATCTCCAATCTCTGGAAAACTAGAACATGTTTTGCTAATAAACAACAAGTTTTGCTAATAAATCTAGCAAAACCAGGAAAACAGCATATAACTGCGGAGTAGCAAGTGCCATGTGTATATTTAAGAAACTGAAAAAAGTGATATTGGCAATTACAGGCTCATTAATCTTACCTTAATAGCTGAAAGGCTTTAGAAGAAATTTTGAAGGGAAGTATAATTGAACCAATAAAGGTAAATGAAAAATGTGATAAAGGGCAATGTAAGTTTACGAAGTTGCAAAGCTCTGTGCCAAGCTAAATATGTATCTTTCTATGAATCAGTTTTTGTTTGTTTGTTTTTTCTTTTAAGATTGGAAAATGAAGACTTAATTGGACTGGAGTTCAGTGGAGCTAACACAGGGCAACGAAAATGTAGAACTTGTATTACTCTAATGTGAGATCTTAAAAGCTAAAAAGGAGAAAACAATGAGTTACGCTAGAATAATTTTTTTATTAGAGTTCCATAAGGATTTGCTTTGGGATTAATAACTCTTTAATTCTTTGACTTTGACTTTATAGATATTTAAATTTGTTAATTTGTACTTTCCAAAGTTGGAAGGCATCATCAGTACAGCACAGGATTAAAGAAGAGCTGGATGATCTAGAAATCTGAAACCACAGAAGATTAAGTTTAACAGTATTTAAGGAATAGTAGAAGATTCTGCTATAAACTGGTGGCTTTTTATGCAGGTACAGCCAAAATTCATGCAGTAATTAATCACAGAAAGGCAATGAGATCCTACAATTTATACAATGAGCTATTCCAGTATAGATGGAAATGTCATATTCATGTCATTTTGGTGTCTGCAAGATACTGGAGTGCTAATTATGAGGTTTTTACTAGCATCACATTTAAAGACATATACATGCTGCACAACTTACATGGGAATGTCTCAACTAGTTCTTCTGGCAGGCTGCTCACATGGGCTTGTTTAATCTTCTCAAGTGTAGTTACCTCTGCTACTTCACGTATGATAGCAACATTGGTATATCCATGTAGCACTGCAGTGGCAAGACCAACAAACCCTTGGAGAGTATCTTGATTTTCTCATAGGCCTATCATGGCTTTTTTTCTCAGTGATTCATAGGTAAAATCCTGGCCTCACTGTGTTCCACACTGCCAGAATTTTACTTACAGATTTAAGGCATGGAAGTATTATTCGTGTGTTGCCTCCTTTTATGTAACATAAGCAATACATTTTTACCCAAATGATTTCTATACACTCCTAATAACTTTAGATTGAGACATAACACACATTGCTCAGACAGCCAATTTCTACATAGTTGAGAATTCATCGCAGCTCTAAATAAGCTGCAAAAGTGGTTAACCTCATTGTAAAAATACGCATCTTAGTTTTAGCCTAATTTTGTCTAGCTTGAATCTGTCTAGCTTAGTCTCCATGTATCCCACCTTGCATGCCTGTTAGATTTAAAAACCCTCTATAATAAGGTAATTTATTTTCATGTTAGTACTTGCAGACTATGTTCAAGTAACTTTACAAACATCTTTTTGACAAAAAAATCTGATTTTTTTGTCTTTAGTCTACCACCATAAGACAGGTTTCCCAGATCTTATATTGCTCTTGAAGTTCTTCCCAAATTATCAACATTTTTCTCAAAATATGGACATCAGAAAGGAACATAGCATCCCAATAATGTTCTCATGTCATATATAGGAGCAATTACAGCTGATGATCCTCTGCTTGTGTACAGGAATTACATTTGCTCTACTAGCCATCATATCACACTGGAGCTCATGTTCAATTGAACAGCGTCCTTCATGATCTTTAGGTTCTTCAACTGTTTTCCAAATGACCATCCTGTGAAACTGCCCAAACCTTTGACCTTGCATTAACTTTTATTTAAAGAGGTACTTTTCATATTAGCCAATGTTAATGTACCATCCAGATCAACTTGTAGAACTGATGTACTACAGCTATGTAACTAGTATTCTTTCTCCCCTCACCAATGTCAGTGTTTGAAGATTTTTATAAACTGTGATTTTATCTCTCATCATCACTAAAGCGTAATATTGAGTGCACCTGAGTGCTACCAATAGCTTTATGGTGGAACTGAAAGCACCTTTAACTCCTGCAAAAATTCCAAAAGGATCATTCATTCAATGTAATATGTATTAATAATTAACTCATTAACATATGAGTCACTTGCCTAAAAAGTCACACAACTGAAGACCAATTCCCACACTGGTAGCAGTATTCTCGCACCATTAATAGGCAATACTACTAATGAGTGGATTGTGTTTTTAGTTGTGAGTTAACATGCTGCAGATCCCTAAAGACTGGTTCTTCCTGAATCGTCTTTCCCTGAAATGAGGATTCTTAGCTTGGGGCTGAATTCCTTGCACATATGTGAGCATGTAGACTAGTCAGCTCAAGGCTACACATCTTATTCAAAATCATACCCTTAGACCTTGCAAACTCTGCACGTCTGTACTATCTCTGGCACCACTAGCTTAGAATTCAGTCATTTCTTTTATCCAGTGTTTGCTGACATTACTTTTTAAAAAGGACTATTTCTAGAAAATTACTTCTTTCTACCTTTTACCACTCAGATTTCTAAATAAAAAAATATCTAATGCTCTTAAAGAGAGATTAAGGATGTCAAAATCATCCTGATCCAATGGTTTGAAGCCAAGAAAATCTTTTTATTCTGCTAAAATACCAGAGGCATTGCACAAATCAGCATGAAAATGTTTAAACTAAATTGCTCTTAAATTCTGACTACTTAGCAAACTATTTTCAGCTTATAATGTAAACATTCAGTGACACACGGTAGAAAAATCTAGGGCAAATCTTTCTTTTATTTTTAACTGGTTTTGGAAAGGTCATTTCTATTCAAGAAAAATGCAGTAAATGTTGCTGTGAGACTGTGAGAAACTTTGGTACTATCATCTTCGTGACCACCTATCCTGTCAGAATTTTGTTTCTCTTCACTTTGATTATTTCTCTTTCATTAGCTGTATTTATATTTAAATAAAGCAATTAACACTTTTTATAGAACCTCTCATAAACCTCAGCAGCTCGTGCTTATAAGTGGGGATTTATTCTTGTCACCGCTGCCATCTGCAACAAAATGACCACTGACTTTAATAGATATAGGGTTTAAGAGGTTTTTAGTTTAAGAGGTTTTTAGTTGAACTCCATTAATTTTGTTGCATAAACAGGGACCTGTTGTGTTTAACATTAAACAAACGTGAATGTAAGGACCAGCTGCTATCCAGAAGAACCTGCAGTCTTATTATCCATTCATCACCTATTACAAGTCCTTTCCTACAAAGTAACACGGAATTTTTTTCTTCCTAGATTTAAATTGCTACTGGCACTGAATTGCTGGATGGGGAATTAAACTATTGATACCCTCACGCTAATTAATTCCATATGAATTCAGTATATCAAGATGAGCCATAAAAGCTGCAACAGGGAAAGCACTGGAACATAATGGCCACGGCTACATGGCTTCAAGTCAGAGAACTCTGAGATTAAAAAGTAGAGGCAACTGCCTCAGGGCAACTTCACACAAAAATGATCAAATCACAGGAAAAAAAAATACCATGAATTAGAAGTGGAAGAAAATTTCCCAGACTGCAGCACTTTTGCTTTGATTCAGAATTACATCACATGATGATAATTTTTTTTCAGTAGGTTGCAGGATTTTCCCATGGTGCTCTGTTTATTTGCTCACAGCCACTGTCAGGTTAAACAAGCAAAAGGAGCAAAGGAATGTCCTGATATTTGCTCCATGCCTAAGTTTGTTGAAAACTGTATACGTAGATACCATTTTCTAATTACTTAAATAAATTTTCTACTGTTATACACAAGAGGGAAGTTCAAGATTTTACAAAGGGAAACCTATTTTCTGTGTGGTTTTTTAAAATATAATTTCTGAAGCAAAGTTCAAGCATTATTTTTTGATTAAACGTCCCATGTGTTTTCAGTACAAAATTGAAATACTGACATTTGGAAAACCAATGTTACACACATACTGCATGCACAGACCTATCAAATTATTTCTATATGACACAGAGAAAGAAATGAGTATATAGTTTCATTCAGTCTTGTTACTTGCAGTAGGATCCCTGTTAATGAAATGGGCTACTACTATTTTGCATTTTTATATAGACAAGACATGCAAAATGACAGTCCTCTTCATAAGCATTTATATGCTTACCTCAAGACCAACAGATGTACCTAGCATTAGTGAAAATTCAGCATACAGAGAACTCCAAGATTCTATAGGTTTGGAGCTGAGCTTCCTTGTTCTGTAATGTGATTCATTTAGAACAGGGGCGAAATGCATTTGAGGGACAGCTTTGAGGAATTTTATTTGCTGCCAAAAATATTGAAAGACAGAGGACTCAACCTGACTGGAGAGAACATGCTTTTAACAAAAAAGACATGTACTAATTTATATCTTACTGTCTACATGTACATACTGTAGGTCAAAAGAAAATGTAGAATTCTCTTCTAGCTTGTCTGAATGGTTAGGATGTATATTTTTCTTACCTTTGCAACCAGCTAAACTCACCACAAAAAAGATTGAGAGTCCGAACATACTGTCTCTAACACAAACTGAATCTTTCTAATTAAAAGTGCTGCAACCCTTCTTTGATTTTAATTGCATTACATACTTTGTGACTAATGATGTCCATTTCACTAAGGGAGACTTTCAAATCAAATCCAGCTATAAATTTAGGTGCTTAAAAATTCAGCTTTCATGAAATCACTTACTAATTGAAATGTTTCAGTAATAATTTGAAACTTAAAGTATTCCTCTTCTGTTTTTACACTATAATTGCTTCATTTTTTGCTATTTTGTGAAAAGCCAATTCTATTTTTGCTTTCAAGAAGTAGGCAATAAAAACATAAGCACACATACAGTAACACAAAAATATGGACCAACAAACAGAGCATCTCTATTCTTGCTGTGTTATATAGGACTTATGTAGAATTTCAAGCACCAGGAGAGACAGACCTTGAATCCACCCTTTTTCAACAAATAGCCTCTTACTATGCACGTTATTCCCCTTCTTTATCTGTAATACAGGATATATAAAAAACAGTGAAACAGCTCTAGTTTCATTCAGAAAAATGAATGAGTATATGATGATGGCACCAGGTATTTACTTTTAAACATATGGTGTTAATATCCTAAATTGCAAATTACAGTGCAGATTGCAGAGAAGTAAAGAGTACTGTATTTACAAATGCAGAATTTCAGATATAAATCTGCAATTAGGCTGAGCCCAATTTTTTTTTCGTTTTTGGCTTTTTTTCAGGTGCACATGGATGCAAGTGCTATTAAAAAAAAAAAAAAAAGAGCAAATCATAATAGTCATTCCTGTGCTAAAACTGCATGATTGAAGTTTTGAGAAAGCAGAAGTAAGGATATCAGTATTTTATATACATTTTATTCTGGCTTTCTCAACCAATTTCTCAATCCAATGAAAATCTGAAGTAATTGATTCTTAAAATGTAAGTCAATAAAGGAGGACTTTTGTGAGATTAGTTATAAAGATTTCTAGCCCACACTCTTGCCATCCAAGGTTATTGCTTATATCATCATACTGACAGGCTTATCTTAATAAGAAATGTTTTGTGCTAGCAGAATTTATGTTTTTATGCTCAATTACAGTTTTATGTTGGAGGTATTAGGTAGGTAATAAAAAGGGCCTACCTTACATCTATTATTCATTTTTCAAATCCACAGTCACGAAGGTAAGATATCCTTGGAAATGTATTTCTCTTGCCTTTATTAAGCAAACAATTTGTATTAATTCTGCTTATCTCAAACCTTACCATTTTCAGATGGGAAAATGGTATGTCATAAATTACATAACCCTTCAAGAACAGTACTCGCCCTAGACGCCTCCAGTTAGGACTGGACTCCCATTTTGTGAAGCACTGTATAAACATAAAAGGAAATAGACAGTCTCTGCCATAAAGAGTTCACAATCTAAAGTCAACAGAACATAAAACAGGAAAACTGAAAATCCAAGACTCTGTATTTCAGCAGATCTCGTTTGGAAAAAAACCCACAGTTTTCTTCCTAAGCCCAATAAAGATGTCCTGGTTTGAGGATATATATAGGATCCAAACATAGTATACTAATTGTAAATTTAAGAAATTATACAAAAATAAGAATAAAGTTCTAAAAGGTACCTGTATCAGAATTTGAAAAAAGTGACTACACCTTTTTCTTTCCCCAGTCCATCCGAGGTAGTACTGTACATACAGATGAATAATGTGAGAAAAAGCTCAATGATCACAGTTTGGTGCAGGTTAAAAAAAAAAGCCCCAATAATTATGTTCATTAGCATGGCAGTTTAGTTAGAGTCCAGTAAAAGCTCTAAATATCCTTTGTGATTCCAATTAAGTTGATCTAAGAAGGATGCCTAAGCAGAAATTTCAGTGTTACCTTTTAGTTCTGCAGAGCACACTGAAATACTCTAATGCAAGAACTGCATAGCTCCCTATTCTTTATTTCAAGTGACAGTCTCTGCATTAACTGTGCCCTACTATTTTAACTTATTGGGCTAACCTATAGGAATCACAGGAGAGAACCTTCTAATGATCATTAGGTAGTTGTAATTTTTCCATCTTTTGTTTTTTGCCCAAAGCATTCATTAAGAGGAAACATGGAATCTTTTAGCAGGGTGGTGATACACGTGGTCACTAAGCCTTGACAAGACAGCGTAGTGAAACCTGAAGCCTGACATGTGAACATTTAGTGGATAGGATAACTCAACCATTCATAACTCATCAGTGAATTATACTGCTTAGATTCCTTAAAGATATACCCAGTTACCAGGCTAGGCTAATGTAATAGCAAAGAAAAATCCTCTTAGAAAAATAGATTTATTTGAATGCTCGCAATTTTACAACTTTATGTCCTCATTCATCATGGGACCTTCTTGCATGAAGAACTATGGGATATATTCTTGTAGCTACAATCACATACTGTGGGGGAGAAAATCTACCTTCAGCATTCAAAAAGACCAAAATCCAAAAGCTCATTAAATCAAACATGCATCAGGCTGAAGATGTATTCAGTTATAGACGTGCTTTGAAACCATGGGAAGGTATTAATAAACAAAGCCATTGTAGTAAATATTATATTCCATAGCCAACAGGCCAGTATTAAAATCGGTGAATGATTATTGCATGTCTTTCAATCCATATTTGCCAATCCTATGTTTATATAGTGATTATCAGCCACTGTATGATTCTACACTTTTTTTCCCAGATTTATTTCTGTGACATAAAGCACAGTTTTGCACCAACATTTTTAGGAAATGCTATGGGGGAATCTGTACAGTCTGCTCTTGTTACATGACCTGGATAACAGTGGGTGATGTGAGAAGAATGTGAGTGTAGCCAGCGTATGTGAATAGATTTTCCAAAACTGTCTCTGCTGAGAGGGTATTTGCCCCAAACCTGATAATGCCAAGGGGAAATTAAGAGTGACATTTTGCCTAAGGTGACCACCAGCTGGATTAAACAGCAGCCAAGGCTTACCAAGAGATTTCTGAGAAAAGGAGGAATGAATTAGGAAGGAAGTATAAAAAAAGCACAAAAATTTCTGACTGGGGGAGACCTTGGTGTCAGCAGCTGCCAGAGAGAGTCTGGTATTTCCAGAAGTTGCCCCACTGGCATTGCAATGTCCACCTAGGCCTGACAGAGCATCATCCCCATCAAATGCCATCCGTACCCTGCCCTCCAACAAGTCGGCTGACAGTACGGGGTGCAACAAGCAGGGACTCCGGAGGTGGTTTCTCACCAGCATGCTGATTAGCGGATTGTAGGGAGCAGCATGGGCACACAGAGGGTCTGTGTAAATACAGGAACTGGCACTCCCAGAAAAAGGGGTGCTTGTAACCCACACTGTCAGGGCCAGTGGGTTGCATGCATCCAGCTGTGTGCAGGGTTAGTGTGTGGTCAGATGAGAACTTCCTAGGAACAAGTATAAAAGGGTGTTCAGCAACCTTTAAGAGTATGTTTACAGTTTCTAGGTGTCTCATACTGTGGTTTATCTGTTGTATTGCTGACATTGATCCTGCAAGTATAGTTCACTGACTGCCAGTTAATTTTATGTTGTTAATAAATCAATAAATCTTTTCAATCCTGGTTCATTTTAAAGCATGTGTTCAGCAGCAACGAGGCTATCCCATTTTGCTGTAATTCCTAAGAAAGCAGACATAATCTGTTGTAAGAAAGTTGAGCACCTGCTTTTGTTACTAAATCATAGCTCACTTCTGAAATGGACATGAGCATCAGGGCCAGACAGTGTAATGCATCACTATCTACACAGTGGTGGATCACTGAGAAATGGGATGAGGTATTGTGAGAAGTTTTCTGAAGGTGAAAAAACAATCCTATCTAGCCTGTATGCCTGAAGTTAGAAATAAATCATTGTCTGTGCCTGGTAACAATGCGTTCTGCCGAAAATACTGCCCATGTAACATAGCCAGGGTCACTGCTAGCTTTGCTTAGCTTCATAGGTGGTGGGCAAGAAAATTTTATCTGGGGCATGCTGTTCGCTTGACTTGAATCAACCTTCAAAGTTGCCACTCATAAAGAAAGCATTACAAAGAACTTTATGCAAGTTTGAATATGTTTTCCTCATCTCAAACTCTTTTTTTCTATATATTACTGTTCTTCTGACTAAACAGTTGTTTAGGACAGGTATTGATTACGTGTACGAAGTGTGAATTCATTGTGTATGAATTAGATAAATTGAAAATACATAACCAGAATATTAAATCTGTAATTATCTATGTTCCTTTATTTGTGGGCCACTAATATAATTAGAACTCCTACAAACTGTATTGAGATTAATGTAGTTAATGGGACAACTACACACAATTAGTATGCCTGGGACTTGAGTTATTTCTAATATTTGCAGAGGTAAAGGAAAATCTTTGAATTTTAAATCCCTTATTACAATCATATATATTTTGAATATATTATTTAAAAATACAGGCAAAAATAGCACATACAATATAAGAAAAGGGTAATGCCTCCCCCCCACCCCCCGCAAAAATAGAAAGAGGCTATAAAAAAACTCACAACCTTGCCCCACTAAAAGTATCACAAGGGCTACATGATGTTTCCTCTGGAGTTTCTTTTCTTTAATCTTTAACACTTTGTAAGGAATTAGGGGCAAAGTAGTTCAAAATGTCAACCCATTTTAAGAGACTAAAAATGACTAAAAAAATCTCCAACAGGTCCACATCCTTCTTATGTTGGGGGCGCCGGAGCTGAACACAGTATTGCAGGTGGGGTGTCACAATAGCAGAGGGGCAGAATCATCTCCCTCGACCTGCTGGCCACACTTCTTTTGATGCAGCTGGCTTTCTGGGCTGTGAGTGCACATTGCCGGTTCATGTTGAGCTTTTCATCTACCAACACACTCCCCCCATCCTGCAGCATAGCCCTCTGTGCTCAAGGCCAGACCTCTGTTAAGAGAGCTGTTTCAGAAGCCTCGGCTGCCTTGGACCTCCTCAAGAAAATGCTAGAAGAAGCTTCAGCAGAGACTCCTCCAAGCAGCTATGCTAAGAAGCCTCAGCAGTGGCTCCACACTTCTTCTGGAAGCTGCTTTTAAGGTGGGGCTCTCAGCACCAGTCCCTGCCTGAGCTATGCTTCTATGGTGTTGCAGTCAAGCTTCTCCTCTGGCCATGCATCCCCTAGATCTGGACCCTGACTCTGACCCACCGACTCAAATTCCTGGTTTGACCTTGGACTTTCCCTCATGTGCTGGTTTCAGCTGGGATAAGTTTCTTTCTAGTGGTTGCTGTGTTTTTCAGATTTGGTAAGAAAGGAACGTCAATAATGCATACTGTTTTAGTTGTTGCTAGATGATGTTTATATTATTCAAGGACTTTTTTCAGCTTCCCATAGGAGCTGAGAAGGAGCATAGACAGAACAACAGAATGGCAAATGGAATACTCCGTACCACAGACATCATGCTCAGTATACAAATGGGTTTGGCCAGCGGCAGGAATCTGCAATCACTGCTCAGGTTGGGCTGGGTAACCAATTCACCGGGTGATGAGAGTAACTTGCGTCTTGTATATTCTTTTACCATTATTAGTATTATAATTGTTATTTTCCTTTCCTGTTATTGTTCTATTAAACTGTCTTTATCTCAACCCATGAGGGGTTTTTTTCCCCTTTCCCCTCCTTTTCTCCCTTTTCTCCCTACCCTTCTTGGAAGGAAAGGGGAGTGAGCAAGCAGCTGTGCAGTCCTAGTTGCTGGCTGCAGTTAAACCACGACGCCTCATCCGTATGGACTTCTCCGGTGATCTGGTCTGCTGGTTGAGCCCTGGACCTTCTCTACCCTTCCAGTTTGGGTACTGTGGCACTGCTCCCTTGCCAGTGAGGCCACAGCCTCTGCCTGCCATGTTATCATGCTCAGGTCCCATCTTCCCTTGCCTTGGGAAGCAACCTGTCCTTGCTGCTCCCTGACAAGATGTACTCAGAGCATGCTTATTAGAATGCGTTTCACAGGTGACACAGACAGGGGCCATCTACCAGTCCATGAATTCCAGAAAGTCTGGGAAGAAAAACAGTTACAAAAGCACTTCCCAGAGCTCCCAAACGAGCAGCCCACCTGAGCCTGTGCAGAATTAAAAAAGCTGATATCCATAAAGGTTTAACAGCAAAAAGCTAGGTGTCATTGATGCTGAGGGTTTTCATGAATTGTAATTTTTAAATGAAGCACTCAAATATTTCCTTAAACAAACCGTAGGAATCCACATTTCCTGAGTTTAGGGCAACGCAGTTTACCCAAAGCCATAGAAGAAAAGAACTGAATGTGGGCATCCCAGTAACTCAGTCAGCATCTTAATTTTTAAACCATCATTCTTAGCTATATATTTTGTGGTGGGTGAGAGTGGCAGTAGGAACACTAGCTGAAGCAGTGAGCTCTTGACCTGGAAAACTGGAAAAATTAAGTGATAGCAGGTTGTTCCTTTTTTCAGCAGGAGATGGATTACATCTCTGTACCAGTAAACTAGACTATAAGATCCTGCCTCTGAAGAATCCTGTCCTTTGCCACTCAGGGAAGATCTGCTTCACAGCACAAAGTGAACACAAGAGAGCACTGCCCTTGAGCCTCTGTTCATTGGAAAGCCCAATACAGGTTTGTGGAAGGCGGCTCCAAAGAGATAGGACTTATCTGTTCTCCATATCCCTGGGGTATAAGATGAGGTGTAAAGGAACTTAATTGCAACAAGAGAGACTCAGGTTAGACATTAGGGAAAAGTAACAGAAATGGCAAGGGTAGAGGAGCACTACTGGAATAGATAATCTCAAGTGATTGTGGAATCTCAATTGAGATTAAAGAAACATAAATGAAGAAACACATTTGCAGAGTCAACTGAAGAGAGACAGAGCAGGGGAAATGGAATTAGATGACATGTTGAAGTCTCTTTCAGCTCAGGTTTTTATGATTCATGATCTTTTGATTCTTACTTTGGAGCAGATAATGCTTAGGTGACGAGCAATCACACTGTCTGGGTTTTCTTTGGGAAAAAAGGGAGTCCTGGTGATAGAAACTTGCTGATAATGCATCCAGCTAAGGAGGTTTTTATTTGAATATTCATAAAAAGATTCATATTCATGTGTAACAGAAACACATATAGTGGTCTGTGTATGTAAATACCTTCAAATGAGAACCAAAGAGGAAATCTTATACTCCCTTACTAGTAATCAGAGAAACTGGTCAGTAATCAAACCAATCAAAAAGAGTGGAGAGAAGGAAAGAGAACTCCTCTCGAAGAGATACACTTACAGAAAATTACATTTTCATATGTTGTTGACATAGCAATAGAGAGAATATAAAAACATCCATTACTGATAAACTCTGCCTACCTAAAATCAGGTGGGTCAGCCTTCCAAGCACACTAAAAGATTGGTTGTTGGCTACACAAAAGTGTGACATCGTGAAATGAAAGCACTTACCATTTGTTCTGAAAGTATTGAGTTTAGCAGCTATTTTTAACACCAGAATTACTAAAACCAGTTTCAACTGTCCAAAGGATAATACATTCTTTTCCTAGTTCACCTGACAAAAACAAAGGTATACGTAAGGTGCATAAAACAAATGTGGACGTTATAAATGGAAGAATCGAGTTTTACATGACAATGAGAAATGTTACCATAAAGTTAAAATAAAATGGACAAGATCAAATAGAGCACATATGAAGCTTTCCTTCATAATATATCTACACTCTGCCAAGGAAACTACATGCACTGTACTGACTCCATGAGAAGACACTGAACACCATCACAAAGCATGATCTGCACAGTCAGCTACACTACCACTTTTTTAGATTAGACTAAAACCTAGTGAATGATTGCATACAGTTATCTATATTTGACTGTTATTTTAAATATTATAGGAAAACTGAATGGAGTTAATTTGTTCTTTGAGGCACAAAGAAATTACTCTTACAATCAGAAAAGGTGTTAGGATTATTGACGGTGTACATTGCTGAAGCTGGTTTTAATATACTTGTCAATCATGAGCCACTAGGCATGCAAAGATGCATAAGCCTAGGTCATAGCTGGCACTTCTTGCCATTCACAGCCAACTACATCCTGGCTCTCTGGTATTTGCTGTTGTCAATCTTCTGGTGTTTGCAATTCTGACTGTGATACATCACCAAAGTATTGTTTCCTCTAATAGAGTAATACAACATAGCAAAAAAATAAAGTTAAGCATAAATATGCACAACCTGCTTTATCTATAAATAAAGGAAGGCACATCTAACCCAGATCTCTGATGGGGGATTGCTCTGTCTCTAGACTTTTTTTGCCTCAAACAAACTGTGAGATCCTGACCTTCTCCCTCAGGTACATTCTGCATTTTTCCATACAAAGTTATTGTATTCCTACCACCTCAAACAGATGCAATATTCCAAGAGGAAACTGTTTAGCAAACTAGCTGATGGACTGTCAGTACTTCACAGTAAATGGATCCAGCAATATTCTTCATATGTTTGGAAAGTGATGTATTGGCCATGTCTTAAGTTCTGGAGATACTTTTCCTATCAGTATTACCAGTGGATTAACACTATAGCACTGTGGTAGCCCAATCAAGATGTGCTATTCATAAATAAGTACAAGTACCTCCAAATCTGTCAGAAAAGAAGGAAACGTGTCTTAGAAATACCATATATCTTCACGTCTTAAAAAATCTTCACTCCCATTACTGTGCCCTTGGCCATGTGATGGGATTTCCAGAAGCAGCAGAATGTCCAGCAGAGAGATGCAGACCAGGGGTTTCAAGCACGCCATCCCAAAGATACTGCAGATACCTAACTTACAGACAGCTCTATAAGCCACATGCATCACTAAAAGGAAATCTGGAACTCCAAGTCACCAGCCAAAAAGTCAGTGGAAGGGAAGATAACACAAAAAGACCAGACTGAGTTGTGTCAGAGAGCTGCAGGAGGTCCACCTCTGCCCACATGCCCTCAGAGGCACGTTGGCCTTGCTTGAGCTGTGCCACAGCCATGGCTGTGTGGGGCACTCTACCGCCCCCATCCTCACTTGTCTTCCCAGCTCCACCTCAACTTTTTTTTAATTCTATTTTTATTTCACTAGCAACAACAGTTTCCATGATAAGTTCTCTAGCCCTTTGAAAACGGAAGGGTTTTGTTAATGGCACACAGTATACAGTCAGCATGACAGGTCACTCCCACCTCCCTTTCTTCTGTCCAGATGGCACAAACAGCCAGGATTACTGACCCAACTTTTACAACAGAAGTCCAACCATCTGCTTCCCTGGTTGTTTCAAATGGCTTCATAAACCAACTACATTAAACTAAGAAACTACCATCTCAGCAACTTCAAACATACAGGCAAGTTCTGAGTGAAAACAGCAAAAAAGCCTAATCTTTACTGAGGAATGCATATGGCACCCTTTGCTAGTAAGTGGCTTTACTCATGTGAGAACTCATGTATTTCATGCATGCATAGACACCCATGAGATTTTTTTTCCCCCTATATTAAATCCATCTGTAGAGCAGTTAACAGACAGTTAGGACAAGTGACACAGCCACTTCTTTATACACAATTCTGACAGCTACAACTTCAAAACCTACTAGATCATAGGGAAAATCTAGGGGGAGGTTATCTAAAATACAGTCATTCAATCCATATTACTATATATTTTCAGGAGTGTATGGTTTCTCCAAAAACATTAACTTTTCACCTCTAGTCAGGACAGAAGGAATGTCATTTAGGTTTTTTTATACCTAACAGATTTTACAAGAAAATAAATTATTTTAAAGTAAAAATAAATACATGCTCTTTTTAGAAGCTATTATTAGCTCTTTTAAGAATTAGAATGTAAGTAATGTATTTTTTTGCATTACTTAGGTTAGTTTCCTGATAAAGGACATTTTCTTCTGGTTTGAGGGAGAAGGAAATATAATTTGCAGCATGTTGTACTCTAAATAGCCTCTTCTTAGCCTCACTTTAAACAAGACAGAAGATTGTATTGTCAACATCAGTTCCCAAATTTTCACAAGCTAAGTAACATTTTCTGGTCAAAGGTATTCATCAGATATATTGACATGCTTCTAACCTACAATATGAAGGCTATTTAGGAATATCCCCTGGTACTGATATTCTTGTAATAAGAACACGCTACTAATTCAATGCTGCTGTATATAAGAGCAGCCTTTCAATTCAGTTAAGCCAATGTGCTTTAGGTTTCATATCCTAAATAGCTCTATTATCAACACCAAAGGACATTTCTGTCTTCACTGCCAATTACTTTTATGTTGTAATTGCACCTCCGTTTAAGAAACTACAACATGTGCGCTAGCCTCTGCTAAACAAAATATATTTCTTTTATCCAGGCTTCACAATGAAGGCTTATTTTGATTAAAGTAATATTCTTTATGCAAATCACCTTGAAAGCGGTAAACTCTTTTTCCTGTAAATTGCTAGGTTTAAAAAAAAATAAAAATAAAAATGCATAGATGCCTTTTATAGCCTGCTTTCCTTTACAGGTTATGACATCAGACACAAATCCAAAAAAGAAAGTGGAAATATGACCTGCTGTAATAATTCACAATGGAAAACACATTTGATGTGATACAAGAGGAATAGCTTTAGCTAAAAAGCTTCTGAAATATTTTTGTAATTTTTACTATAAATTATGTGCTTCTTCAGGGCAAAGAAAGACATACAATAGTGTGTAACATCATCATTTTTTTCCATAGTATAGTAAATACAATCATCCACACAGAAGGCACTGAAGAAAAATCTCACATCATGATGCTCTCAGTTATCATCTTAGCTGAATGCCTGAAAAGTAACCTTGCAACTTTTGAAATGCTATTTTCTCAGAGTAATACAGTTTTTCAGATCAAATATTAAGGATTTGATAAATGATGACAAATCTTAAACTGATTAACAAATCAATTTGTCTTACTCATTGCTTTTCCTTAAAAGAAAATTACATAAACCTGAGAAATACTAAAATATTTTCATTCAAAACCAGACAGAAATGATTTCTCAGTAAAGCTAAAATTTTTAGCTTTATGATTGCAAATTGAGAGAATAATTATTCAATAGCTTTTCTTTTCGAGAAAAATAAGGGGTTTATCCATGGTTGCCAACAGTGGACAATACTACAAAAAGCACTGTATCGATACCTACCAGTAATATTCAAATTAAGTGGCGTAACTTGTGATCAATACATAAGAAATAAACACAGTAAGATTTTTTTTTTGTGGTGGTGGTGGTTCTTTTGTTGTATTTCTTGGAGTAATTTAAAACTACCATACAAAAGAATAGCAGAAGAGTTGAATGCAATGGTTTCCCAGAGGACTCAGGAACTTCCAGTAGTACTCACTGCTGCCATGGAAGCAATGCCTTTCTTTGTGATAATATGGGTGTACAGCTCTGACATTTGCCTGACCACACATATCATCATTATATCTGTCCTGTGTAGTTACCTAAAATTCCAAAAAGATAAGGTAATATTTTACAAAATCACCACTAAGTAATATTTTGAAGATCTGACACTTTCAGAAATGTAGTTGTTCTTCAATTCCTTAAAAAAAATTGGACAAGTGTAAAGTTATAAAAATAAACTGAAGGTCTCCTGTCTTCTTTCTACCAAACAAAGTGCTTCAATTTCTAGATATTCAAATTATACAAAGTCTAACAAACAGTATATCTCAGTGTGGACTGCTGGATCAAAGCTGTGGGACTGTCAAATTTTTATCTATAGGCTGTTTTGATGATTAGGTATAACTGATTCTGGTTTTAGGTAAGGGAATATAGTTGATTACCTTCTGGTGTTTGCTCCAGACCTCTTTTATATAGCAATACAGGGTATTTAAATTGTATTTAAATGTTTACAACCCACCTCATCCCACCTGTGAGAAGAAATGGACAGAAGATAATAAGGGAAAAATACTACTTGATTAATCTCAGACTAAACTTTAATTTCATAATTATTGGAGAAGGTCTGGCTAAACACAGGTATACCCTGGTTGATTGTTTCCCTCTGGAAAGGGAAGCTGATATCTGTCCAATAGTTTGGTAATGCTGAGAAAATAATGCCCTTAGGGACCTCCTAAAGGTAGAGAATCCTACCTCTTACTGGAGATTCTGGTTTTACCCTCTTTTGCTCACCAATAACTTCAGCAGGTTTTTCAGAGACCAAGATGCACATCAAGTGCACTTGATTGCTCAGGTGCTGCACACCAGTATCTGAACAACGGGATGCTGGACAAGAAGCAATTATGTAATTCATTGATCTTAATGCATAACTTAGACTTGCCTCAGAGTGCAAAGCAACCACATTTTAATGGGAGAAAACCCAAACATGGGTAAAACAAAAAAGCTAGTAGCCTTCCTGTTAGCATTACATGCATTTGTTCACCAAACAGTATGTCTTATTCTTAATAAGGTTGAAGACGTACACTCTAAAGTAATTCAAAACATACCCAGCCTTAGACTGGGAAACTACTTCTCTATCTCTGAGTCTTGAAAACATCCATGATCCAGTCTTCTCTCTCCTTGTTCAATGATTATATGAACTTGCATTCATCATTCACAAAGTAGCCTACAATGTCCAAACATTCATAACTTCTAAGCTCAGATATCGCAATCTTTCATTCTTTTCATTTAAAAACCAACCAACCAAAACCCACACAGAGAATAAAGAAGTTGCATTTCCCAGACAAAATCCAACAGGTACGAAATGCACCATCCTGATTTCTTACCAATACAATCAGTGTGAATGTGTCTCACTTCCCTCCCTCTCCCATTTCCCACAGTCCACCTTTTTATAACAGTCCTTCATTCAATGGAGGAACAGCATATTATCTCCTCGGATATTCAAAATTCCTATGGCAATCTGCCTGGGTTACTAAAATACCTCTGAGAAGCGTCATGCCCTACAGCAGACACATCCAACAAAACCCCTGTACCAAAAGGCTCACATGGATGAGTACAGAAGACAGAACTGTCACAGAGTGATCAATCTGCAAGTCTGCAATCCAAAGAAAACATTCTTAATAAACTTCTGGGCCCAGCCTTCATTGATAAATATGCTGCAAATTTAAGGCTAAATTTTAATGTGGCATTTGGGTTGAAAACTACAGCTCAGATGAAAAACTAGCTTGAAGGCACTATAACAAAAATCCAGTAAATTCAGTAGCCCCCTCTGACTCCAATAGGTTCAGAAGGCTTTTTACAAATGCCCTGAAAGATGAGATTCATTTCATATTTTAGTCTTGGCAAATCCAAATCTTCCATATTCAGTGAAAAAAGTATGCATTTTAGTGATGCACTGTTTTCTGGAACATACTTATTTCTACTACTGTAATGACTTATTTCTGTTTGTTTTAAACAAAATTAATGCTGATAATATGGTTTTACATGCAATCGTGTAACAATTGTTTTGCCTTTGTTTGATTTTTTGCAGTATTAATTCCCAAACAGTGTTGACGAGGTTCACTTTGAGCTTCCAGGAGATCTTTGTGCACACAGTGATTCAACTTAGCATAATGTTGTTGGCAGTGGTGACTTTGTTCTTTAGTGACAGCATATTATTCATTAACAAACAATTATTTATTTGAACATAACTGAAAACAGCACACACGCCATCCAAATAGTTTGTCCCCTCCCAGGCAAACTAGAACTGGGTGCAACTTCAACAGAGCACAGTATTAGCTTTACTACCACTAATAGATAAATGATTTATACATGCACAGATACATTTCCCAAAACTAGTAATGTTTTTCAGTGATTGCATCTGTATTATAGTATGGAATATAAAAAATCTGTGATGTTTCAGATAGCCTAGTGTGTAAAGCCCATTTTCCTCAGCTTATTAGTAAGTATAACACACATATGATTCCCTCTAAAAGAAAACTTAACAGATGTCTTCAAGCTTTAGGGCTTTTTTTTCCTAAGAATCACTTTCAAGGTTTGTGCTCTTACAGTAGAGCTGATGAAAACATGATTGCTTTTCATGACTCCTCCTCTGCTGCTGGCTAGGCACATTAAAAAGACATAGCTGTCTATCTCAATGTACACATGCCATAATAAAATGTGTGTTATTTACTGATAAAAACCACATGACAGCAGTTTAAAACCAGGATTTATTCTGTCAGTCAAATTAGGGAGGCAGAATATCCTCTATGCCAAGTGATTACTGTCTGGGTCTAAGTGTGGCAAACTGCCAGATCAATTATAATGGTAGAGAAGAGGAAGTATGAAGACAGATTGGCTCAATTCTAAGCAGAAGCATCACTAAAAAAGAAACCCAGGGACATTTTAAAGCAACATCCCATTATTTAAAAGTGCATCTTTGGCCTACACTAAAGTTTTTATTTATATGGTTTCTTTCTACATAGAGTATAAAAAGGGAAATCAGCAGAGCTGTACAAATCAGGTGTAAATAAAAACCACACTGATTCCACTGATATAACCTGTACATTGATGTTTCTGAGATGTAAATTTCTGAATGTCAGTTTTTACAACAAAAGCCTAGGAATATAATGGGACAACATACTCAGAAGATATCCAATAAAATTTCAGATGCAATCACATTAATATACTACCATTTTCCCCCTTTGATCTGCAATTGATTTCAAGAAGGCGGACGGGGGGGAGGGAGGGGAAGCTAGATTGCCCTTCATACTCAAGTTTCTCCTCTGGTATTCATTATTTTATGGATAATTTACCTTTCCCGATGCTGGAGGAAAAAAGATAGCAGTGGGGCTGGTAGATTAAAGCCACTGAAAACTAATCTATGGTGTTAATTCTCTTATCATAAGAGGAAATTTAAGAAAAGGAGATAAACGTGTTCTGTAAGTCTTTTCATGCTATTATTTATATTAATAATGGGATTCGTCCTCTCAACTGCACATCTCTATTCCAGGTCCCTAAAACCAACGTGGGAAACATGAATTTCCATGAAGGAGACCAAGAGTTTAGTATTGTGGAGGATAAATTCATCAGCCTTGCATGGTGTGGTCTGATCAGTCTTCAGATGAAGCCTGAAACAAATCGATCCAGTTCTGATAAAAGTCGTTAGGGTTGATGTTCCACAACCGGTGCAAAATTAGTGTCTGATCATTATTTCATAGTGCAAAATGACATTGTTTTGAATGACATGTACATCTAAGACCCTGCAGCCCTCACCATCATAAATAGCATCTGGTGAAATTAAAACTGAGTATCTAGAAATGGATACAATATAATAAAATTAAATAAAGAAGAAACTTTCAGGATTTCATCCTGGAATAACTGCATGATGTTGTTTATACATGAAACTGTTAGATTTCTATTTTACAAAAGTTTGGAATTAATTAAAATTCAGACAGGTGCAGAAATGTAAAACTATGAAGTTCAAGAGATTTGCACCAGAGTAAAAGGAAAATTAGACCCATTATTTTGCAGCCCGCTGCATGATGACTACTAAGAGGATACACAATATATCAGGTCTTAAAGATACCTTTTGCTAGACTTTGAAGAAGATTTATGACAGAAAAAGGAATGAAAAAAGTTTTCTACTGAGACTCAGAAATAGTAAAAAGGCAAAAAAGATAATAGTATGAGAGCCTTAACATTTTTGATTCATTAGGGAGAATGGTTCATCTTTAACAGAACAGAGATTTAAAATGAGTAATACTGCTCTAAAAATCTGAAAATAACCACAGGAGAATCTAATGCTAAGCACTGTCAGTCGGTACTCCACTTTCCATTTTTTAACACACCATTATGAAAACGTATTTATACTACATAAATCTATCTTAACAATACAAAGTATTCAAAAGAAAAATAAGATTTTATACAATATATATATAACTGGTTAACTGATGGCTTCAAATCAGGAATCATCATACTCCAGAGTATTCTTTGATAGGGGGCCATTTCGTATTACATAAGAAACTGGAGGCAAAATACCATCCAGTTAACTGTAGCTCTGAGTAATTGTTCAGTTTCACGCCAGCCTGTCAATGTGTGGAATTAATATTTCTATCTCCACCATATAAGCAGGGGAATGTAACTCCCTCTATTTCCACTTTATAACTGCAGTATATAAAATAAGAAAGATCAATGCTGGGATGCTGTAATTATTTCTGCTGTCATTGCTTTAAAAAGGATACTGAAAAAAGATGCAGAGAATGAGCTGTGTGAATGATTAAAAATTAGAAATAACCTCCATTCTAATTAGACAACAAAACTGCAATCTATTTTTTTTTCATTCATGAAGAGGTTAAAATTGACTTAATTGCCAATAAATGGAGACTAGATTCAAGATTTTTTTATTCCCCTCCCCCCCTACCCCTGCTAAGGACAATTAACCACTGCTGTAATTTACCCAGGTACACAAGGAATACTCCATGATTTGATGCCCTTAAACTGTGACCAGGCATCTTTCTTGAGGAGGTGCTATAGTCCAGACAGAAGGTTTGGGCATAAACCAGAAACTAGTAAGCAGAATTCTTTGACCTCTGGTCAATAGGTCAAATCTGATGACCACTAATGGCCCTATGCTGATATTAAAATCTATGCATTTTAAATGGTTCTCCACATTACCATTTACTGTTTATAACGTATCTCAGGAAACAGAGAGATGACTCTTCTCTTACGACTGCCCTATCACTATCACTTATCACTAAGTCCTTTCTCTTTAAAGGAATTTCATTTTCTTTGTCAAGAAAAATTAAAGATATATTTCTCACAGTATACAACTCAAGCTGATTCAGTAATTAAGTCGAGTCAGCAGAGTAACTTCTAAAACCACTCCTGCTTAAAAAAGACATCTCACATGTTAGGCCAATAGTAGAACGTGCACATGCAGAAGTTGAGGACTGCCATCTGCTAAGACAAGTGGGAATGAACATCTGTCTGAAGTATCTGACAAGGTCCACAGCTCCCGCCCCTGCAAATCAGGAGCACTCTCCCACTGATGTCTTTTATGCTTAGCACAGGGGGGGCCCTAGTGGGCTCTAAACACAATCACAGAATCTGTCTGCACTTGGTTCACAGACTGAAAAGTCCAGACAGCAAAGCTACTTTGTTTTAAAAAGAGGAGAGGCAGATTTCTAAGCAAAACTAAGGGACCTGCCTGCAGTTTCCTACATTACTGGTCTGACTCCCTCAGTTCTGCCTCTAGCTAAATCACCTGGAGTGATACAGCATATACATCCCAGTGGACGATTAGATCAGCACAGCCCTTCCTGAACGTATAGATGAGGTGTCCCTGCAACATTAAGGATACATAAAAATTCACAGAAGCAATGCTGTAATTAAGGACACATACGTGCTTCCAGCTGCATCTACTTATGTGTTATATTTACAGGTTAGATAAGCTCTTTAATTATAAGATCACGTCATAGTTCATGTATCAATTAAATAACTCATGATGACTCTAACGTCGCATACCTGTGTTCTTGAAATTTAGTTTATGTGGAACTATCATTTACATCAGGTTTTTATCAGGTCTCTTGTACACTATGGTGAACAGTTCAATCCTCCGAACAGTTCCATGGGACCAAACCCATAAAAAGAAATCCTTTGAGAAATAGCATTGTTTTTTAATGCAAGAACTAAATTAGTGCTTAATACAGTAATTCAAATATCTAGACACCTGCTAAAATATTACTTTGGATTTCTTTTACAGTGTAATCAGTAAGCTTTAAGTTCCTCACTGACTCACTTCAGTCAATCAGTTAGCCATTAAGTGTTGTAATGCAACACCATATCAATATCTGAAATGAAATGTATTGCTATGGACACTAGAAATATTTCTGTCTAATTGAAACAGTTAATGTATTGTCAAGTACTAATAACTACTAAAGCCCTGATTTCGTAGGACCTTTTGCCCCTCCCTGGAAATTGCATTTTTATCCATTACATTTGTGTAATTCAGACAAGTGAAACTTCTAACAGTTGTTCCTGGCTAGATGGAAAAAAAAAAAAAATTCAACAGTCAGAAAAAATAACTAAAAAAACTTGAAGGAAAAAAGTGTATACTGAACAATCAAGTCCCTTCTACAAGCCAAAATACTAGTAATTCTGTTATTGACTTTTCACAGGTGGTTTCTTCTGAAATAAGGGACAAAATGTCATATTTTCACCTATGTGTGTCTTTTTCTCCATGTGTAAGTTCCACAATGAAATAATAAATACCCTCCTTGTTCTGGTAACTCTCACTTTCAGTACTATTATTATAAAACTTCTAGATCAAAAGACCTCAGGGTACAACCACAACTCACAATAGGTGATAGGGCAAGTCAGTACTCTGCAAAGAAACCTCCTTTGAATGGCAGACACAGAAATGCTAATTGGTTTAGTATCATAATATAGTCCCATGAATTACAGAACACAAAAATGTTAGAGACTTCTACTCATTTATTTGGAACTACTCAGTTCTTAATTTATTTCAGGGGCTTAGAGATATTTTTTTCTCCCTGAAACTAAAGACAGCAGAACGTATCATGAATAGATTTCCTCTTCAGTAATATTATTATTCCACTTGCTCATTGCTAACCTGTCCACAAGCAGGAATCCAATTTCCTCAGCCATGGCCACTCAGCCTTTTTGATGCTCCCATTTGCCTTTCAATCAGTTCCATGAAGGAAAATCAGCCTCTTCTAACAGTTTGGTAACTGACCCTAACAATACAGAATCATTGACTCACAGAGTAATTTAGTTTGGACATGACCTCCAGAGGTCATGCAGTAAAACCCCCACCTCAAAGCAAGGCTAACTTCGAAGTTCAAGCAGGTTGCTTGGGGCCCTTATCCACAGGTGGAGATTCCACAACCTCTCTGAGCAACCCAATCCAGAGCCTTGCCACTGACACTGGAGATTTTTGTCCTCTATAGCTAACATAATTGGTTTCTGTGTTCTCACATCACATAAGGTGTCCCAGCAAAGGAGATTATTCCTTTTTCTGTGTGTACTGAAGAAATAATTGTTCTCAGTCCATTCCGAGGGATTCCACTATTCCATCTGTCAGAGAGGATGTCCTGACTGTCCCATCTGATCTCCCATTCAACAGCTGACTGGGCATTTCATGACTCACTTCACTGAAGACTAAATGGTTTAAGGAAAAAACAGCCATTAAAACTGCTTATGCAACTCCGTATCATTGACTTTTTTTTTTTCTTTAGCTCTTTCAATATAAAATACGAATGCAGTTTTCCTTCACTGTGGTTTCACACTGACTCTTTAAATAGATGTTTTTTTGGTATAATTTCCAAAGTTCGAGTGTTTTCATAGGTTACACAGTGCTTGGCCACACTGCCAGTCCTTTCAGCTTGATTTCCAAAGAAAGTGTAGTTGGGTAATATAAATTTTTACCAGTGCTCTGGATGTTTAAATATGTCACCCGGAAGATCTACAGAAAAATGTCACCAGGCTAATTCCTTAGCAGATAAACAAATAAATCAGCATTCTTTGTAATTACATCCCTTCAGTATGAGTTATGATTTATTCCAGTTTCAGGAACAGCTGCTCTTCTTTGTGTATTACCTTGTATTCTGGATGTTTACATTCTAGTGATCCTTCTTGAGGCAAAAATGTACATCCCATTTTACCAACTGTTTTCCAAAAGGATAGTCTACTTCTCAAGCTGTGCAGAGATCCGAAAAGGATTTCACTGAAGCCCTAGTTGTTATAAGAGGAATATGAACTTACCAGTACTGAAAAATGAATGCTTGCATCACTGCCAGCATTTGAATGAGGTGGCATCTGGTCAAGCTGTCCTCAATACACACAGATATAGAGACATGCCAGTCACGGTGCAAAGATATTTGGAGGACTGCCAGCAAATCTTAAGTATACAAACTCACTATAGGTGGCACACTGTTCCAAAGATTACTTACTAGGGCACAAAATAACTCACTTTTTAAAAAGGTGTGAGTGGTTGCCAGGTAATACAAGTTGAATGCATTAAAGTTACTCTGAAGTAATACTCCCATACAGATCAGAGACTCTTCAGAGTCATTTGGAAAAACTTATTATAGGTATAATGAGTGCATACTATGTGCGTGATTCCAGCTAGTGATATCCAACTCTGTTCCATTAGTGCCAAAATTAATCTTCTTGCTATCATTCAGAATACAAAGTAATACTTACCTCCTTTGAAAAAAATTATGATTTCCAAGAAACAAAAATACCTTCTCCAACAGACAACTTAAAAGTTAACTATCAGTGGTACTGAGAATTCTTGTCTTCTCCAAAAAGCTGTGTTTGGGTACCATCATAAAGAGAAACATTGAGGTCGGTACAAATACTCCAAAGAATTAAACACAGGAAGAGAAATTCCACTAAAATCAATGGATTTGCATGACTTTACACAAAATAAGATGGTGGACCAGCAGTATGTAATCCTGGTGTGCCAGGAAAGTGGAATTTGACTTTCTGCTTTGTTTGAGAGTATTAAGGAAGAAGTATGAAGGACTGTATAGGGGACCCCAATACATTACTTGGTGTCTTTTTCACATGCTGTCATTCAGTATTTGAAATGACTCTTGGTTCAATTACTTCACTCTCACATTTGCCAGCCTAGAAGCAGTAAAAGGGCTTTCTATTTGACTTCCAGATGCAGTAATTGAACTAATTCATCAGCCTTAACAAAGCTTTGTCCTCCAACCTCCTTTCCCTCAAACCCATCAACCATGGTAATATAAGTTAATATAGTTGCATGATCATGGAACTCTGAACATGTTGGGGTTTTTTACTGTATAATTCAGATATTTTCTTTTCCACTTCTCTTTTTTTCTATTTCTTTTTTTTTCTTTATATCCTCTGTATCACTTTACAGTTACTAAATTCACAAAGCACAAACTTCCTTGCCAGCCTCAACAATTATTTTAAAGCTTGCTATGTTGGTTCAGTAATACTTCGTCCCTCAAAATCCCTCTATTTATTGCCTCCCTCTCTACAGGGAAACCATTCTGAAGCATTATCCCTCACTGCATGTGTAAAGATGAACTCAGTGAGAAAAATTCCATTATTTAAGTCAAAGCAGATATCAATTATGTAAACAATCCTCTAAAATTAGGAAACTATAAAACCCTCAAATCATTACACTTTGCTACTTTGCTGTCTGAACGAATAGACAGCATTTCTATTCATAAATCTTCTGGAGAACAGTTTTGACCTTCCTCTATTTGTCACATTGATCACCTCTCCATTCTGGAGCTTTGGGTGACCAGATTGTTCACCTTTACAGGGGTGATGCTCTTTTATATTCGTTTTTTTTCCTTAGCTTGCTACAATAAAGTGTTTCTTTCCTGCACATGGAATTCTGTATTCCAGTTGCATCCACAAGTTGTTGAAAAGTAAAGATACAAGAAAGAAGCCTACATCACTGACAGCAGAATGAAGCTGCTGATTATTTTATACAGAGAAATCTATTTAACTTCTTTAACATTTTCTGAACTTCAGCAGTTCGCACAAAGTTTGAACATACTTTTACAGACTTTTTATCAGAGAAGATGATGCAAATGTTTTACCACTGCTCTACAATTAGTTGATTTAGGTATTTTGCACTATGTTCAGGAACAGAGCTGGTCTAGAGTAGCAGATTTCACATACTGACAGATCACTTACAATAAAAAATAGCTGTTTTTTTCTTGCAGACTTTATAATCATGATGAAAAAATGACAAAACCAGTATTGGCCACTGCTACTACGGGTACCCTTGCATTAGTGGTATTACTAGCAAATCCAGACTGTGAAGGCAAATAAGGCACTGGGAATATGAAGGGAATAATTAAAGCACATCTGAAAATCTGGTTTTAGTTTGATTTCTTCAGGAAACAGACTAAACCAATTTTTTGACCTTTGTTCCCTCTAGTAACTTTTGAGTTCATCCATTTTCAAACTAATTCCAAAAAAGGAGTAGAAATACCAAAACGTATAATTCCTAAAGTTTAGTGAAACCTGAAAGACGTAGATCAAAAGGTATTAAATCATTACTTTCTGAGGAAAAAGTCAAGCAGAAGGTGGATGTTATGCATTCCTCTGGGCAGAAGCCTAGTTGTACAAGCAGTTCAGGAAGACTACCTGGACAAAATATGACAAGAGATGCCACAACTGTGGTAAAACTAGAATGATTTGTCTTTCTTCTGAATCTCAAGACAGTTGCCATACATTAGTTATCTCACAAAAGAAAAAAAAAACAAAACGCACAAAACCAGTAAACAGAAGACCTTAATTAAGTCATCTGAGAGAGAGTTCATCACTGTGATCTGTCGTTGTGTCTGAACTTCAACAATCAACTACCATTGGCACAGCTCCTTTCCCTTTCCCCTGTCCTCATTCCCATTCATCTCTGGAAGTCCCCTTCAAGAAGGTAGTCACGGCTATCAACCACACAATAACCCTGAACTGAAAGACTCTATAAAAAGGTTCTTAAATTATCTCTTAGTTATGACTGATAATGCAAATGCATTTCATTGTAAGTTAGCCAGGTTAACTGTAGCATCTTTGGAAGTGGTTTAAGGTCTACATTGCAATCAATAACTACAGCTGTCATACGGTAAATAACACCCCTTGGCTCAAGCCCCAGACAATTCTTATCTAGCTACACTCATCAGAGCACTGCCTGCTGTATAACAAAGATTTCTGGGAAAGTTACTGGTGTACAAGTGTTTCCATTGGCAATTCTGATCCAAGAAACTTTTTACATCAAACGCACATTTCAGTCATTACAATATGAATTAATTTGGCCCAAGTTATTCCTCATACTGTGTGCACAGGCCACAACCATGGCAGAAAAAAAATTTGCAGAACTGAAGACATAATTTAAACATGAGGCTGCTTCTGAATTATCCTGAGCAGATGACCCTCATCTCATTTCTACGTTGGCTTTTCTGTTTGATCCTAGGTCATCATACTACAAAATGGCACCAT
The DNA here is from genome assembly GCA_008921705.1 of Burhinus oedicnemus. Lineage (NCBI taxonomy): Eukaryota > Metazoa > Chordata > Aves > Charadriiformes > Burhinidae > Burhinus > Burhinus oedicnemus. The sequence goes on along the minus strand of VFFE01007242.1, from coordinate 2,393,004 downwards.
CCTTCGCTTTGCAGGGGGTTGGGAGGTGAGCAAGTGTGTAATTAAATACTGTAACTACCTATTAGTTCTGGTGGTGTCCCATTGCATTATATGAGGCGTAAAGCAAAAAGAAAATAGTTAATAACAGTACATCATCAATTAATGTATTAAGGTGATTTCAATGTGATTCAAATTTCACCATGACTAATTCTTATATATGCATCTATAAATGTCTTACCATGCAAGTTATAGTTTCTGGCTGACATTAAAAGGACTGTTTTTTAAAATTAGAAATACCTAAAGATATGCTGGATGCCAAATATTTCTATACATTTTACATATTACAGAAACCCAGAGTTGATAGTTAGCAGAAACAGTTACAGAGATGAAATTTTAAAGTGGGCAAAATTGAGAGCCAAATTAGGTAAGCATTTAACTTGATATTAAATTTGAATACATTTGACTTTCACGGGGCTCAGGCCTATGCTGACCTGTTTAGTAATGTTTGCCTGGATCTCTATTTTACATTTGAATTACAGAAGATTAAATAAATAAAATCATAACAGCCCTATATACATATTATTTAATCATAGTAAAAAGAACTACTTTATGTGCTCTGATAAACTGTACATTTAATCCAGCATCTGAGAAGATGACGACTGCAATAAGCACTGGATCGGGTCGTGGATCAGCAATATATAGAATCACAGAATCATAGAATGATTTGGGTTGGAAGGGACCTTAAAGATCATCTAGTTCCAACCCCCCTGCCATGCCCTGGGACACCTCCCACTAGACCAGGTTGATCAAAGCCCCATCCAACCTGGCCTCAAACACTTCCAGGGATGGGGCATCCACAACTTCTCTGGGCAACTTGTTCCAGTGACTCGTATGTCAAATACTGACTTTTCCTAGGCTGTTATTAAGCACCTACATTTATGTAGTAGAACCATTCCTTTCAGTAGGCTATTCTACTGCTCAGATATTAAGTGCCTACTCTTAATAACTCACCCAAACTTTCATTTCTTAGCTTCAGGCTACTGCTTGACTTTAGAAAATGAATAATTACATTTTAAGATTTTATACGCTCAACTCTCTGCTAGACTATTTTAATTTAGCTTCTTTGGTCCCACGTGTCTTCTTTGCTAAAGCTTGTATATGTTTTGGTTGCTTCTTTGGTGTTTTCTTCGGTTTTCTTTTATTCTTTCTAAACTGTGGATACCATAGAATCAATATAATGAAATTAATATGTAGTTTGTTATCTTTTTTATGTCTTCATCTGACTCCTTGGGTTCCTTGTTGTCTTTTTTCCCTCACTTTGTAATGACAGAATTTTTTCTGAGGTGTAAGAATTGCACTTTGTTAATCAGAATGGAAACCACTGTATTGTTCACTCTGAAATGTAACAATTTTCTCTTTAAAGAAAGAAGACAATCTTTAAATAGCATAAAGGAACATTACCACGTAGCATTTCATGTCAAGCAGACACTATCCTATCCAACTTCTAGAAAGTCTGCTTAAATTAATTTGCATTGAGGAAGTCCATATGGCAAAGCCAATATACTTTTATTGAGATGCTTGTCATTACAATGCAAAGTATCTCTTCTTAGGCAGCTTATTGCTACTCAAACTCCTAAAGAATATTAAAAGGACATAATTTCAACACTGGCAACAACAATGAATGATACTTCCCTTTGAAAAGGTGCTGCGAGATTTTTGAGTATCAAAAATAGCAAGAAATGTGGCTTTTTATGTCAAACATTAATTTTCTTCAATCCAGTTATTTTAAGCATTCTACAGGGCAACCAGTACCAGAAAGAAAATTATTCTATTAGTTTTTTCAAAGGTTAGTCCCATCTTGTGCAAAACAGGTACTTTCTTAGTCTGTTCCCTTGCAAGTCCAGTTCTTTTTCTTTTATGAAATCTCTTTAACTCAAGATTTACAAAGGGATGTTATCATAAAGACAAAGAGCAAACAACAATCAAGTAAAAATACTTGTTTCAATTTTGTATCAATGATTGTGTCTGCATGGCTACCATTGTCTTTACTGGGAAAATACTCTGTAGAAAATTTAAAGACTGGTGACTAACAAAATCAATTTTCAAAGCATTTGCTGATCTCGCTGACAGTCTTTCCACTCTTAATTTCTATCTACACTTAGTTGGTCCAAATCAAGATAAAAATTAAGTCATTTTCCTTGCTTTAGGCATTTAAAAAAGTAATCTTTTCAAAAGAAGCTATCAGGTCTGATCCTGGAAGTATTCTATTTGCAAAATGAACAGGGACTTTATCAAAAATTGCAGGATTACACTGAAATGTACACTGAAATGGAAATGCAAGCCAATGGGAAACACAAGATCTCAGAACACTAGAAGTTCTTTGTGATGATGTCAAAACTGAATAAAACACTTATCAAAGTGAAAAAGTATAATTTTTCAATAAGATCAAATCATGTTAATGACAATCAAACAAACTCCCTCAATTTCATGAACCCTAAGAAAAAATACCAAGGTAAGTCTTTCAAAGACAAACACGTTACCAACTGAGAATCCAGGAAATTAAATACAGTAAAATACAACAAATAAATTTTCAGTGGTGTCGCATAGTAGGTGAAATAACAAAATGTACAAATTGCCATTTTGACATCACAGCACGCTCAGCTGCTGGGCAGGAGAAGAAAAAAAAAATCAAAAACTTATTTCCACGTCATCTACTATTCTGGGAAGTACATTTTATACAATCCTTCATTTCATGTACACTCTGCACTGAGTTCTCCACATGAAGCAACAGCAGTTCGGCACTTAAATACTTATGGCCTTAAAACATAACTTTTCAGTGCTATGAAAAATTTTATTGACAAAATAAATATACGTATCACTCACATCTTCTAAGGAAAAGGTTTTATATGAAAGGACTTCCTAGTATGGGATGAGAGAGATCAGTGTGTATTCATTATGATATAGTAATGAACTGCATGCTTAAATGCTGCTTCTAAAATAACGCAGTTTTTTCCCTGCCATGAGTTATATATCTAACAACTCATATCACTTCTATGTTCAATGCACATATTAAATATCAATTTTAGTCAGATTTTTAAAAGCTCTTTGAATTAAAAAGTCATGCCTGATGTTCAAAGACATCTGTCATCTAGGTATATAATTGAAAAGGCCAGACTTCCAAAAATATTGAATACATCTTCAATAGACTTTCCAACACAGTTCTCTATTGAGATCACAAATGATGCCAAAGGATTTTGCAAATACTAATTAAGTGAAGGTTTGCCCATTTTGCTGTTGCAGAAGCACAGAGGAGTTACATAAACTACCAGACATAAGTCAGCATCACAGCCAAGAAAAGGTCCCAAAACTCCTGACTTCCAACCCTTAAGAAATGTTTTTCTCCACACCATGCTCAAACACAAAGGACAGCAGTCTGCTATTCACTATGGCTGCAAATGTAAGCATTTAAAAATTATTTTGGCTGCTTTATTTTTTTACTCCCTAAATTATATAAAAATATTATCAGATTTTATATAATGTAATCTGTGTTTTTTCTAGTAAGAAAATGAAACACTTTAACTTCTAAAAGATTTTAAATGTAAACTGTGCTTTTAGCTTTCAGATTCTATAAACTTGCAAGCATAAATTAAGCTTTAATGAAATTAATTTAATAGGAATTTTGAGCGTTCTGCATGCATAGTTTAGAATTGTAACAATTTTATAACAAGAATTAAGTGATCAAATGGCTTGACTTTAATAGTTACCACCACATTAAGTAGATTTCTAATTACACTATGGGTTCCAGAGAGAAAACCACAATTAATGAACATATGACCCAGAGTCTTTCAAATCTACTGGGCTGTGGGAAGTTTGACACATAACATGCCAAATGCTGGTGGGACAGTGAACGAGGAGGGGGAAGTGGAGAGCACAGTGAATTCATGTTGGATTTTACTTAAGCTGTGAATTCAGTCTCAGCATGGGTCAATAGTGAGAAAACAAAGTAACTACACTTGTCATAGGGGCTGCTCAACACTCTCCTTTTTACTGTCCTGCTTCTCTTCTCATAGCTTTGCTAAACTTTTCAATACGTAGGCTTACATACTCTATATGCGATATCCGCACAGCTGCAACTGAAGTCAATGGAAGCTGTTCTTTGAATGCATGTGGCGCTATATATAATGCTAGTTAGTTGAGGGCCTGTTTTTACAGACCGCTTCAATAGATCACCTAATTAATTATATCGAGGATGCTGAAGTACCTTAAAAAAAAAAGTAAATAAAATACTAACAAAATGACATGCCCGAAGGGCTGAGGAACACAATATAAAAGAGGATATTCTCTGATTGTTCTTCGAAAGTATTGCTCTTGGAGAAGAATCCTGACCCATGACAACATGACTCAAAGTGTCCTCAAAGCTCAGAAGCGTTCCCAGAAGGAGTTCTGATGGAGACTACAATTTTATTTTTTTTATTTACCTGTTTCTAAACATTCCAAATCATGAAAACTAAAAATGACACAACTGCCTCAAATTCAGTAACACAAGTTCAAATACTGGAGAAACAGATGGGTTTCCAACATTTTCCACAACTACTGAGTAATTTCATATGAGACTGACACTTGTCCTTCTTGAAAAATTTCTAATCAACTTTTTCTAATCTCTTTTTTCATGCTTAGATATGAATCGTACCAATACACAGCTGCTTGTCTTCATATGAATACTTTCAGCCAAGTGTGCACTGGAAATAATAATATTCTCTTTTCTTGTTTGCTTTTGTTGCTTCTTTTCATCTTGATCATTTCAGTTTTGACATGTTCCTGTGGTGGCTTTCCTAGGTAATCATTAAAAACACCTGTTCACTTGTGTGTGCAGGAGAGCATAGCACTCCAGAAAAAAAAAAAAAAAAAATTACTGCCAAGCAAATACTGTTTGTTTGATTTATTTTTTTTAAAGAACTGGGTAGTATACTACAAATAAAGTCAGGAAACTGAATATAAAAGAAGGTAATTAGACTTGTTTTCCCCTAAAAAAATTAAGGGGAAACAAATGAAAAATAAAAAAAAAGTGACTAAGAGGTACGTCATCAGACCTTTATGATTCCAAAACCCAAAGCACTAGATTTAGCAAAAGCAAAACTGACTCAATTTTTCCTTTTCTAATCTGTAGTTATTTTTTCTTAGGTTTATATTTTCCACTTGAGAAGATCCTAGGGCATGATTTCTTTCTTCTTGGGGAGAACAAAACTTTTTTATCTTCAGTGTCACGATATTACAAAACACATGCAACGTCAAAAGAAAAATTGTGTGTCTTTGATCTCAGAATCAGAGTAGGCATACTGATTATAATACTAATACATGCTGCTTTTTCATTTCTTTTGTGTTCAGAGTAGACTTGCCTGGCTAGAGAAAGGCAGTTATGGTCTCATGAGCTCACTATTTAGACCAAGAGATCCAATACAGATACACAGTTTTAAAGAGCAGAGGCCTGGGTATAAGAAACTGGCATGCTATAGAGTTCTCTCTAGCCGTACAGTTTATTCAGAGAAAGGTAGTAATAGATAAATATTGGATGAAAGAAGGAAGCTCACAAAACTGCAACATGATTAGTTAGTAAGATCCACTAAATGGAAAAAGTTGGACTTGTCTCATTGCAAATAAGGATAGGGTTGAACGCACGGGGATAAAGCAAGGGCACTATGCTTCTGCGAACTTCCTAAAATTTCTGCATTGTCATCAATAATGATATGACAATATTCTGAAAATTTACAAAAAAAGAAACGGAAAAACAGAACATGAAAACTCAAAAAAATGTAAAAGTAACGGTAGCATAGCCTTAAAAACTGGAACTTCTATCATAACGACTGATGCCGTATCACAGCTGTGCCATGAAATAGTCTTTGGTCACTATGGGATGGGTCAGAAAACAGTCTGTCACAATTATTTCAGCATTTTAAGCAGTAAGGCATACCTTTATGTGAGTCAAGGAATTAACACATATTCTCATTCACAAGTACTTGACAGAATTTGCTGTCAGTAAGAAATATTTCATAAGAGTTATTCTCTCAACTTTTTCTGTTCTGTTGCATGTCTTTATTTTCAAAGCCTCAGATACATAGCAAAATAAACCTAAATCACAGCTTACCTTTTATGATGAATTTTTAGAGAAGTCACCTAGTATGTCATAAATGCTGAAACCATTAAAAGCCTGTGACCAAAACAGGGTAATTTAAAAAGTGAATATGGCATTCTTTGGTACTATTTAAAATTAAAGGTGTCAAGTTTGAGGAAATAAGCTATCTTCCTCCTTTTGCATTTCTTGCAACTACAGAAATGAAGTAGCTGTGGTTCATTCATCAAGACTGACAAAATGGGTCCACTACCTTATTGAAAATACCCAGTAGGTGTTTTAGACTACATTTCTGACAAACATCTTTGTAAATGAAGAAAGGCTTTGACATTCAAACCATAACTAAAACAAGAGTTGGTGACGGGAAATATACTTGACAATCCTGCTAATCACTTCTTACTCTTGTTCTCCCTTTTCCTGTTCAACTCCTGTTGTAAACACTAACTGGCTGAGGTTACAGCAAGTAAATAGAAACTGGATTCTACAGTTGCAGTGAATAAACCCTACAAACATCTGAGCTTGAGTCAAGGTACAATTCTTACCTTCAAGACTCTCTTGCAAGCCTTCAGACATCTACAGTCAGATAGAAGTCTGACCTGTAAATCAAACCAGGAGATAGATGGATGTGATCTTATTATTGGTGCAGCAAGGGAAACAGAGATAATCTACTACAGATGAGAGAGGAAATGATGCTAAAACGATTTACTTCACATGGTGTCTTGGATAGGAAGGAGAGGCAGTGGAATGGCCCTGTATGTTAGGGAGTGTTTTGATTGTCTTGAGCTTAATGATTGTGACGATAGGGTTGAGTGTTTATGGGTAAGAATCAGGGGGAAGGTCAACAAGGCAGGTATCATGGTGGGATTTTGTTATAGACCGCCCAACCAGGATCAAGAGGCAGACCAAATATTCTAGAAGCAGCTGGGAGAATTCTCACAATCACTACCACTTGTTCTCATGGGGGACTTCAATTTACCAGATGTCTGCTGGAAATACAACACAGCAGAGAGGAAACAGTCTAGGAGGCTCTTGGAGTGTGTGGAAGCTAACTTCCTGACACAGCTGGTGAGTGAGCCAACTAGGGAAGGCACCCTGCTAGACCTGTTGTTCATGAACAGAGGACTTGTAGGGTTGGAGGCCATCTTGGGCACAGTGATCATCAAATGATAGTTTTTAATTCTTGCAGAAGTAAGGAAGGGGATTAGTAGAACTGCCACCCTGGACTTCTGGAGGGCAGACCTTGACCTGTTTAGAAGACTGGTTAACAGAGTCCCTTGGGAGGCAGTCCTGAAGGGCAAAGGAGTCCAGGAAGGCTGGACATTCTTCAAGAAGGAAATCTTTTAAGGTGCAGGAGCTGGCTGTCCCCATGTGCTATAAGACGAGCTGGTGGGAAGAAGACTGGCCTGGCTAAACTGAGAGCTTTAGCTGGAATTCAGGAAGAAAAGGAAAGATTATGGCCTATGGAAGAAGGGGCAAGCCACTCAAGAAGACTGCAAAGATTTTGTGAGGCTATGCAGGTAGAAAATTAGAAGGGCCAAGGGTCAGCTAGAACTTAATCTGGCTACTGCCGTAAAAGATAATAAAAAGTGTTTCTTTAAGTACATTAGCAACAAAAGGAGGACTAAGGAGAATCTCCATCCTTTATTGGATGCGGGAGGAAACATAGTGACAAAGGATGAAGAAAAGGCTGAGGTACTTAATGCCTTCTTTGCCTCAGTCTCTAACAGTAAGACCACTTGTTCTCTGGGTACCCAGCCCCCTGAGCTGGATGACAGGGATGGGAAGCAGAATGAACCCTCATAATCCAAGAGAAAATGATTAGCAAGATACACCACCACTTAAGATGCACACAAATCTATGGGGCTGGGTGGGATCCACCAGAGGGTACTGAGGGAGCTGGCGGAAGTGCTCAATGAGCCACTTCCCATCATTTATCATTTATCATTTAGTCCTGGCTAACCAGGGAGGTCCCAGTTGACTGGAGGTTAGCAAATGTGACATCCATCCACAAGAAGTGTCAGAAGGAGGATCCAGGGAATTACAGGCCTGTCAGTCTGACCTTGGTGCCAGGGAAGGTTACGGAGCCCATCATCTTGAGTGCCATTATGCGGCACATGCAGGACAACCAGGTGATCAGGCCCAGTCATCACGGGTTCATGAAAGGCAGATCTTGCTTGACTAACCTGATCTCCTTCTATGATAAGGTGACCCGCTTGGTGGATGAGGGAAAGGCTGTGGATGTTGTTTACCTGGACTTTAGTAAAATCTCTGACAGTGTTTCCCACAGCATTCTCCTGGAGAAACGGGCTTGGATAGGCGTATGCTTTGCTGGGTAAAAACTGGCTGGAAGGCCAGGCCCAAAGAGTGGTGGTGAATGGAGTTAAATCTAGTTGGTGACCAGTCACAAGTGGTGTTCCTCAGGGCTTGGTACCGGCGCCAGTTCTGTTTAGTATCTTTATCAACTACCTGGACGAGGGGATCGAGTGCACCCTCAGCAAGTTTGCAGATGACACCAAGTCGGGCAGGAGTGTTGATCTTCTTGAGGGTAGGAAGGCCCTACAGAGGGATCTGGACAGGCTGGATCGATGGGCCGAGATCAATGGTATGAGGTTCCTGCACTTGGGTCACAACAACCCCATGCAGCGCTACAGGCTTGGGGAACAGTGGGTGGAAAGCTGCCTGGCAGAAAAGGACCTGGGGGTATTGGTCGACTGCTGGCTGAATGAGCCAGCACTGCCCAGGTGGCCAAGAAGGCCAGTGGCATTCTGGCTTGTGTCAGGAATAGCTTGGCTAGCAGGACTAGGGAAGCAATCATCCCCCTGTACTCAGCACTGGTGAGGCCCCACCTTGAATACTGTGTTCAGTTTTCAGTCCCTCACTACAGGAGGGACAATGAGGTACTAGAGATGTTCAGAGAAGGACAACAAAGCTGGTGAGGAGTCTAGATAACAAGTCTTATAAGGAGCAGCTGAGGGACCTCAGGTTGTTTAGTCTGGAGAAAAGGAGGCTGAGGGGAGACTATCGCTCTCCACCTCTACATGAAAGAAGACTGTAGCAAGGTGGGGGTTGGTCTCTTCTCCCAAGTCACAAGCAATAGGACAAGACGAAATGGCCTCAAGTTGCACCAGGGGCGGTTTGGATTGGATATTAGGAAAAATTTCTTCACTGAAAAGGGTTGTCAAGCATTGGAACAGGCTGCCCAGGGAAGTGGTGGAGTCACCATCCCTGGAGGTATTTAAAAGACAGGCAGAAGTAGCGCTGAGGTACATGCATTAGTGGTGACTTGGCAGAGTTAGGTTACCGGTTGGACTTGATGATCTTAAAGGTCTCTTCCAACTAAAATGGTTCTATGATTCTATGATTCTGTATTCCATACCTCATTCTGTTTCATCCTTCTGTAATGTATTTCTGTCAATGGCCACTTCCACTTCTGGCAGCCAGCAAAACAAACACCATCTTTCTGGTTTCCTGTAAGAAATGAACTATCTAGAAGCAGCCGAAGAAGAAGTAGCTTTTCACAAGTGCTGCTCAGTGACTGCAATGTAAATACTTGTTACTGCTATTAGAAGAACGGTAGCTATTAAAACTCTGATGGTGCCTTAGGCTTACCTAGTGCTCCCAGCCCTCTTGTGCTAAGTGCTGAACAAGTGAATAACCAACATATACAATTCTTGTCCCAAACAGCTTATAACCAACGTAGATAAAACTATAAAATAGATTCATATGAAAACTGACAGGCAGACAAGTGAGCAAATACAATAATAAGGCAGATGTATCCCACTGTTCATTTAGTAAGTGTACAACTTGGTTGAAACCAATGGCAGGGAAAAGTATGAACAGGATATACAAGCTACCCAGTGGAATAGCCCCACGTGTGAGAGCACAAATACACTTGATCTTCTGTTTTTGTGCAACCAAATGAAAATAGAAAATTCTATTGAAACATTTTATGAGAAATATACTCCTTTTTCAGTCCAAAAACTGAGACCAGAACCTTCATCTTACACAATGAACTGAGTGATTGCAGAGAAAAGGATTTCTAAAAATTTATGTGCTGTTGGAGATGGCCAGCAATCTCTGCAATTTACTGTTTCCTTAGAGTATACATTTTGTCAGATGAGCTTGTAGCTGCCCTTCTGACCTATGCAAGTGAGCTGCCTGCCTCTGAACTGCACAGTTATGCCAATGCTACAAAAGCAGAGATCGAAGTGCTGAGATGCTGGCCACCAGATAATTGTTTCAAACTTTGTTGAAACACAAATCAGTTTAAGACATGAGAGAGATACCTGAACTTACAGCTGTCATTATTTTGATATAGTTTTTCTTTCTGATATCAATATTTACTAGTGTGAAAAAATGCAGTCTCATTAAATTTAATGTCAGGTATATTTTGAAAATATTCTTTGTATTTAGTAGGTGTTTTGAGGAGCTGGGAGGAGGAGGATACTTCTGATTTTCCATCTGGGTCTATCCTTATGGCCAAGATGGCACTCTGCGCTACTGTAGGTATCTTGTTCAAACATACATTAGTTTGCATGTGAACTGTAATCTGTAGACAAACAAATATTACCCTTGGTTAAAAAAATATATATACATATATATATAAAAGACTATGGAAGAGAGATAATATCTTCCTTCAGTCAGACTTAAAGATGATATAGTGAGGTGAGTCTGGGATTGCCAGCCTCCCCCTAGAAAGGGAGACGCTTCTCTTCGGAAGTCTGTATACCCATGAGGAAGGTACGCTGGCCCTGATGGGCACCAGACTTCCCTGCTGTGAGTGCACTGACCTGGACTACAGACGTAGCGCACCCGTAGATATCTGAAAGAGACGTTGTTGGGAAACATCCCAGGCAGGTGTCTCCTTCATTCCTTGAAAATCCAGATGTATTTAGTTTCTCAAGAATGGCAACATCCCTTGACATAGTGGATGGCCCTTCTCTTCACCATGGCTTTGTGACCACTCTCTGCCACTGTGCCTCTTGAACAGCACCAGACAGCTCATAGCATTTTTAATCAACAAGCTACAGTAGTGGCTCCGGGCAGGCATAAAGCACATTCTGCTATCTGGAGGGCACCATATGTGATCAACCTGCCGTATGTCTGGTGCATCTAGCACAGGAGGTGCAAAAGGTTGTGCCATATTTATCATGCCAGTGAACACCACAGAGGGCACAGAAAGGCATACCATGCTTCAAAGAGCTTCAAAGAGATTTCAGTGGTACAGACACAAACTAGTGTTTGGTCCAAATAACAAAGACATAAAGCTGTCAAAGTCGTCAGTTCTACCAGAAAGCATCACTGAAACGCTATATTAAATTTTGTGGGACAAAATGTATGAGCTACTCTTTTTATCCTTCCAGCTTTGGTGGGCTTTTTAACTTAGAGTCCAATTAACTATCTTCTGTATTAGAGTACTGTTGCTATTTTCTTTCTCCACAATATAAAAGGATGTTTTTCAGTTCATGCATAATCCACAATGATATGACAATGACAAAACTCTAACAAAAAGAAAAAAAGAAAAAAGAAATTTGTTGTCCTTAATTTAGAATTAAGTCATGATGGCACAGATTTTCTTCTCAACGCAGCTCCAAATCACAGGCTGCAATGTTAGGAAGCTCACACATTTTCAACAGAAATGCTGCATTTTATTTTTTCTTTCCGTAAATTTTTGTCTACCAGCTAAGTATGTTAGGTACAGTTTTCATCTCAGCACCATTCCATCAACTCCAGATTAAGAGGTCTTTACCAAAACAACACAAAGCAACACATCAGTATAAAGTGAATGTATTGGCTCTTTGAAGAGTATCTGGACTCAAAAATAAATAGATATTACACTTCAGAACTACAAGCTGTCCAGCATAGTTCTCTGTTTTCTACCAATAGTGATAAATGAAAGTAAACCTGTATTTCAGATCACGTATTTTATATGACTGTATCACAAATTGCTATAGTTGATTAATATTAATGATCAAGCTAAACTATGTAACCATATGCCTATTCTACATTATCTACCAAGCTGTGTGAGGCAAATAGGAAAGTTGCAAATTTAACTTCTTCAAATAAATGTAAAGAATAACCAAAGTCTTCAGAGATTATAGAAAGTTTGTCACAAGAGTTTATCAGCCAAACAGGATTCTAGAACCTGGAGCTTGGTATAGATCTATTCCAGCCCCTCTCAGAGAGAGAGAATCTAGTGCATGCACACACGTGAGCAGAGCTGGCTGGGAACTTCCAGTCACATTCGTCTGATAGAAGTGCAATAGGAAGTCATAAACCTTATCACAAGAAAATTCTCATTTTGATAGGAAAACGTGATTTTTCCATTTGGAAGGTTAAAATGAAATCTTTGGTTTGGGGTCAGTTCCATCCAAATCAAGGATTTTGTTTCAGTTGACTAAGCTGAAACATTATATAAGGGAGTGTATTTCATTCCATTATTTGCAAACAGATTTACACACATTGAACTTGCTGAAAGACCACATCTTACATGGTGCATGATCTTACATAATTTTTTTCTGATCAGGATCTGTTTAATCATCCATCCAGTTGTATAATTCTGAGTAACTAAAGGGAAATACATTCTAGCCAGGGAGACCCATGCTAAAGAGGAGACTGGGGGCAACAGGCTCTCAAACAGTTCCCAGGAGGTAAAGTACAACTGTGGAAACAAAGATTTCTCCAAACTGACTTGGACTTGAAGCACATGTTTGGGGTCATTCAATGGACTAAAATAAAATTCTTTCTTTTGTGAATATCCAGTGGTAGTTATACAGATCAGCTATAAGAAGTAATTCTAGAACATTAATGGTATGACTGTTAAAGATGCATTAAACTTCATTAAAAATTCACATATATGTTAGAGGAAAATTATTGTTTCCACCAAATGTGTTCTATTGTGAATAAACTGCTCTTCTAAAAATTATTTTCAGTTAAAAGAAAGGGAATATTATAGTAACAGCAAGAATAAGAGCAGCATCAGACACAGCCTTTTACACTAGGTTTGATATCATGGAACAGGAGGACGCAATGCCCTAAGTTGTACAATATGTTATTAGGTCTTGCAAAAATGTGTTTAAGTGTATTACATCTAAATGAAAACCTACTTGTACCTGTTGATAGCTGCAGTTCTAAGATCTGAACAGTTTTATCAGTTACATGGAACATTTTATTTTTGTACAGAAATATCCAAGGTTATTTGTGCTATTGTACTAATATAGTAAGCCATATGAAATGCAAAATCAATCTTGGCATATTCATAAGCTCTAAATCCTGTCCAGGAGGTCAGCTGATAATACAGGAAAAATCAATGATATTTCCGAGTAACATCAAGTGCACATTGGTTTTTTGCTCCTCTTTTACTGAGTGTATTGTTATAATATCAAGACCAAAGACAGCTGGGAATCTGATGCTAATTAAAACTGTGAAGCCAGAGTTTTCACCTAACTTATGTCAATCCAAAGCAGTCTAGAAGCTTATAAATATCTACTCAATATAGTGAATGCACATTAAAAATCTTCTGTGTTTATCATACTCTTTTTTTTCTAATATTGCCAAATGTTATGCTACTGTCCCGGTAACTTGTAAATTGGTTTAATTGGGCAGTCACGTGGGCTGGGTCCTAGTGTTGGAATTCCCCAGCAGGTCCCCTGTAGTGGCAGCAGCAGTACTCGTGTTATGATACAGCAGCAGCTACAAACTCTGATTCAGCAATAAGCAAAAGGAACTGGTCAGCTATTTCTGAAATTCTCAAGCAAGTATTTTGAACCTCCTCCAGACCACAGGCAGCAGGCAACAGTTAAGCACTCTGTGAGCTTATTCGAACAAGCCATCAGCTGGACTCTGCTGACTTAAGAGAATGAAGTAGCATAGTCAATAAAAGAGTTTCTTAGATCTTTTTTATGGGCTATGTCCTGTGTTTCCTTCTCTCTCTCAATATTTTATTATTGGAAATCAACCTTTTTATCCAGATGAGTTATACGTTAAAGAGGTAAGACTGTGATAGCCACAGTTATTGCCATACTCAAAAGATGCTACACGTCTGCTAAAATAGCCGTAACAACCTGCCATGAAAGCTCAAGTCATTTAACCACACAGTAAATTAGATTGGAAGACACCCCTGGAAGTCATCCAGCCCGACCTCATTTAAATATATACAGTCTTTTCAGGATGTATCTTACTTGTCCTCTGCCACATGGGTGGCTTGGAGAGAGGGAGTACAGATCTTCCTCCCAGAAGAGCTGAAAGACCCCCTGGGACTGAATTACAGAGAACGGCTGACACTGCAGTGTTACATAGCAGAGGAGAGCTCACACAGACATTTTTGCCTTGCCTAGCCAGAGTCACAATTCATCCCAGAATATAAACAAACTTCATTAATAGAGATATAGTTTGAATTTGAGAAGTTTCTTATAGTTTAAAGCCCTTGTTTAAAAAAGTGATGGGTTCTTTAATGGCTAACACTGGTTGGTGCTTTCCATTTTGCCTCTCTTCTTAAAGGCAATTCTGCCAAACATTCAATTTCCTACTAGCAAGCTACCAAAGGAGTGATTCCACAGTTGACTCAGAAGAAATAATTTTATCAACTGACTCGGTTAGCCTCTTCATTTACATTTACATGATTGCTGCAGAGAGGCTCCTCTTGGGATTAGATTCACGTAATTCTGGCTGTTGTACAGTTCTGCCCAAGACTCACAGCAAAATAACTTTTAAAGAATGAGAGTCAAAACGTGATTGTCTCAAATGTATTCAGTTCTGTAGCCAAAAGAACTGTCTTAGAAATATTCAGTTCAAGGACCAAACACGAAGATGAACCCTTATAATTTTAACAGCTCCAAAGAAAGAGTTTTGTCAATTTCCTATTTAAAAACATCTTTATAATAGTATGCCTGTGCAGCAAAAAAGATACAGTTCAATTTTAATTGCATTACTATTATTCCTCTTATTTTACAGATATAATGAGCAAGTGTGCAAGCACTGTATAAAGCATGTGAACTCTGTTTAGCTAATCTGCCTCCAATATGCTTTATTAAAGCCTTATGGCAAAGAGGTGGGAGTATTGGAGAGTCTGCTCATGCTCCTCTTGCAGTGCAACTGAGCACAATGAAGCGACTTGTTAATAATGGAGGAATTTGTTGCACTCTTTAATGTAAACCATCCTTCTTAAAGTCTTCCATCCAGAGGCACTGTGAATCAGGCACAAAAGTGTCCAGGAATTTTTATTTAGGTGAGCTACTTCTCAGCACTTGCCGTACATTGCTCTACTTTAAATCACTATTCCAGTCTTATGTTATTATGTCTTTATTAAATATTCATGTCTAAATTTGATTTTAATTTCATCTCCATTGTTCACTGTCACTCACTGAGATCTTCATCAAGCAACTGGCAAAGATTCAGATGGATCAACAATGCAACATTAACGTCCACGAAAATATATTAAGTAAAAAGTACTTTTGGTTGTACTTCCAAGCTAATGTCCTTGCAAGGCACATTTTTTATCTCACTTCCAGTTGTTCTTATTATTATTTCTTCATTTATGTTTTCATTCCACCATACTGCCTCTTTTTTTTCCTTCTTCCAAACATTATTAAAATGCAGGCACAAACTTAATTAGGTGACACCCCCCAAAATATTTTTTTGATCTGAATTAGCAGGCTAAGAGTATTATACTCAGAAACAGTTCCCTTCATAGAAGGGAATTATTGAATAATGAAATCATTTCCTTCACAGAAGCAAAGAAAAGTTTCTAAAAACCTGAAAAAGTACAAGTAATTTCCTCTATAAAAGCCCTAAAGTTCAAGTATTAACAGAAGGCCTATCAGAATTGATATTCATGCTTTGAAGCACCAATATAATTTGTATCGATTCAGCCAATAAAAAACATTAATGGAGTCGAAGGTGCACGTGACTAATTAAATCAATATAAACAGCAATATTAATCCAGACTTGCATCAGTATCTAGAAGCCAATATCATCCAAGCCCAGACAGAAGTTAAGCAGCTAATAAAATGGGGTTTTGCCAGCACTACTCCTAGATGATTTGAACTACAATTATCTTCACTTTCCTTTTGTGTGCTTTTTCACCATTATCGTCAAGTGAACTGAAAATCAAAAGCACAGTAGCTTCCCATCAATTAATATTTGTAACAATAAAATTGTTTTCAGTATACTTCACCTTGAAAGTAACTACTGAAGTGGGATTATTTTATGCCAATGTACATTTTGATTTAGTGATGTGTGCACAGAGGTTTATATGGGATTAGTAAAATTTGGCACTTATGAACTACTTTGCTCACCAATGACAGTCAGCACTTTCCAACAGGGATCAAAAGCATGAATTAATAAACAGTAAATTTACTCATGTACTCACAGAAAACAACTGCTTGCTTCAGATACCACTATTAAACAGCAGTTTATTATCCAATTTCATATGTAAGGCATGTAGATGAGGAATAGTGCTTGTTTACAGTAAAACGCAACAACCCTACATTTGGAGATATATCTTCTACATCAAATAGATCTCTGTTAGTCTTTAAGATTAAGCAGTAGCAAATTTATTTGAATATTTTAAAAATCTAATATTCCCAAAGTGGAAAGAGCAAACATGCTGCCACTGGAGGTTATGAAAATTAGGTCCTGATGACAAAGAAACACGGAAGAATTCATGGTGACTTGTAAGAATATCATTTCAAGGATTACTGTCCTGGACAAATTCCAAACATGTAATTGTTTTCTTGCTACTTGAAAATTCCTCAGCAGTTTTTCTTGGATTATTTATTCTCCATATACTGCACAATTCAGATGTTTTCTATAGTCCAGTTTCGCTTCCAAAAAGACAGATTTCACTGGTCAGTGGTGTTCTGACAAACTTTACCCTTTCTTTTCTAATTTTTGCAAAGTGTCCTGGAAATATTAATTAAAGGATTGAGTAGAAATATTTTTTAGGCTACAAACAATGCATACCATTACCTAGCTTTAATCCACCATGCTTAGCTTTATTGAAACATATCTTGGGAAGTATGATAGTTTCAACTTCTTCAACTATTACAAACTTTGTGGTCTCTCCAAAATTGAAATAAATCACTGAGATCCACATCAGAAAAACTTGTGTACTTTTTTCCTGTCTCTCTGCCATAGTGGGTCCTCATTAAAGGTAGGAAAGGTAGTGAAACCATGGCCATTATTTTGTCTGTGGCAAAATTCCCATTCACTTCACAGAGGCCAGGTTTTTCCCTACGGGTAGACGTTCTACTGGACTGGAGAAAAGCTAGATCACGTGGAAATAATTATCTTAGAAAGTGGAATGATATGTGACAAGAATATCTGAAAAGCTCCTGAAAACCTGAGATAATAAAATATAGCAACAACCTCAACCCAGTTTGGAAACTGTTTGCAGGGAAGCAGGAGAGCCTTAAATGTGAACGACAACACAACCAGTACAATACTGGCTAACTGTGTTGGCAGAATGCTGAAGCAGTATCTCAGATGCGAAATCAAATTCATTTTGGGGATGGACAAACTCAGATGTCTGCATGAAATTTTAAATATCATCACTGTTCATTTTTAGAGTGCTTTAAATGATGCAAAAAAAAAGATGTCATAATATATAACAAAGATATACGTATTGTAATGAACTACCTGTCTTGAAGAGATACATTTTAATGGTATTTGTTGAGTCTGAAAGAAACTAAATCGTTTGTATGCAGAGACATAATACTTCAAAATCTTGGGAAACTTTAGGTGAGGGGAGTTAAACTACAAATATGAATCAGATGTCCCTGAATACTCACATCATCAAACTAGTTCATGATGGGACATTAAGTTCAAACAGGATCGGAAGGCTGCAGTATGGACACACTCTGTACCACAGGGAAATATTTGCTTAGCTTGTTGGAAGTGTAATTCACTTGAGACTCACTCAACAACGCCCTTGTATTTCAACCAAGTATAATGATGTGACAAAGTAATGAAGATGGTAAGGGCTTATATAGAATGAAGTGCCTTAATTCCATTTAGCTGTGGCCTATGGGATAGGATGAGCTTTTCATCTTTTGACAGGACAGTAAAATCTTTTCTTTCTTTCCTCTACCATATTTTAGCTGGAAAGCTAAAACTATTCATTTCTGATTCCCAGAAATTCTTAAGACACTACGTTAAATACATTCCAACTCCAAACACTAACATGTATTCTCTCAGGTACCTCTTGTAATTCTTATTTGTTGTGGAGCATTTATAGAATAAAAGCCTTCCAAGTTGAACAGCTGAGTCTACATTCATAGCTCTTTCCTCCCCTCCCACTGCCCTACATGACCAAGCTAGCATGAAGTACAGAATATCGATTAGAAGTGTACTATGGATTCCTTACACCGCAAGTTAAATTACCGTATACTGTATATTTTTAATTTCCCACATATAACAATAAACATGATTGATTCTTCAATTTCAGAGCATCGTTTGGGCAATTAAGAAAATAAATACCCTTTCTGTGTACAGCTCGCTTTTTTTCTAAGGAAATGTCTGAAGTGTATTAGCTCATGTGTGACAGACAAATAACTACCCCTCTCCCTGTAGGCCTCATTCCGTTTCCTCTTTCTTTTATTTTTATTTATTTAGCAACTGCCATTCATTTTCACACCTGACAGTAAAAACCTCAGGATGTGGTTGTTGTGAGGAGGATTATCTTTCAGATCAATGCTGAAATTGATTCCAAACCACACTATTTATCAGCCTGCAGCTAAAGCACTAGGAGTCAGGAAATATTTCCTCTTTTTCAAATCCATTCTTATTCTGGTGTTGGAAAATCACAATACTACGATCTCCATTAATACACACTTTTTTTATTGCTTGCGCATGTGGAGTATCAATGTCAAACAGACAATGCAGTTAGCTGCATTATCAAATTCTCTTTAAAAAGAAACAGAGTAAGAAAACAACAACGTAACTAATCTTTGCACTACTGCTGAATAGTTGCTGATGCTAACTAGAAATATAGCCTTATTATGACATCTGACGTTTCTGAATTTCTTCTGCATTTCACATAAAATATATTGTATATTTCTATCAGTATCATATAATGATACAAGAAATACACATTAAATATCTCTTTTCAAAGCCACATTTACACACGTGGTTTTTGTTTCTTGTAAACCAAAAGAAAAAAAAAAGGAAAGAAAAAGGCCCACTGCACTGCTATGACTATGTACACAAACTACAGAACATCAAAAGAAAGAGATTCACCAAACTATTTAGGTATGATATAACAGTCATTCAGGTACAGAAGGTCAAATCAGTTAAACCCTATCCTGCTTCTGTGATTAAGAAACTTCATGATGATAATTAGGGACAATCTGATGAATGGTGAAAGTTAACGGGAGTTTTTCCATTTATTCTAGGAAGTATATTAAGCCTTTATTTGTTTGAGACTATAGTGACACTGTTAGGTCATTATTACATGACTTATATTGTAGTTTAATATCGGCTGAAAGCACAGGACAAAGCCTGTGGTGAAGCTTAATCTGATGTAGTACATAAGCTCCGCATAAATAAAAACTATAGTGTAAGTTACAATGCGTAAAGACACACAAAGTGTAGGGAAATTTAAAGTAATGTCAAATAATGTTAATATATGGTGAATATAAAGATGATACTAAGCAGTTAGATTAAGAAACACTGGTTTCTTTTAACTTTGTTTCAT
This sequence comes from Burhinus oedicnemus, assembly GCA_008921705.1. NCBI lineage: Eukaryota > Metazoa > Chordata > Aves > Charadriiformes > Burhinidae > Burhinus > Burhinus oedicnemus. The sequence continues at coordinate 2,373,205 of VFFE01007242.1, read as the reverse complement.
TTATATGATAAAACCTGCAGGTTTTGACTAATATTCTAGGGTTTCATCAGCTCTGCCAAGCCCTTGATGGCAGAATGGGGATGCTTTGAATTCCACTGGAGATGCAAACTGAAAATTGTTAAAATAAGATGTAATTAATGAAAGATTAATATTAAATAAATTGGGCTATGTTTAAAGCGGATACTAAATTCCTGCATTTCGAATTTAGACAGCCAATTAAATATCCATTGCCAACGTCTAGGAAGTCTTTATAGGAGGCTAGCGTTCAATTCTTTCTGAGAGCAAAGACCTGTCTCAACAGTTTGTTGAAATAATTTTGATTATTCAAGATATAATAGTTAACATTTTCGTGGCAGATTTAATCTTTGAAATTGTTTTAATATATCTCCTAACTAATCTTCAAGATATATGTAAGTTATTTTCACCAATTACCAGATTATTATAGATGTGTTTTGATAACAAAAGATATCCATAAACCATCCTTAGAAAGGGTAACTGGTATAAATAATCCCCTACCTTCTTGCTTGAACTTTAATACTTGTTAGAAGATGTAACTTTGAAGATGTACCCCAATGGAGCAACATGACCACTGCAGGTGTCCTCTGAGGCTAGAAGTAAACCTTGTGGGTTATATTACTGCTGTGCATGCTTCATAATTTTATAAAAAGCAAGGTACCACTCCCACAAGTGATTGTGATTTTATGCAAATCAATTACTGACACTCCAAGAGGAAACTTAATGACCTGCAGGGACACAAATATACTATGTGCATATAGTTTTTACAGTCTTCTATCAACACTTATATTGAGCTTGGGAAAACAGCAAACACTACATAATAAAGATTTCTGAACTATTTAGCAATCGAATCACTTCATGGGTACACTAAGGGAATATGAAATCTCGTACTATTAGCCAACCCAGTAAATTTTTCAGCATGATCACATTTTTCTTTACATTACCATTCTTTCTCTTTATCTTTTTATTTTAAATTACTCCAAACTTCCAAACAAAACGCAGAAAAGTAAACCTGGCAAAACAAGCCCTTCAGCTTTGGGCTTTCCATTTCAGTTTCTCATATGCACTATTAATCTCAAAACAGAAGGAAAAAGGAAGCCGTACTGTTCATAAAATTCTATTCTTCTAGAACCAGATGCAGCACACGCAGCCTGGAGCATTGTGTGAGGCCTGCAAGGGGTCCCACTCAACATCTAGTGCTCCACACTGATCACCTGAAGACTAGGTGGGGGTTGGTCTCTTCTCCCAAGTAACAGGTGATAGGACAAGAGGAAAGGGCGTCAAGTTGTGCCAGAGGAGGTTTAGATTGGGTATTAGGAAAAATTTCTTCACAGAAGGGATTATCAAACATTGGAACAGGCTGCCCAGGGAAGCAGTTGAATCTCCTCCATCCTTGACGGCATTTAAAAGATGTCTAGATGTGGCATTTAGGGACACAATTTAGTGGTGGACTTGGCAGTGTAAGGTTTGCAGTTGGACTCAATGATCTTAAAGGTCTCTTATAACCAAAATGATTCTATGATTCTATGACTTACTCATATTTAGAACAGCAAAGCACTCAGCAAGATGGAAGATTGCAATTTTTTATTATCTGTGTTGAATTAATTTTAAGTATGATCAATACAACCCAAAATTCCTAATAACACACTATTATTCATTAATTATTTTGACTTTTTCTTAGAGAAATGCAAAGAACAATGTTTTCAGAGTTCACAGAAATTCATTTATATCAATGAAAATAAAATCATATTTAAAGGTGTTTTGTTTCAAGTAGAAGTGAAAAATTACACACCAGATCTAACAGGAAATAAAACAAACTAAAATAAGTTTATCACACATATATATAAAATGATTGGAAATTCATATTCAGCATTGTAGCACCTCATTTCTAAGACAACAATCTGAAAGCAGCTCATAACACTTCATCAAACCACTAAAAATACACTATTGTTTATGTTAAAAATAAAAGATAGGTGTTTTGTACAGCAGGGTTTGCTTAGGAAACTGCACTTTAACTATCTTAACTGTGTCTTGAGCATATCAGTAAAGAGCTATCACTGAAACACCCTGATTCGTGGGAAAATGTTGGATGAAATGGCATTATTATTGTATAGTACATTCTTAGTAACAAAACCTCTTAGGAAATGATTCTACTGATATACACAGCTATGACTAGTGTGCTAGCCTTTTACTTTGGGCATAATAGGCTACTGTTGGTTACTTTTTATCACATTAAGCAATTATTTCCCACTATAATTCTTGACTCATTGGTCTGTCTACTTATTTCTAATACAGATATAAAGAAACATTACCCAGATAAATGTGATCTTACAGCTACATATCACATTTAATAAAATCCCATTAGCCAAGGAAAACGCATCAGTCAAGAAATTATCAGAGACCCACAATGTCTGTAACTTCACAGCTCAATTTGAATTAGGGTCAAATCCCTTGCTGAGGTTTTCAGGATATAGCTGAGGGCTGAAACTGACTCCTTTTACTCAAATGTTGAGCAAAAAATTGTCTTCAGTGTTCACAGATACTTGCTCTACCTGTGTACAGGCAGATGTATTTTCATATTATGATGCAACATACTGATCAAGCCCCTGGACTTGATTTAGAGTACCTGGATTCTACCATTCACTTTGCCATGGTCCTACTTTGTGATCTCTGAGCAATGTTTCACCTCTTTCCCATTTATTTTGTCTCATTTCTCTATCTATGCTGCAAGTCCTGATCCCACTAGATGTGGTGACATAGAATATCATCATATCTAACTTTAAGGCACCTGATCGCTACATGGAATTTATAATCTATGGTAGGCATGGAAATGACCTAAATAAGGACAGCTTAGGGCCTGAAAGCAGGATTCACAACCAGAATGCAAAGTAGAAATCCACCTGACCTCGACACTAGGAGCATGTTGTCCTTGTGTAATGCAATGCCACATAGACACAGGAGCTACCAATGAATAAAGGTTTCCAGCCTTGAAACCAGAAGAAACTGTGAGCATATGAGTTCACCAGAACAGAATAGTTCTGCAAAGTGCGGGGTGAATTGGCCTAAGCATTGAGCTGAGCTACTAAAGGTATGTAATTTCCAGAATATGAGCTAAAATAACTGTACAGTTCAGCACTGCATGACATAGGCAGGTCTAGCAACAGGAGGAGAGGGTGTTCATCGGAGTCTAGGTTTCTGCAACAGACCTGCAGGCAAATGATTAAAAGAGATTTGGCTTGTTACCCTCTGTTTCTTTAAGAGACTGAAAAAATATCCCTCTAGGTGTGAACAACCATCTTAGTCTGCTTTGCAGCCGAATATGGAAAACTTACACAGTTAGTGTCTTGGACTCACAGAATCACTGGGGTTGGAAGGCACCTCTGGAGATCACCTAGTCCAACCCCTCTGCCAGAGCAGGTTCACCTAGAGCAGGTTGCACAGGATGGTGTCCATGCGGATTTTGAATGTCTCCAGGGTCGGAGACTCCACCACCTCTCTGCGCAGCCTGTTCCAGTGCTCTGCCACCCTCAAAGGAAAGAAGTTCCTCCTCATGTTGAGACGGAATTTCCTGTGTTCAAGTTTGTGCCCATTACCTCTTGTCCTATCACTGGGCACCACTGAAAAAAGAAAACTCATCAAAGATCTAGGATACTATGATTAGGTCTCCATCCACCTGAATTAATTTAAATTTATATTTCACATATATCACAGTTCCTTAATCCCTTCATGCTTAGTTCCTTAATCACCAAGCAAAAAGCTCATGCCATTCTTAGTCTGTTTACTTCAGGTATATCCTTGTGAGTGAAGAGACTGAAGTCTACAGAGATAAGGAAATAGGCATTATGATTTAGTACCTGAATGAATGAGGACACTCACCTGAGAACACAGGTGAATGGAAGCTAGCATTACTGTACAGCTTACCTTTTTACATTTAGCAGTCTTTACATATAACACATAAATAGTACTGAGAACAGGGAAGAGAAGTCAGGATTATCACATCATGATGAATACTAGAGGTAGGTCTCCCACAAAGCCAAACCTGATTCCACCGCTTCCAGCCCCAGAAATCTGCTGTTTCTTGTTGCACTGTCTCCCTTTTTCAAGAGAAGGGATGGAAGACAAGTCTCTGCCACCACAGTCTTATCTCTGCTCCAGTGGCCAAGAAGTGTCCAATCTTCTAAGAGGTTAGAGTTACCACTGCTACGGACTGAAGCACATCTACAACCATGGTTATCGATTAAATGCTGTGACCTCCATGTTACAATATAAATGGTGGACAGAACAATTACTGTGACTGATGTGCTGAAATCTGTTCTGTTACTACATGCATTAGGCATGGTCCAAGGATTTCTGTTGCTCTGGAGTGGAATTATCTGTTTTGTGAACTCTGAAATAGGTTTAGGTATGTGGTAGAGGCGTATAGATAGTAACCCTTCTGCATACCTAGATGGTGACTACTTTGAGTAGGTTCAGTTACAGATGTGTAAGCACATAAACAATTTAACTGTCAGAAAACAAGATACTAGTCCACATTTGATGGATCACATACTTAGATTTGGCATACGAGCTTCTTCTTTGTTCCAGGACAGGATCAAATATGGGGTCCTGGCTACTCATGGGTGGTATCGTTTTAATTTTTTATGACAGTGATTAGATAGAGATCTTGACAGCACAGTACTATTAACAGCAGGTGATGCTCAGCCCTGCTTCTCTCTCACTTTCCTGTGGTAAGTCTTCACATCAAAAATTCTTCTTCCGCCTGTGTTTAGGGCCACTGGTTCTGCTCCAGTTTTCTGGAAACAAAAACCTTTCCTTGAATACTGCCCTCTCTCTTACATTGCTGTATTCCTGGAACTTCTTTATTTTTTCAAAGAACAGGAAAAGACAGTGTCCTTTATAATTCAGAAAAAAAAGTAACCTGTGAACGTATTTGTGTTTAATCAATGAATTCTATCCCCACCATGATGAGGAAGTCTTGTCTTCTTTAGAACATTTTCTTGGGTCTTATATGACCACCCTCTTTTCGTATACTTCTGGAAATGTTTCCATATCTGTCTTCTGAGATCTGTCAGATTACTTTTTTAAAATGGTTATCCATACATCTACAAGAACTAAACCTTCATTCAGTGTATGATAAGCAACTCAATTGTAAGAGTCAAACTTCGACCAAATGCTGAAGAAGTTGTATTAAGCTTGTTTATTTCTCAAATAGAGTGTCTCAGGTACAGTCCTGATCACACAGAAAATTCTCAGAGTATAATTCACCACACTGAAACACTTTCCTTCATGCAGGTGCTTCTCTTTTCAATAACCAAAACATAGTTAAGAGATACACTTCACCACTGCATTACTACAGCTGTCTGTCTGTGCCTTTCAATTGCTTTCAGTGGAGTTGCACTAGAGTAAAACTGAAGCAACACAGTGCTTAATCAACCCTAATATATGCCCTTGATAGCTTTTTGTTTCATTCCATCCCATTAACAGGCTATCTGGTATGGCAGTGCAAGAAGATCATTATGTCTTAATGAGGTGATTAAAAACAAAAAATATGCAGTTGTTGCAAAATATTAGAATGGACTCAAGGAAACACCAGCAATATTTAATATACTATTCCAATACTTTATTTGCTGCTAACTGTAAAGTCTTCAAACTGCAATTCTGTAGTTGTATCTAAGATATAAATATTCCTCATGTTAAAGCACTCACTGATACTTCAAAATGTTGGACTAATTTTAGTATTATTTACAGGTGTTGTTTGATACTATTTTACTAATCTGTGGTTCTCAGTGTCTAGCATTTAAAGGAAGCACTATAAATAAGGTTATGCTCAAATTTGAACTTTGTACAATTTTTTACCTTGTAACAGATATGCTAGAGGTTTCAAAAAATGTTTCAAAACCAGTGCTTGTACTGACACAACTTCTGAAAATATTAGGCTTGAAGGACCACATATCCAAAGTTACTCAGGTACCTACCTGAGTTGGGCAGATGCCTAATGGTACTTCCCAGACTACTTGTCTCCCCGCTCCCTAGAATTTGACAGATTTGGATTAATTCTGCTTCATTCAATTTTGCCAACCCAAGGACTTCTGTAGTGTTAGCTTCAGTGTACCTGAAGTCTTCCTAAAGAAAACAAATTACAACCCACAAGACCTAAAATAAATCAATTATTTTATACGTGGGTGCCCTTTAACTGAGAAAGAATGTAACAAACAATACAAACTCCAAAGGCAATTGAGATAAGTTTAAAAAAAGCAAATAGGAGAAAATATACGCTATTAAACCCCTCCTCTGTTAATCACATATCTACAAAACGCAAAGTTGTATTTGAACTAATGCTATCTAAACATACAGCAGAACTGAGAAAATTACTGGATTTGAGCAAATTTGGGAATGAATACAAACTCCAGTTGCCCTTTAACTAAGTACTTTACAAATTATCTGCCAATCTTGTATATGTCTCAGACTAAATATTTTAGTACCCATTGTCCATATCCCTAACTCTGCTGCTTTATGATATTTTAGTTATTTCAAAAAATCAGGAATAATCTCAGTGGCATGAGTGTATAATTGTTACTAAGTTATTCAGAACCACTGTTTACCCAAAGGAGAAGCGTATTGAAATGCTATGACAATGTCTTTAGTCTGTCTTCAAATCTGTAGTAGAAAATGTAATAGAAAGCGAAAAAGAAGGCTCTAGCCAGAGGATCTGTACTGAAGCAGAGTAAGAAACATGTAGGTGAGTAATATAACTTGAAAGTAGAAAATTAAACACTGCATTAAACTGTGTGTTATTTACTCCTGGATAAACAGAGTAAATCTCAGATACGGAAAGAACTCTGCAACCAATCTCAAGAATTGGGTTTAATGTATGCACATGCTCAGCACTGCTCCACATCATATGCAGGGAGACCAGACTTCTACACACCAAATATAAAAGCTGTTCTGCCCATGCACAAACGCCATCAACAAGCTCATTTGAACTTAGAATGTCTGTGAGAAAAAAAAACAAACACATTGCTGACCTTACGGAAGCACTTCATATTGTCTTTTCTAAACAGAGCACAGACCAGAAGATATTCAAAAACAGATGACATGATTACATTTTTCATACTATAATTTCCAATTTTTTCCCTACATTTTGAGAAACATAGTACTAAATTATAATGAAACTGCATGCAAGGTTTTAGGAAAATATGAGCAGCTAAAATAGAGAGGCTTCAAAAACTTGGAGAGGTTGACTAAAGACTAACTAATGAAAATTAGTTAACCCATCTGCATCTAAGGAAAGAGCCTGTTTTGTAACTTATTTTATATACTATTTCTTAGCCACAAGAAGTTTCTACATATAAAAAGCTTTAAGCTTGTTTATAAGCTATGCAGATATGCCACAAAAGTAGGCAAAAGAATCTACAACCTGTCTAAGCCATGTAGGATTAGTTATAAAACAAGTGAAAAATAACCAACAAAGAAAATCCACAAAAGTTTGGTTGCAAAAGCTCGGTTTCCAGAATTAAAAACCATTTTGCTTTTAAATTCATGTCAGCTGGATATCACGGAGACTGACAATATATGTATATGGTACTTTTTTTCTTGGCTATTTCCAACAAAGAAAAGGGTTTAATTTCTATTCAGAATGACCCTCAGAAATTTGTATTTAGTTTCTCATTTGATCTATATTGTCTGCCTTTCCACTGCAACTTCTTGAAACTTGAATGAACTTCCGTCTCCTCACATAAAGTACCTTTAAGTTACAGTAGTGCAGTTGCTTGCCCATAATGGAAAAATTGTAGTCTCCTCAGGTTTTTTCATATTAAATAATTTCTACTGTTGTAATTCTTCCACTTTGGCCATCTTGTCTAAAGTCAGCAACATCAGCAAAAACACAGTATTAGATGATGCTTCTATGAAAATACTGCTGTAGTGCTGCAGATTGATACTGTTCTTACACGGTTGGTTTATTTATTCCATAAGTAAGCGTATGAAAAATATTAAACTAAAATGTAGTGCTTTATAAAGTTAGACATTACATGCAGAAGTATATAATAAAGAAATGATAAAAATAGGTTTGTGGCAGAAAGAAACCTATAGAAGGTATTTGACTATTTGTAAGGTAATGACATCATTTTGTATAGTGAAAACTCTGTGTGTACATATAGGTCCATATATAACTCTATACGCACATATGCATCATGGATCATTCTGCTTACTTTCAGATATAGACTGTCCTCATAAAATACTGTAAAGAGATACTGTATGACCCATTTTCTCAACATCTTTGGATACCATATTCTCAACATCTTCGGATAGAGCCCATCTAGTCCCCTGGATTTGTATGGGCCAATTCCTCACAAGTAATCCTTAACTTGATCTATGTCCACTGCTGGTGGTTCTCCTCAAATCCAGTCACTAAGCACACAAGCCTGGAAGACCTTGCAGGTGAAGATAAGGGCAAAGAATGCATTGAGTACCTTGGCTTTATCTCTGCAGGGATGGGAGGGACCATTTTTTTGCCTGAAGGATGCTGTCCTTAAAGACCTGACAATTTCCTGACTTCATTTACCCTTCAGAGTTGCTTCCCACGGGACCCCAATTACAGTTTCCTGAATAACGGGAAGTCTCTTGCTTGTACACCAGGATCTGCACTCTGCTGTTCTCCCTCTTCACTCCCTTCAGAATCTTGAACTCTGTTTCATGGTCATTACATCCAAGCCTGTCACTGATTACCACATTTTACCACATCCATTTCTTTCCTTGTTAGTGAACAGCAGGATCCAGCTGTGCATCACTCCTGCTTGACCCATCCAGTACCATATCCAGAAGTTATCCCCAAAACCTATTATAAGCCTTCATGACCAGAATGTTTAAAAATCTATCAGGAAGTGGAGAGGCAGGGAGGAAACAGGGAGGCCTAACAAATGGACTGATGGTGATCTTGAACAAGCCTCGCTTCTCTAGAAAATTTGTTTAATTAGCCATACAGAGAAATTTTACCTAGTGTTTCCAATGGAACAGTAAAGCATACCAACCTCTTTTAGCCCTACCAAGTACCCTGTAGATTCAAATGCTAGGCAGAGAATGTATGGTATGCCTATACACAGTTGCAACATTAAGTGGCAATTTAGCAGCACTAAACCACAAATGAAAGAGACATAAAATATAAAGTGGGTCTTTCAAAATGGAGTTCAACAGGCAAGCTATCAAACTGACACTTTTTTACAGTCATAACCCAATGTTTTAGTGTACAAATTCACAATTCATGACACTCAGAAGCGACCTTAGAAACTATGCCACGGATATACTGGGTATCCATATCCCCTAATTAAAAGGGAAAAAGAAGCGCCTAATTATCCTGGATCTAGTGGCCCAGTCAAAAATTTCCCCTCCTGCTCCCAGTATTGTACATTAAGGACTTACTACCCTCTCTCCTTTACCTTTGCAGCATTTGCATTTGAACAGTCGTGTGTTCACATACTGAAAACTCTGTCTACGTGGTGATAATTAAAAGACGCTACACAAACATGAAATATATTTTAAATAAGATACAAGAAACAAAAATTTATTTCTCTTACGTTATATAAATGTTCCCCTAGAGTTAGGAATCCAAATAAAAACAATTCATTCTAGGGGGAATTTTTATTGCAGATTTATATATCCCTTAGTTTTATTACAAAAGTGCTGACATACATCTTTGGAATCACAAATGCGAGGCTGTATTGTTTTTCTATTCATTTCAAAAACACATCTATTTCCAAAATCTTGACAGATGTATTTTATTGCTCTTTACCTTCTTGTCCCCTCAAATAAAAATTATTTGTCTATCAGTAAGATACGTATCTTCTTTTTTATGTTCTGTGACTGCTATATTCTAAAATGTAAAGAACTATAGAATGATGAACATCCAATGTTCACTTGAAGCAACAGTATAGTAATTTCTCCGTAACTCTTGAAAGCGACCTGAATTAACTTGGTAGAAGTCTCAATGGTATAAAGACAAACATATTAGGAAATGGTTAAGATTACTTGTTGGTCTAGAACATAATATACCACAAGATTGGAAGACCTAGAAAATGCGTGTATTTTTTTTTTGTCAAGTAAGCTTAACAGCATACATACCACGCCAGCTGGTGTTAGCAATTTTGGATCTGGATAGCAATACAAAAAGAAGCAGTTCTTCAGGAAAAACTCTACTTGCAGCTGTACTGTATATTCCCTGAGATTCTTACTGGAGCATCCCCACTGATCTCAGCTAAAGACTTCTGGCAGAAGATGGAGTATCGTCAGTCTGAAAAGTCCCAGATCACTCCATTTTATAAATAAAACCATGAAACCCAGTCAGAAAGCTACATCACCAATTACCAAGAACATAAGGTAGCTATATAGTGTCTTTGTTAAATTATTACATTCCCTGCCAAGTATAGCTCAGGGCAAATACTTAGTATAAGTTTAAAGACATGCAGGTCTGCATTTAAATGCAAAGACTGCAATATCCTGATTTAATACCTCTTCCTTACTGCTACTATTTGGCTACTGTTTTAACCAGGTGTTAAACCAGCTGTGTGACAGCTCAAGTTCTAGGCATGGGGAGAAAAAGAGCATTTGAAAGTTAGTGGGTGAGAGATAGTATTTGTGCTTTTGAAAAGCTCCCTCAGTGTTAAAGATACATCCTTACAGACTTGATTTTCCCACTGTTGGTTTGCCTATTGGAAATTTGAGAATGAGTCACCTGAAGAGTCGTGTTTTCATCCATGCCTAAGTGATCTCTTGACACTGAAAAATGTATGCACCTGAATCTGCATCCAATGAGACAGAAAAAATACTATTTCTTTTTTATTTTCCCTGCAACTTAAGAAAGCACATATAGACTTGGGAACTAGTCAAAATTTGTAACACCTCTTCACTGTTGTCAAATGGCACAGTTCTGAAGCCAACAAACTGCCTGATTTACACCAGCTGAGAACAAGCCATTTCTGGTAAACATATCTCTTTCATCAGTAAAGAGTTATCAATTTTCTCAACTCTTTATATCTAATATAAGCATAACCAAGCATCCTTTACACCTAATGCTTAAGAGAAGTTAAAAAAAAAATAAATCCCTTGCTTTCCTTGTTTATGCAGAGGTTGGCTTTTTTTTTTCCCAGAAAACACTGCTGATGTCTTAATGGCTATAATGATGTATGCTGGCATTAGTAACAGATCCATCACAGTAATAGACATTACAAAACATATACTCTAAAACTTTTTGACCACAAATAACAATTCTTTGTGAGCTTGTAAACTTAATCAATGTTAAGGCAGTCTTAAAAGAAATATAGCACATGAAAATGAAATAAGGGCTGTTTTATTATTATTTTAAAAGGCTACAGTAATTTATTAAGCACAGTGCATTCATCAGAACTAGATTTGACAGACCCATAGACGTTTTCCTCCCTAATAGATCAAATTAATCATAAAACACACAATTTTCTGCCCAGCTCCCTTCTGTTAATCTACTTATTAGTCTTAAATCCTAAATACCAACGCTAATTCTAAGCATGTGTGAGCCATAAAAATCATTTACATAACCTAGCATCCTTGCTTGCTTAATTTTTCTCTTTCGCTAAATGCAAAGAATATACCTAGGAAAAAAAAGTTCCAAGGCAGTGACAATTTTAGATAAATTACTGAAAACAATGAGAGATTTAATACTTAACTACATTGTAGAAATAAATAGAGTAAGACTCAAGAGCAAACAAGAGTTTCTGAACTTCTAACTGATTCAGGACACAAACATTGGTAAACTAGGCAGTCTGACTGCCATTATCTTTAAAGATGCAAACTTATTTGCAGGGTAAGTGTTCATAAAAGAAATAATGTAATGTGGTGGCCTTTCTAAATTCACATTTCAGGCTACTGACCTTAAAAGCAAAGCGGCTTCACTGAAATCTAAAGAGTTCAAGTTTCCTGTAGGTTTCATGGGCAGCATAACTTGAACCACAGAAAAATAAAGCCCCCTTTTTTTCCCTCTTATGCAAGATTAGGTTTTAGTGGGGTCTACGACCTTATCTGATTCACCTTAAAGTAGCATGAAGACTGTCACCGACAGATGACAAGGAAAGGAAAAAGACAGAGGTGTACAGAGTACCCAACCATCATTTTCATTGGCATCGTGGTCTTAGATTAACTTACATCAAATACGGATTTTAGTATAAGAGGTTTGCCTCCAAAGGAGAGAGAAAAGCTGAAGAGACCCAAAATATGCCTGCTTTTGGATTGCGTTAGCCATTTTAAATTTGTATGTAGTTCAACTGCATCAATTTATTTCATTTTCTGTCTGTTTATTGTTCCTGTTCATTTGTTTGCACTCAATAAATATGTTTAGTTAAATCTTCATTGCACTGTGTTGCATGACAAAATCTGAATGATCTTCATTTACCAGCCTCTATTCTCAGTCACAACACAGAGCAAGATAAGAACACTTAAAATTTGCTTTCATTAAAGTACAGCTCTTGGTATTTTTCACTTGACCTATAGCAAAATCACAGCTTGGTCTTACTTGCAGAAAGAGACCCCTCGAATTCAAAGTAACAATGAGGCACAGTGATTTATACATGAAATAATAGGTACTCTGTTCTATCACCTGGATGGAGGCAAAATCTTCTGGCAACATGACTGCTAGAAACAGAAAGACAGAATATGGACTCTATTTGTAGAAAAAGGGATGGAGGTTTTCTAAACAATTTACAAGAAGAATACCAATAGCAAACTTTTCTCCTTTTAAGAAAAGGGGAAGCAGCACAGGGTTGAGATTCAGGCTTTATTCCACACCAACCCAGCTAGCATCCTCATAAAATGAAAAATCAGATTTTTCTAAATTTCATCTTGGGTGGGACAAAAAGTTTTATTTAAAAAAAAAAAAACAAAACCCAACACAAACAAAAACCAAAATATTTTTGCTTGCACTCCCTTTGAAGCTATATGCTATATTAATGCACAATTTCGTTGAAGAATTCATGTTATTGTAAATTCACAGAAATGTTGACATGAGCCAAGTACTCAGAATGTAAAACAATGTGTCTTCAAATATCTAGTAAGAAATGAATGCTAGCATTCATCATTAAGAAAGAAAAGTCATTCCTTTACTGGAAGTAGTCTTCTGTCAAGTGAAGAAGTTTGAAAATTACTGTAACAGTAAAATGATGAATCTGAAAAATCCGTTGACCACAATGAATTGTGATTAATATTATTTAATATTAGACATATAAGAAACTGTTTTCAGCGTATAGTCACTAAGAATATTAGAAAGCATATTTCAAAAAACCATATTGTCTCTACTGAAATATTTCATGTTTGCTTTTATGATTCTTTAATGCCAAGCAACCTTTCAAACTGCAAACAGCATTGTAGTGATGATTATATCTGCCTAGTATTAAGCCTTTGAGAAAGATACGTTGGGAAAAATAGGTAAATTTTGAATTCCAAATAACAACTTGACAAAACAGTCTAAGAAAATCAGCACTGCACCCTAGTGTATTTATAAAGTGAGTAGAGTTATGCTGCGTTTTATTTTTGTTGTTGCTTTTCTATATGCTGTCTTTGTTGCCTCAAGTCACTAGACATATTTTTACTTTTTATGGGGCTGAACACAGTTGCTCTGAAAATAGTAATATATTGCTCCCTGAACTGCATGGTACTCAAAATATCTTTGTGGCTGTGGTCTACTAAATGAAAAGTAAACATTACCAACAGATAAAATAATTTTCTATTTGTTTTTTATTCTTATTGTTGGGTATGAAAGATATAAAATTAAAAAAATCTGGAGACAACTCTTCCTCATCTGTGAATGAATTCAGAATTGGCAGTACAGACCTCTTTATACCAGTCTACCAGCTACAATTCTGAAGGACAGCTTAGTTGGCATGACAGTAGTTCATAGTCCACCCTTATTTATATCACTTTGCTTTCTGTTCAGACTGTGTCGTGGTTTAACCCCAGCCACCAACTAGGACCATGCAGCCACTTGCTCACTTCTCTATCCACTCCCCACCAGTCAGATGGGGAAAAGACTAAGGGAAAAATAAGGAAAACTCATGGGTTGAGATAAAGACAGTTTAATAAGTAAAGCAAAAGCTGCACATGCAAGCAAAGCAAAACAAGGAATTCATTCACTACTTCCCATCGGCAGGCAGGTGTTCAGCCAACTCCAGAACGCAGGGCTCCATCACATGTAATGGTTACTTGGGAAGACAAATGCCATCACTCTGAACATCTCCCCCCTTCCTTCTTCTTCCCCCAGCTTTATACACTGAGCATGACATCATACAGCATGGAATATTCCATTGGTCACTTGGAGTCAGCTGTCCCAGCTGAGTCTCTTCCCAGTTTTTTGTGCACTCACAGACTATGTGCTGGTGAGGTGGTATGAAAAGCGGAAAAGGCCTTGACTGCTTAGCAATAACAACTAAAAACATTAGTGTTTTACCAACATTATTCTCATCCTAAATCCAAAACACAGCACTATACCAGCTGCTAGTAAAACAGTTAACTATCCCAGCTGAAACCATGACAGACCACCACCAAGGCAGTGTAATCAGGCAGTGTTATCTGTAAAGAATGTTAATTTTTTTCTTAAATCAGAAACCCTAATAGAGTCTGTTATACTCAGACACAAATGCTAAGTGCTTTAGACCATCATCTGAGACCACTGACTCAGAAATGATGGAAAAGACTATTCTTGCTTTCATCAATCCACTCCAAGAGCTGTAATGACCTATTTCCTGTGCAACTCCATTTTAGTTCTTCAGTCACAAAACGCATCATCTAAAACCAGTATAAATCAACATAACTTCAATTAAGCCAGTCAAGCAACAGTGATATAACCCAACTTAGCACCTGACTTAGTGAACATCTGCCAGGACAGCTCAGCATCATTTACAAGATCTCCATGGCTCAAGAATCTTCTCCTTTTATCCATCCAGTCAATAAGGTATAACACTCAAATCAAATTTCCTCACACTATTATGTTCATAAATACAACCGCTTCTGTTCTAAGCCAGCAGTCTAAAGGAGAAGAAGCCACAAGGCATGTTGTACTTGGAAGCCAACAAAGAGTGGGCCAGAGTCCTCAAAGAGTATGAAGGACGTACAGCCTGGGCTGAATGTCTACAAAAGCCAGATACAGCTGAAAGCACAGAGACAACAGAGGTGGAGCAGGAAAAATTTAGGGCAGTAAATGAAGCACAAGACAGGAGCATGGCACTTAGATGTAGTCTGCTTGCCTCATGTACTTACACATATTCATGAGATTTTTTTTTAAACAGCTAGTCAAAGGTGACTCATAATTGTAGCACCTGCTGATCCCTGTTGAGTCTTAACATAGAGGGTGTGAGAAGAAAGACTAAAAAACATCTGAACGCATCTGTTGTAGCACTAAAGTGAGAGGCAGAACTTATCACTTTGGGCTCAGGGCTACACTAACGTTATGATGTGATTTTTGGTCTATAGCTTATTCATCTCCCACAACTGGAGCTAGTCTGAAGCAAGTTCCTATCTGTCTACAACAGTCTGTACAAATTCTTCTAAATCTTTCTCAAAAAGCAGCTGCTACCTCATGAAAAGGTGACTTTGTCTCAATTTGGATTCTTTTATTATTCTGTTGGCCTTGCCAATAGGATGACAGCTACGTTTTTTCACCTTTATTCCTTTAATAAAGGAAGCTATTTATTAACGGTCTGCATCACTTAAACTATGAATGCTTTGCTATTAGTGTCACTGAGCAGAATGAAACCCTTAGACCAGAGATTCACTTAGTGGATTGCAACTTTGGCTACTCCTAATCTAAACCAAACTGGAAGTAATGGACTGAAAGTGAAAACTTTTATAAACTATTGCCTGTTTGTACCTTACCAAGTTTTAATATTAAGAAGAATGCTGCAATAAAGCGGGAGCACCAATGGAGCAGCGGCATTTCCACTCTAACACTTATTTCAATTATCTTCTCCTCTGATTAGAAAACCTGTCTCTGCCCACAATTCAGTGTATTTGATTTCATACCCTCAGCATGCATTTTTGCTTGATAGCAATGCAAATTTTCAATGACAACATTTCAAAATTCAGACAAAGACAAGCCAGAATGCATTCTTCCAGTTTCAATGCTTTTTGTGTTCTGAGAATACACATCTACTTTTACTTTCTTTCAAAGCAATTCAAACAATTGATTAGATTTGAAGGAGAAATGGGTATTATAAAAACCATGCTTTCAAAATAATGAACTGCATCACTTCTGAGATATTTCAACACTTACAAAACATAAAGAATACTGATTCACTGTTTTGGCAGTTCCAATACACTGGCTGTCATATTCGGATCAATGTTCTTTGTATTTCACAATAGTATATTGAAAATTTGTTTTAGCCTTTCCTATTAAGGAATGCCAACATCAAAACCAGGAAAAGATTTTGAAGAACAGAGGAAGTAGCATTTATATATAACTTAGGTAACTTTTATTTAACATTTTTTTTCCATTAAGTTATTAAATTAATAGAGTGATTGTAACCAGAATTCCATAAATCTCAGACTAAAAAAATAAGGTCTATGTTGAAGACTGTAAGTAAGAAGCAAAGAATTTCAGACACAACATATTGGTCAACATCCTGCTGTGATGCCATTATGTTTGACTGATTCCTCTGCACTGCCTTTCTGTGGGAAGTATTCCTAATGTAGCATCATCCCTAATAATTATTTCCACAAGACATCCAATAAAATCGTATAATCAAATCTATTTGATTTGGACATTAAACCATTATGATTGCCTCATGTAACCAAATTTTTTAAAAGAAAGCCTCATCTAGCTTAAAGAATGAAATGAAATCTTAAGCATTTTTTTCAGGCAAGAACCTCATACCTTCCCATATAAAGGATTCCACAATATATTTTAAAAGAAAGATTTCTAATTATAAAGCACGTATTTTTATAAGATAAAACTCTATGTGAATTCCTTTCTCATAGCTAAAGTAACATCACAGATAATTGTACTATTACCTTAAATACATTAGTCATAAACATAGTCATAAAACTGTATTTTATATACTTTTGGGACACTGAAGTCCTGCACATATCTTTTATCTTTGTATATACAGTTAATACCACTTTATAGAAAGCTATGTCTCAATTTCAACTTCATTCACCATATAGCACCTGCTCTTTCCTGCTACATGTTATTTTTAAGAGTATGATTTGATCATCAAAAAAATATCCTGTCAGTTTTCATCAGTGCAGCAGTGCAAGCATATTTGTTATGTGAACTCTAACTATTCACTTTCCCTCCTTTGTAGGTGTAAACACCCCAAAGACAGCGTAAATAATTCTGTCACGGTATATGTGTTGCATTATGATGATATCAAAGTTTTTGAAATTGTGTAAGAAAGAAAAACAAATTATAATTAAGTATTACCCTTTCCTGTAATCTCTGATTAATGAAGGGGAACAGATGGCACCTCCAGAGACCCAAAAGTAGTTTCTGCAATTGTGTCATAACTTGCTCTAGATGATAAAGTTTATTTATAGTTTTCTTATAGTTGTCTTCTCATATTTCCTTACAGATTATACTTTGTTATGAGGAATCTTCAGTATTTCCCTAAAATCAATTTGCAACTGCTGATAAAAATGAGAATTACCTCTTTTTATTATGCCTAGTACATCATGTACATCTCAAACACTGTAATATTTTTTCACCTTTTTATTCAAGTTTTGAAGCATTTTCCCTCTCTGAGGTTAGAACACTGATTAGCAAACATACCTGTAGTGATTTTTTTAATATTTGTCACTCTAGGACAGCATTGCAAAATGTCACCTTTTTGCCCAAGGTTCAAACTTGAAGAAACATTCACGTACTATATAAAATATATGAATTTAAACCAATTTGATCTGAATTCTTTGTTCTGTATGACAAAGAAGCTCATATCTTCTTCTTTCAGAGGAAGCTCATCTTACTCTTTCAGAAGAACTGAATGTTCACTTCTGTAACTACTGTTTTTAACACTGAGACCCAACCTGTAATTTGCAGTCTTTGTTGGGTAAGCACGAACAGGGTGTATCTTCAGAATTTAAAGATTTTAGATAACAGTAGGACAATTCTCTGCAGTTTGGTTTGAATAAAAGGATATTAAAGCCATGTTGGCATCTAGATCTATATCCAATAGCTCATAATATTTTTACTTCTCTCACTACATGTAACCTGCTATCACACATGTTATAAAGAGCTTTAAATAAAACAGATTTAATTATGCATGGATAGAGACTCAGTGAAACAATACTCGCTACGGACATCTCAGATGTGGACATCTCACCTGAATGTGATAAATGGACAAATTCCATTGGGCCAGACTTTTTTGGATTTATGATTTAATTTACAGTGTTAAAATATCAGAGTATTTTCTCTGAGGTTTCAGACTGCACACAGAGAGGAAGTTAAGACAGTGGTATCTATAGCCAAAGCTTAGAAACAGGTCTATTGCCTGCATTCAAGTGCTTCACAAGTAGGTCTTTCAGATTGTAAACGCTTTTGGACAGCAACGCAGTTATGCTATTCTGTATTATCCTGGCTCAAGAGCGTTACGTCTTTGTCTACCACAAGGCAACAGCAACAACAGGCTGCTTATACAGGCAAGAAGAGTTACAAATATTCTCTCTTAGAAATGCAACATGTTCCCTTTATTTCTAACAGTGAAAATGAAGGTCTTCTCCAGGAAAATTGTATCACATTGCAAAAAGTCATTGCTGTAACTACATTTGAATTACAACTGGTTCATTTATTACACAGAACTTCTATTTCCTGATTAGAAGATTGAAAATAGATCAGTATAATGCTAAACAACCCCTTAGTTTATTTCTACTTCTCAGCTAAGAGGAAAAAACTAAACCTCTGGGTGCATTCACTATTTCACATTTGTCATTTTGAATGCTAATTTTTGTGGAGCATAAAGTCATCTTCACAAATACGTCTAAAATCTATAAAATGTTTGCTAATAGGCTGTCTGATTCTGAACTAAATCTAACTCATAATTTTGGGGAAAAGGTAAATAGCATAAAATAGATTGGCAGCACTATTTCAAGAATTTAGATTGTTTTATGACTACTATGTCCAGTCAGAAATACTCAGGGGCTTGATGCATCTACACATTATGCAAAGCTGATCACAGAGGTGACAGGCAAAGAAATTTACAGGAGGAAGTGTGCTATAAATGCACAAGAGATATTTGTATCTAAATATATCAAAGATAGCTGTAGCTAAAGAGTCTATTCTCATTTTAAGACTTCCATTACCTAATCCCCCTCTAAAAAGTCACCAATACCTACCTTCACTCTACCATTAATAACAACTCTGAATGCCTGCTCCTTCCTGCCACTGTCAGGCTTCCTCCCATGTCTTGCCGTGTTTGGAAAAACATTGTCACTGAAAATCATAGAGCTTTACGTGCTGTTAAACGTCCCTTCGAACTGCACCTTCACTGCAATCCCTTACACGGGACTGTTGTCTGTCATTGGCTGAATAAGCATGGAGGTGAAATGAGGATCCTGTTTTACCTTTAATGCACTCCCATTTGCTTATCCTACACTCCTTTTCCTTTTCTAACTCACTTCCACTTGTTGTGTCCTCCTGACCTGCAGATGGCAAACAGTACGGATTTGAGAGCTCACGTGCTCTCTCTCTCATGCTCTCATCATAGCTTATTGACAGACACGCACAAAATTGATTCCAGCTTTGGTTCCCATGTTCTCTCTAATGCAAATAAAGGTATTACTAGCAGGAGTAGCAGTAGCAACCATGGTAATGGAGAAAGCAAATACACAGCACTTTAGATCAGCTCACAAGAGTAAAATGTTTTTACCAATAAAGCAATTCTTCCTCAAATACAGTTTAAATCTAAAGCACAAAATTAACAAACTCTTCTCAACCATAATCCCAGAACTAGATTTAATAAAAAAAAAATCAAAAAATATTTTGATTTCCTTCAGACATATTCTCATGTTTCTCACTCTTTGCTCCTTCCCTTCTTGAGTACGCAATCTCTCTTAGGAATGGAAAAATAATGCATTTTTTCATGCAATTTTTCTCTACCAGACAGATAGGTGTATTTATTACAAACAAAATCGAACATTTTGTTCAAGTACCTCCTATCTTTTTGGAACAGGGCTTTTAATTCTTTGTTACTCATCATGATCTATTAAATCATTCACTCCATCACCATATATGTAAATATATGTATACATGTAAACACTACAAGCGTGCAGCTATTTGTGAATCAAGGAAAAATTTTGGATCAAAAACCTTCCTGTCAGTATGGCTGCTGCTCTGCTACTATACAAAAGTCATAGAAATTAATTCATTCTGCACACACAAAATGCGATTCTTCTTTCTTCTTTCAGAATCAAGAGGTTTAACTGAAAAGGTACAGAATATAAACTTTTAAATCAAGTGAAATGTATGGTTCAAGCCAGTATCAAGTGTCCCTATACTCATTTGTTAGAAATTTTATTGGATTATAGGTACTATTAAGACTGCAATTTAATTTCAGTGTGTCAGTCCACATGTTTTGGGGACATTTTCTTGCATAGGAAACAGAGGGTTCATTGTACATGTTTGCAACCACACAGTAACTCTCATCAAGTAAAGTGTAAACTCTTCCTGATGTCTAAGAAACGCTACTTTATGCAAGTTGTTCTTTTTCTTTTACAATGATCTTACTATCCATAAAAAAAGATTCCACTACTTCACAGATTTTTATTACCTGAGACCTGATAAATTAGTTATCTCCTCTCAAGAAAGAGGATAACAGTCAGATGTATTTCAATATAATGGCAGTATTCAGAGAGGCCATAAAAAGAAAACACTTCTTATAATAAATGATCATGCGGTCTCTAAATTAGAACATGCTGGTTTTAAGCAGAACTCTTTAGTACATTAATTTTAAAACATGAAATATTTCATTTCACGTCTATAGGTTTCTATTTATTACATTTCTCATCCACAGTCAAGTAGCAAATCCTTCAGACTTCCACCAGAATCTAATGACCATCTGGAAACTGCATAACTGAACTTCAAAAAACTGCTCAGGGCCTGTCTCCTCAGCAAAATACAAAGGTTTTTCTCAAGTATTTCTATCATGACAAATGTTTTAAATTCCTTTTCGGTCAGTTACATTAGTGTTTCTGCAGGTATAAGATTGTCAAAGCAGAAGAGTAGCTTCCATTAAGTATTAAAATATCTTTTTAAAGATACTGGTAGGTGAACTCTGTGACCCCAAGCTGAAGGTCAGCTGGTGACTCATATGCTTGAAGTATTTGTGTTTACACATGTAAGAGGCAAGTCTTGGAAGTTTAATCACATGGAGATCCCAGCTGGGCATCTGCTGATGGTGACAATGTAGAGGCCTTGCTGGTTGGGGCTAGCTAAAAGAAAGAGGAAATAACATGGAAGTCCATGTGTTGAAAAGAAAGAGGAGCCTGTCCATTGAGCTAGGGATTAAGAAACAGAATAACATTTATAAAATGTATATTCTGAAAATTGGGAATGAAAAAATACTGAATTGCAAGACTAATATAAGGAACTTAGTTGAGCTGAAAAATTCTTTATTTTCTATGGAGGTTATATTTAAACTCCTATTTTCTCTTTCATTTCTTCTGTTTCTTCTTTAGCTCTCCTTCATCCTCCAATACACATTTCATTTCTTCTTTCCTCTTTTGCTGACAGTCTTACTTCTTAAGCTCTCTTTCATTAGCTTCTATGATTCCATGCTTTTATTTGTCCCTCATGCTATTCATTACATTCATTCATCCTTGCTTGCTCTTTCTCCTTGTCTTCAGCTCCCTTCATGAACTTTTAAGAACACGATCCCTCCTCTGTGCTCGCTACAAATCCTGCCCAACAACTGCTCTTGAGCTGGGAGAGTTGAAGATAAGCAAAAGATGTGTTTATGTGTGTATTTACTACTGGAGAGGAATGTTACCAGCTAGCAGGTCAACTCCTGCAGTATGCCTGGGCTCAATAACATCTCCACTACACAGCGCAACAAAACAGATGGGAAGCCCAAACTAGCTCCAAAACACAGAACAGTACAGTCCTGTCAACATTATGTTGGCACTCAACCTCTTATAGTCCTACTGAGGACACTGCACAACACAGCCCACTGCGGCTCTTTGGGCCTCACAGCATTCCGTGATGGAGACCAGCCTAGAAAAAGTGTTTTCAGAACTGGCTATGTGACGGGACGTCTTGAAATCTCATGTAAAGTAGGGAGGTGGGTTTTTTAAGCAGTCAGTAATGATTGGAAGCAGATAGCATGTCAACATCCAATGACCCGAGTAAGACCTGGTCCTGTAGTTACACATGCATAGCTTATCTCCCACTGTTATTGTGGCTCAGCTAAGCTATGACTTCTCACATAACTAGCCTGCAGATTTTACAACAGCAAGGCTGACACAGAAACACCTAGGTGTTCCCAGAGACTGCAAAAATAGAAGGCTCTATGAAACGTACATAACAAGTGAATGTTTGAGAAACACTTCCTTCTTACTGCCATTACGGTAACACAGTTATCTGACACTGATCTATTGTTGTATATTTACTATCTTGATTGAAAGCATATATATACATTTCTGACACTACACTTCTGCATTCTCCTTTAGCCACAATCAGCAGCTATATTACAATTGCCTAAAATTCTAAAATTGTAAAATTGTTAATAATTACATAATTCAGATCTTGAAATTTGCAGATGTATGTCTCTAGTCAATGCCAACATACTAGAAAAAAAAACATAAAATTATACTTCTACAGGTCTCCTGCTACCTAAAAATCAGATGCAAGAATGAAATTACACCAGCTTTTCCATCTGGAAGAGAAAACATAGCCAAAACATGTTGACATATTTATATTCATTTATAAATAACACTTTAGTTTAATATCAAATATACTGCATAAATAAAATAATACTACTAAGTTAATTAGATGAAAGGCCTAGTCTGTAATAATTTTTTGCAGAAAAGTAAGCAATGTGTAATGCCTGACCATATGGTCTTTTTGTCCTGTTGGCTAATTACCTACAAATTGCTGTACCAATTTTACTGCTTCTGGTTATTATTAACTGGAGTATGTTTCCTCCTGCGTATTGTTCCTCTCTTTCACATCTTTTCAACCTCACCAGAGAAAATGCATTTAGTATTCATGATGCTTAATGGACTGAATTGCAAAGGATACCTTCTACAATTGAATTCTGTGAAGAGACACCTCCTAAACAAAAAGCTGACTGAATAAAAGCTGCAGCCATACACATTGTACTGCTTTAAAACTGGAAGTTGAAAATATTGAGAACAGTCATATTTGCATCAGAATTTTCTTTGGCTGTGGAAAAAAAACAATGTAGCCCTGGGCATATACTCTGACAAGCATTAAAACGATGCAATAATGATTTTTGATATAGAAAGCAATTAGCATTTTTTAATGATCTATTCTGTAGAAGCCATGTCTAATTTAGGGCATCTGCTTCTAACAATACTTCACCATCCATGTATTAGAGTTTAAATCTTAATTATTGCTTTTGCAATATAAGAACTCTAACATAACTATCAATTATGGAAACTACAATCACTTGCAGAACACAGCTGAGGCATTCTTGCCAACTAGACAAAACTAAAAGAATAAGTAAAATCCTTTTCTAACCACCCTGCAGCCCAGAAGAGCCTTGAAGTTCCACTCTTTGATTAACAACTAATTATGCAAATTCAGATCTACAGTTCCAACAGCTAAGAATAAATGACTTTGCCTAGCTTATTTATATTATGCATATACTTTATTTTTCTCCTTCATATGTTTATATTGTTCAAGAACGAAATCAATTTTCCAAGATCAACAATTATTCAGATATTCCTCTAGTAGCAGTCCTGTAAACATCATCACAGTAAAAAAACCAAACAGCTTTGATGTACTGTTAAACAAATGTTCACCAGTGAAACAGGAACATCTCCATACTTTATAGTAAACTGTACATTTCTACAAAGATAAATACATCAGTCTTTTCCTTTAGATATGTGCGTGCCTCAAAATGTTTCTCTACTGTAAGATACTTCACTTTTAACACTGTAACTAATGCGTCTTGATTATAAAAAAACCTTAGCTTCCAGAAAAAAAATCCCTAGCTTCCAGAAAAAAATAATGTAATAAATTAACTTTTCCTCACTTTCATAAATTGTACTAATTGGAAAGCTTCAAATATCTTATTTTTACACTATTACACTATTTCTTTTTCTTTAGTCATTTCAAGGTAACAGTGCACTGATATACCAGCTGTCCGATACTACCTTGTAGATCTGCAAATCTTTGTTCTTTTTTATTTCTAGTAAGGAACCTAGAAATACTAGGGTTAAGTGAGGAATGCAAATTACCATGACCAAACTAAAAATTACAATTATACCTACCCATCACAGTGAGTGATGGACTTTATAGTTTCTTCTCTATTATATCTTCAGTATGAAAATACCTCAGTCAAGTATCTTACTTCACTTCAGTAAGGCTTTTGACACTGCCTCCCATAAGATCCTCATAGACAAGCTGATGAAGTATGGGCTGGATGAGCAGACAGTGAGGTGGACTGAAAACTGGCTGAAGGGCCGGGATCAGAGGGTGGTGAGGGTGACTGAGCACTGGCACAGGTTGCCCAGAGAGGTTGTGGAGTCTCCATCCTTGGAGGTATTCAAAAGCCATCTGGACATGGTCCCCGGATAACCTGTTCTAGATGGCCCTGCTTGAGTAGGGAGGTTGGACCAGATGACCTCCAGCAGTCCCTTCCAACCTCAACCATTCTGCGATAGCTAAGCCTTTGCAATTAAAATTGTATCTGCCACAGTTCTCCAAATATCACCTCCACGCAGCTTAATACTTACTCTGGCATCACATCACCTTTCATACCAAGTTCTTATACTTTACAATCTTCAAGGCACAGATCAGTCTTATCTTCAATTTAACTATTCCTTTTTATTTCCTACCCTCTGTCTCCAATATTTACTGTTTGACAGAGATGACCAGGAGAGAGATTTTTTATCTCATAGAACTCTAAGATTTCAGAAACATGCTGCTCAAAATTTTTTGACAAGACAAAGAGGGAAGGAGGAGAGAAACACAAATAATAATGTGATGGTTAACACAGGCGTTTCACATGGGAAATTCTAACAATATTTAAGTTTGCAGTCTGCAAGAGGCAAAGAAGGGAATATTACACTCAAGCTTTTTTCTGGGATAGGGTCACTTTTTACCTTTATATTTTGACCATAAATTCCAACAGAGCCTAGGAAAAATCTATGATGAAAGTGTTATACGAATTCAACTGGCAAATGATTTCTGACAAAAAGACATCTGCTCAGAAGATTCCCAACCAGCTGTTCTCTAATCTTTTCTTCTCGCATATTACAGCCTTCTAAGTCAGTGCTCTTCTCCATGTTTCTAAACAGATTCCCCAGCAATCCTTAATGTCAGTGAAGGGGAGATTTTGTTCCAGTTGGTTTTTTGCAGCAATCTGACAAAATGTGTTTATAAACTTGGAACGCCTTCCTGACACATATCTCATTTCAGGTATTTACAAGGCTCCCACTGCCAAAATATGGGGTACCGAAGTATTAGGTACCTTTTCCCCACCACTTTCAGTACCAGTTGTTGAGGTGACAGAAAAATCCTTCAAAATAAAAACTTATTTATAGTGTGGGTAAAAACTTCAACAAATCCAATCCAAAGCCACATATCAGTGGTTGAGCAGACTAAAGAATCCAGATGAGACACTTCTACTCCTAGCACCCTAGCCCTAAGGGCAATTACAGCTTTCTTCTTTTACTCACTTTTTCAACTGACTGTTTCGGTGTCTTACAAGGATTCAGCAGTGCCAGTCTGAAACAGTCAAGTCCAACTTCATTGCATGAAGGCCTTCTGTGGCGTGAGCCAATTAATAAGGAAGCATTATCTTTCTCCTATCTGCTTTCTTCTTTCCCACAGCATGACCAAAATTAGGTTAATTAGCAGTGTGTTCGGGGAAATAAAATCACTTTATTTAGACTAATAGTTTTAGGCTGGCCTCATTATGAAGTATGGGACTACTAATAAAAAGTAAAAAATGGAATCACAATCCTGATTGAAGTTGTCAAATAAATACCCTGTCAAAGAGCTAGCAAACTTGAATTAGTTTGAGTCTTTTTCTATGAAAAAAATATAAATTAAAAGATGATAAGGTAGATAAAATACATTTATAATCATTTTTTTCTGTTGAAAGAGACATGTTCATACAGAATATAGCTATATTTTCTTCAGATTCACATGCACGATAAAAGCAGTTTAAAAAGTGGAAGAAAAGGAAGATCTACCACCCACCTGGGAAGCTGAAAACATTGCATGAGTAGATTAAAAAAGACTAAGTGTGCAGTTTCACTACAGCTAGCTGAAATAATTTCCATGAGAGTTATGACTTCCTGAGTTAACCTAGCTCAAGAGAGAGCAGTCACAGTGAAATAACACACAGCACAGACTGACTGCATTGATTGAAACAGGTATTGTGTTGCTATCTCTATCAACACTACTCAAACTGAAATTCAAAGCATCGCTAATCCTGAGCTCTACATTTTAGGTTTGGAATAAAGTCAGACTAATGTAATTGCCGAATTACACCTTAAGTTAATAACGCAGTGAATACCAGCCTTAGAAATGAAACCATAATTTTCTTAAGTGCTGTAAAACAGCAGAATTCCCTTCCTGTCATCATGGCTATATCATTTTAAAGTATTTGAGGATCTGCTTCAAGACATAAAAAGAACAAACAGCCTTACTGACCTGATGAGAAAGGCTTTAAACTAGGTATGCGGGAGAAAGCTTATAATCATCTAAAGCAATAATGCAGGGGCAGTGAGAAAGAGACCAGGGGACAAGACAACAAGGGAAGCTCTTCCTCTTTTGAAAGCAATGCCTCTACACGAATATATGTAGCACAGGGTAAAAACAGGAAAAATGAGAAATCTGTTCACAGTTGCAGAGCTATGATCTCATTGGGATTAGCAGAATGTGGAGGCATAGGTCACATGACTGTATTACTACAAGCTCTTCAGAAAAAATAGGCTGGGAAGGTGACGATGTGCAGTTGCAATCTATGCAAAGGAGTTGCTTACATGCACAGAGCTTTGCCTTGGAACATGTGATTAAATAGCTCAGATCAAGCTGCAAAGAGCAGTCAACATGCTGCAAGGCAAGCCTGGAGAAGAAGGTAGAGAACTGGTCTGACAAGAACCTCACAAAATTCAACAAAGGTAAGTAAGTCCTGCATCTGGGACGAAATAACCCAATTACACTATAGGCCATGAGCAAGCTGGCTAGAAAGGACGAGATTCCTGGTGCACAGTAAATTGAACATGAGTCAGCGGTCTGCTTTTGCAGCCCAGAAACCCAGTGGCCTAGTGGACTGCATTAGCAATAGTCTAGCCAGAAGGTGGAAAAGTGATTATTCCCCTCTCTTCAGCACTTGTGAGAATGTGTCTTAAGTCCCATGGACAGTTTTGGGCTTTCCAGTCTCGAAAAAGACTTGACATACAGAAACAAGCTTAGTATAAGACATTATGTAAAGATGAAGCTGAGAGCACTAGCTCCGTTCAGCTCGAGGAGGAACCTTCCCACTGTGTTCAGCTTCCTGACAGAAGGGCACAGAGACAGCGCAGCCAGACTATTCTCACTGGTGCTCAGCAATGGAACAAGAGGAAACAAGCTGGAAGACAGAAAGTTTTAATCAGATAAAAGGGAAAAAAATTTACACCGTGAGGGTGGTCGAACACTGGAACAAGGTTGCCAAGAGGGGCCACGCAGCTTCTACCCCCGGAGCAATTCAAAACTCTGAGCAACCCAAATGACTCTGGTTTAAACACTGAGTTGGACTAAACAATCTCCAAAGGCTTTAACTTAAAACAGGTGCTAATACTTGGTTCATTGAGTAACCTACAAATTTACAATGCAATGAAGCTTTTGTTAAATAGCTGTTTTGTCATTTTTCCCGCTCCTCCTGTCCTTTCTCCTCATTTTCTTACTCTGTGAGGATGAAAATTAGACTTTATAAGACTCAAATCAAGTGTAGCAATATTGGCCCTCCAGGAATAAACCCCTCAATACAATTGCAACTGCATTTCTTGAAAGAAGTATACATGTGGCTATAGGACTAAAATTGAGTTTACGGACCATTCTTGTCCAGCAGTAAAGTCATTTTTATGCTATAACTCAAATGCATTCTAACACTACGGGTTTTCTATCATGCTTTTATTTTATTAATAATTTTTCTCTAGTTTCCTTAATAAAATACTATTTGTTTTCATTACTTTTCTGTGGAAATGTTTAGTTCCTATTTGGCTGCCCCTTGGTGCATTCTGCTGTCTTTGTGATTTATGAGTTTGCTGATTCTCAGTTGTACTAAAAAAAAAAAACCTCTACAAGAAAAAACAATTTGGAATTGCTTAATATGCCCTGATGAATGTGCTAATTATTTCAGAGAAGCAGATTTGCTGTCACTTTTCATTGTTGAAAGCAACACACTCATGGCAGGCTTTAGTGCTATAGAAATAAATACCGTAACTGTTTAATATATGAAAATGTTATTGGCCATGCGCAATGAGTGCTTTAATTTGTTCACCATCCAATGAATTTGCACAAGCCTTTTCCATGATCTATAGCGCCAACTGTCTTATGGCTTGTAATTTGTCATACTCTAAAGGGTCTCGGGATACAATTTTACGAAAAGTAATATATTAAAGTTAGTCTTTATTGTAAATGCTGGAAAACACAGCCTTGTTGCATCATATCACAGCCCTCGAGCCCTATAATCAGATTTCAAAGGATTAAGTGAATAATAGTGGTTCCTAAGCATAAAAGAGAAAACTTTAGGGAAACCCTGAGTCTAAGGAAAAAATAAGTAAAACCCGATTTTCTTTTATTTTAAGATACTGTACACAACAGTTTGAGAGCTAGCTTAAAAATATTCAGTTTTTATTCATTCAAATGTTGGGGCATGTTACCCTTACATTATGATTGTAAATATGTTATTTCAGAGGGCTCAGCATAGAGCACAGTATTTTAGCTGTTGATAACATTTGTGTCCATATCTTAGAGTACATAGTATATTCTGGGCAACAGCTTTGTCTGTGAGCCAGTCATCTAACTCCAGTAAGTCTGTTTTCTGAATGTTTTCAAAGTAAAGTTTAATTAACCAAGAATCATACATTATGTATTGACGAACAAGTGCCTCAAATATGCTTTTCAGTGATTATTTCCTTGATTTCTTTTAGACAATTAAAATATAAAGCCTTTTCATTGCTAAAATACAATTGGTTGTTAGAAGTGGCATCTCAGCAGTCTTAATTTCTGCCTGCAGACTTCTGTATAATGTTTACAGCTCTAGCTCTGCTTGACCTATGCCCACGCAAACCCAAAGTTGTTTCTAGTGAAAAAGAGATAGGTAAGTAATGATTATGCAATCTACTAAGTGCATCTCTATGTGGATGCTAGCTTTTAAGGTTTAGACTGTATTTGCTTTCTGTATTTATTTGCAGAATTTTAGGAGCATTAATGTGATATTTTTGTCACATTTAGATAGAAGTTAAAAATGCAGTGTACCTCTGTACTGGAAAAAAAAATCAATTACTGGTTAATTCAGAAACTCTGGTGATCTAAGTGTTAAAAGTTCATTTCAGCTCAAATCTGAGTATGCTGTATACTTAGTATACTCAGAAATACAGCAGTTCTGGCTCCAGCCAAGCATTTCACAAACATCCAGACCAAATTACATTGCTTGTACGTTTTGTTTAGTAAGAATATCTCTATTCAGGACATGATGTAAACATATACTTAAATATTCTCCTGACATTACGCAGTTTTTGTGAATTAAGAAGTAATCCCAGCAACTCAGAGAAAAAGAGCAAGGGCAGGTAAGTCTGAAACACTTACCCATATCCATATATCCATGATTTGAGATGTGTCCTGCAGATATTTTGGACAAAGCTTTAGGCTGCTGCATTATTCTGTCTGAAGCTTTCAGGGTGATCTTTCAAGAGTTCCTTCGAGCTTGTACTTTAAAGGAATTGAAACACATGTTCACTCTAACATCGTAGGACCTTGGGTATTTTGAGGGCTCAGTCAAATACAGCTCCTTCCCATCTCACCAGGAAAGCAGAAGTTTGGCCATTCTTCTCAATGTGCAAAGGTACTGAAGTGCCTCTGAGGAAATGCTCTGACCCCTACCCGCTCCCCTTTTTTTCCTTCATAGCACAGTAATTTGTGGCTCTATCTCTAGAGCGGTAGCTGAGAAACACGGTGAAATATGTAATCAATGAAATAATTAAGTTTCTTTTAGTACTTATTACCTCAAATGCAGACAACTGTTTGAAACAAACAAAAAAACCCAAACCAAAACTGAGAACTACAGATTTGAAAAAAAAAAAAAAAATTAAAATGTGTGTCAAAGCAGTAAATTTGATAATTTAGCAACAAGCTGCAATCCAATTTACTATACTGGAAAATAACACTATGACAGCAGTTTTCAAGGCCGGCTCCCACCTACCACCAGCTGTAATATGTATTACTTCATATTTCAATGTGGCCATCAACAAAGGGCTTGCTAACATGAAGATTCCTCCTTTGTAAGTGTTAATTTTAAGTACAGCTCTTTACTCACAGTTTTACATGTGGCACAAGAATTGAAGAAGTTTTCAGTAATCACAATTCCAAATATTTCAGATCCCGAATTCTCTCACTACTGGTAATATAAAGGTTTTTTTCCCCTGCTCTTTAAACAGTTTCCAAGCCAGTAAGACATACAACAAGAGGGATAACTGCAACAGTGAAGACATTTTCTGCAACTTACTTCAGTATTACAAGTTACAGTTCAATAGCTTTCCTTATTCTATAGTTTAAAGAAAAAAGCTACAATGACTATATGGAACAAAATTTTACAATGCATTTTCAGACAACAAATTAGGAGTCAGAAACGAAATCAGGTTCTTTGCTGTCTCTCTGGATACCAAATCTGGATACAAAGTGAAAACATTGTTACATACAAGTCTTGTAGAAATACTTAAATTTATTAGCTCTACCAGACAAAGAAGAATAAACCGAGATGGAGGAAAGAAATGTTTTCTCTTCAGGGCTGTTTCATTTTTTTTTTCAGTAGTAAGTGGGTAACAGTAGGTTACTATTCACAAAATACTTTCTGACAGAGATCTATTATACTGCCAAACTACTGTCTAAGTAAATGGCTGACAACCCTTAGCAATAGATGTATAAAAACCTAGAAATATTTTCTTGGAAGATAGCAAGGAAAAAACACAGATCAAAAATCCTTTTTGCAGCATTGTTTTATAATCCTATGAATAAGGTAAAGAACAATGCAATGTCAAAAGAGGCTTCTTCCCCTTGTTTATATTGCCTTGCTTCTTAAGTCTTTAACTGTTTGTTTAATTATCAGCCACCTGACTACTTTCTAGCCATCAATATTGCTTCTGTGGAAGATGATACAAATTTTGTTTGCCCTCATTTCATGCCATAAATGTTTTACAGGTTCATGAATATTCATTTTGTTTGTTTTAAAAGTTAAAGACAAAGGTGTTTCCAGAGTTTCTTTGAACTTTGTTATTCTGCAGTCTGTTGTTTCATTTGAATGATTTTGTACTACTGTAGTTAATTGGTTCCCGTGTACGCAGCAGTCACATATACACTGAAATGGTAGATTATTTTTTTTTCTTGCAACATTTCACCGCGTACATGGAAAAAAAAACTGTACAGCATAGTAACTGACCCTGTAGCCTGCAAGCCATCAAGATTTGCAGCAGCAAACTCTACTAACATGCTGGTCTTACCACAGAAGTTACTTCGTTTTGTAAATGACCACTGGAAAGTTTGGATTGAGTAACCAAATGAGACAGCATTTGTTTTCAGAGGCAAATATTACAGTCATCAATTACAAAAAAAATAGTATATCATCTTATTACTTAGCAGTCATTATTTTTAGCAAACAAGATGACCTACCTACTTAACAACATTCACATTTGTGAGCCAAATTCTCTGCAGGGATGGAAGCGGAGAAACAATATTTGAACAGCTGCTGCCAAGAGGTTACAAGCAGACTGTGTTCCAACTTTGCTCCTCACATAGCACACACACACAATGGGTACTGTTGAAAGTCATCACCCTTCTGGGAAAATGCTTTCATACTTATATTATAAAACCTGTATTTATGAAGACTGTATTCAAAAAACCCCAATCTTGCAAACATTTTCTAGAGTACAGCACTCAAGAGCATGAGTAGCCTTTTGACTTCAAAGAAATTCATGTGACAAAGTACTCCAAGCCAAGTGTTTTACTGTTGTAGATAAGTATTTGAAAACTGCATTTATAAGCACTAGGTCCCAATGGCTTCTGAGAATGTCATAATTAGGGCTTCTGCAGTGCAAGACCTGTTTCTTTGCCTTATACTTTCCCCATCCCCAGTCTTTCTATACAGAAAAGACATACTTTTTCAGTTTAATCAATTTAGAAACCAATGCAAGGTAGTTTCAGTGAATTAATTAAAAGGTTTCTAAAATTATTTACTTAACATTGATGCAGCTTTCACCTGTAGACGTTGCCTTACAGACTTGTAAATGACAGTATTTGTCAGATTATCAGATGATTTTATTTTCACAAAAGCAAACAAAAGAGAAGGGTCCTGGCGTGCGTTATGTTTACTTTCAGAGTGTGTTGGCTTTGATACAGGGCTGCCCTCTCTCACAGCTCAGCAGCGTGCAGCCTGTTACAGAGCCTAAAAGTCACTCTGCTGTACGCCATAAGCTAACCCCATGCCTGGCCGAGTTGGTGGACTCAGTGTTAAGTACCGTGTGTTGGGATGGATTCACACTGGCAGAACTGAGACCCAGCTCCCACACTGCATTCAGCTTCTTCAGCTGAGCATGCTGAACCAGGGAACTGGCTTCAGTGTTACCTATAAGCCTTCATCTTAGAGAGTGCTGCCTGAGTAGACACCTTGATAGCGATAGCTGTTCTCTAACTATACAAAGCGGGGCCACTTAGAAGATGCACCCTTCATTTCGCTTATTTCCATAGTACCCTTGCTGTGCCTGCTTCTTCAGAAAACACACTTATACTAGACATCTGGCTGACAGACAAAGCCACTGCCCAGAATATATTATGCTTTCTAAGATACGGACGCAAGTGTTATCAACAGCTAAAATAGTGTGCTTTATGCCTGGTCCTCTGAAATACATTTGTCCATCAATAAGATGATTGAACTACCACATAGACAGCCTTACTTCCATTAAGTTTCCAGTTCCTTTCCATTTGAATTTTAGGTATGAACTGACAGATTAGTCCTGCCACTTTCCGCACTATTCTCTAAGGCAGCCTTCTGAAAGGCATAGGACCCCAATATCAGAGACAGACGAGGGGAAAAAGGAGTCTGACAATATGATAGACACCTAGTACCAGCACAACTGATGGGGACCCTGGGTCGAGTCACAGAATCACAGTTATTAAGGCTGAAAGCGACCTTCCTATGGGGGTCATCTAGTCCACAGCAATGCTTAAAGCAGACCTAATTATATCAGGGTGCTCAGGGCTGTGTCCAGTCAAGGTATGAATATCAAGGAATGAGATTCCACAGCCTTTCCAGGCAGCCTGTTCCAATGTTTGAGTACTCTCGTGATTTTTTTTTTCTTTCCTTTTATATAACTTTCCTTTTTACAACTTGTGTCTGTTACCTCTTATCCTATCACTGTGCACCAGTGAGAACAGCTCCATTTTGCTGTATATCTTCCCATTAAATAGTTCTAGACAGCAATAACACCTCTTCTTAGCCTTCTCTTTGTAAGACGGAACACAGCCTGTTCTGTCCTCCTCCTCATACATCATGGGCTCTACAAACCCAAGCGTCTTGGTGTCACCTTACTGGATTCACCCACATGTCTAAAAGGAGGCTGTGGTACCAAACTGCTGAACATCATAGTACCTCTTCCCCACATTGGAAGCCCATGTCCAAGGTGCAATTACGAAACAGGTCTGTGGGCTGCCAGTCAGCTATGTCCTACACATTGGCTTCTACAGAAGATAAGTTGCAGCGGTGACAAGCACACAATGCAAGAGACATCAGGATCATGACAGAAAAACACGAGAATAACGGGTGAAAAAGCACATAGCTGGTGTTTACAATATTAAATTTCACAAAAACTCTTAATCTTTTCCTTTAAAGGGAAGGTATTCCAAAGCAACTCGAAGGGCAGCCTTGCAACTTTCAGGCTCTCAGTCTTCAGAGGACAATTCACAACAACTTTGAATGATTAGTCGCCTACTTTGAAAATGCTCCCATAAAGCAGAACGTTACTATGAATGCTGTCCAATAATAATTATTTTTCTGAATACTCTCTCCACATATACACATCAGGTCATCATTAGTCTATGTATACTCTTGCACCTGCCACATTTCATTACAAAACTCAACACTTCAAGTTAATTTGTAGCTTAAAAATTAAATATCGTGTTGCCACTAAGTTAATGCCCAACTCTTCACCTGGCATTGCTTGCTTTGACCAATGGATTATTAAAAAACTGATCTTTGAACTGAGAGGTCAGAATGAGAGCATATATATATGTAAAAACAAGACATGACCACTATGCAAGAGTCATTACTGTGAATCAGCCCAAGTATCCTAGTTATAACATCCCAAAATTTACATTCAATGTTCATTTTCATATTAAAAATCATTATATAAAACACTAAGCTAAACATCGCTCCTACATTAACCTGGGGAGAGGCACGAGTTCATCATGGGATTTGAAGTGTAATGTTGATGTAGTACTTTTCTGAAATACAATTTCAAAAGTCCAAGAAAAAGTTATCTAAAACTCAAAATGTATTAAGGAAAATTTGGGAAGTAGAACTGAAAGTCCATTAATTAGTCCACCTCAGCTATTCAAAGTACATTATTATCATAAGCATTTTAAAATTAAAAATGTACTACACGGTGACAAATGAGTAAGGAAACTCATATACACTTCTCATCACTGAGATTTTTTTTTTTTCAGAATTAGTATTTAATGGCATATTTCTTTCCCAATTTCTAAAACATGCGACAAATTTTAAGATGATTATGAATATGCAACATTTCACCCACCACTGAAAGTGTGACTTTTCTTGCACGTGGCAGAAACACTTAAATGCATTTCAAGAAGCTGCAGTTCAAACTAAGAGGAATAGAAATGTACAGTTGGTAAGGTGTAATATTCTATTACATGATGGGACATTAAAACAAAAAAAAAAAAAAACACCAAACCCAGAACAAACAGATTTCAAGTAGCCCACATGGCCTTGCTAGATAATTTTGCCACTAGGTCACAGCAATGCAGAAAAATGAATCTTGGTTTTGAAAAATTCTACCACCAGTCACTATTAAAAACAAAAAAACCAAACCAACCAAACAAAAACCAAATCAAATTCCACAGGTTTATACAATCCAGCTGAAGAAAGGTCTCAAAACCTAATTTGTTGTGTCATAATTCTGTCACTAAACTGAATTTCTATCAAATAAAGACTTCTTTGTATATTCTATTCTTATAAATACACAGCTATCAAGGCTTTAGTAGTGAGTTTCTGTCAAATACCCATCAAGAACACCTTTTAGTTTCAGATAGTGAGAGAAGAGCTGTTTCTCCTTTCTTTCAAGTATTCCTTCATTGTTCTCTAGCAGCAATAAATGAGATTTGCAGCGAAGAACTCTATCTCAGATTTGCTTCTGTAAATGAGCCCTCACCTTGACTTTTGCTGAGCAGCTATTACTGCAGTGCTGCACAAGGTACCTGAAGTGGGAGTACTCACTGAGAAACTCATGAAATATGGTCTCCCTTCCCACTTCTGACAGACAGGGTTAGACCACATTGACTTCAACAGCTGAAGAGCATGCTTTGGAGAACACATTTTCAATTTAGAACTGAGTTGCCTTTGAGGTTAAAAAAAAAAAAAAAAAGAAAAAGAAAATCTTACTAGTCTTGAAGGGCAAATTAGTTCGATATTCTATAAAACATTTAGGACCTTTAAATGAGATTTCATTTTAAGAAATACAAGTATACAGAGTATTGCCAATGATGCTTCCTGTAGCTTGAACTGTAGCAGTTTTGTTGTGGATTTGGGGTTTTTTTAAATGGCAAGTCCACAAGTTTCTTTCCTTGCCTACAATTTTATAAGAGCTGTTTTTTATCAGACCCGATTAGTAAAGTGAATCTAAATCTCTTTTCTTCACAGTTAGAGGGCTTTCATATTCAATTTGTGTCTAAATAAATTTTATAACTTAGAGGCCCTGGGATAAAACATTTAATTTTATGGTTGTAATAGAAAACAGGGGAATTGAAAAAGCCCCTTTGGAGTTCAGTCACAAAAAAGAAAGATTCAATTACTATGAAAATCTTTAGAACCACAAGATGGAAATATTTGAAATGATGAGCCAGACTGGGGGTCATCATCAACTGTAATCCCAAACGGCATTTATTCCTTGGCTTGTATTATTATTCATTTAGAAACATAATGAACTGCAAACCACTAAAAACTCGAGGAGATAACTGCACTTAAGGAAAGTAAGCTCTCCCATAATTATTCATTAATTGAATAAAAGCAAATGTTAACCACAGTAATATTTCCATTGTCTGCCTAGTGTTCAGTGACAAAACTGAACTTGCAGGAAAATTACAGTTTTTGAGTATGTCTATTTATG
Source organism: Burhinus oedicnemus (assembly GCA_008921705.1). Lineage (NCBI taxonomy): Eukaryota > Metazoa > Chordata > Aves > Charadriiformes > Burhinidae > Burhinus > Burhinus oedicnemus. The sequence goes on along the minus strand of VFFE01007242.1, from coordinate 2,336,398 downwards.
CAAGATACCTAATGGCAATATATGATTATAGGGCAAATATGTAAATAAGAGTGCCTAAAATACATTTTAATTCTGTAAAAGGTTAATAAATATATAGTAAAATATTGTGATGATAATATATTTAAAGTTAGCTATACTTTCACATAGTGAACCTGACTCACACCATTTTACACCACTATTGTTTCATTAATTTTGGTCATTTACTCCTAACATATATTATGCAAATACAAGCCACATGACGTTGTTTATGTGATTATTCCTACAAAACATATATCTGGCACCAGAAAAAAAACCAAAAATGAATTATTAGCAGGCAGCCACTTCTTTCAAATATTTATGTGAATTACTGTTATCACAAAACCAATGAAAGTGTGACAAAATGTATTAAAAACATTTGGAAAACAATCTTGTAGAATGGACTGATTCATTTGAAATGATCTGTAGTTGGACATTCAACCTATGTTGAAGTCTAAATCGATTTCTCTTTTTGGGAGACTTCAGAGCTCAAGACGATCATCTTTAACATTGTCTTGAATAAGATTCGTATATAAATTAATAATAGCAAAGTACTGATCATTCCTTCTTAAAATACTACTTTCTATAACACCTATTTCTCTGTTTATTGTTGAAATAAATTTGGCATCTAAAGAAGTCTCTTTCTCTATATTTTCAGGTTTTCTTTTGTTTTTAAAGTTTAAGTCTCCACTATCCTAAATGACCTATTAATTCATGATCCTACTAGTTATATCCAAACTAATAATTCTGCTTTCTTACTTATTCAGATCCTTAAGTATGTGTGTGTGCAAACTGTGAAACTGAGCCCTCGTCACCTGAGGCCATAATTATGTTTGACCAGTATAATACTGCAAAAACTCCCCAGATATATTAGTTAGCATGCAATATATTAATATACTAAGGTAACAGACTTTTAACTACCTGTGCAATGATGACTATGATTTACTGTTAAATAATGTCTGAAAACAGAAAACTTATGAAATAAGAAAAATGTTGGCACTTAATTTCTATGATCTACTGTTTAATGCTTGTAATCACTGTATCATGAACTTCACTGACCAATAAACTATCAATAAAATTGAATTCTCCTTATAAATGAAGCAGTTTTCTATCTCTATTCTATTCTATTTTCTATTTCTATTTCAAACAATAAGGAACATCACAGTACTGTCAATAAATGCATCATATTCTAGAAATCATTTAAGGGATTACTCCAGGCTATTTAATTAATCCATTAACAAGTAGTGAGTTATCTGTTATAAATTGATTTCTCTCCTGCACACTTAACTGATCCTGCCATTGATCAGTCATTCTGCCCCCAAATGATTTCAAATTAATTTCTTCATTGCACACTATTACTTAGGACTCCTAGTACAGAATTTCAAGACCCCTAACCTAAGGAAAGTATCCTAAAGATTCACTAGATGTAAGCCTATGGAAGAAGGAATGCTAATAAACTAGAAAAATAATACATAAGGCAAAATATTTGATCTGAAATCATGCTCTTTTCCTTTGGTTACAGTGTTTTAAGATTTTTATTTTTTCTTTATAAAATAGCGAACTTGGTCAACTACTTATAGTTTTAAAATTCTATGTGCTGCGTTAACAGAGGTGGTTGCAGTTCCTTGCTCTACTTACAAGAGTTCAGTAGTAAGAATATGTTGGGTGGCAAGTAGTGCATCCTTTCTCATGCTCTGCTGTAATTACTGAGCAGGCAAAACAATTCGTATTTACTGAATACCACATTTCTGGCTGTTTGTTTTTTTTTTTTTAAACATCTAGTATGAACTGTCAGGGCAACTGAATATGATCTCAGTTCTGTAATGTGCTGAACGATCCCCCTGAGCTGCTGGTCACTCTCAGAAGCCATGTATTCAAAGGGAACTGATGATGTTGCATATTTTATATGGCATAGCCTAACTGGGGTTTTAGAATAGATTGATTTTCAGATTAAATACATCTACCTTCAGTAGCTGAAGATGTACAAAATCTTAAGTTTTTCAAGTTGAGTTTAATATAAACTGGAAAAAAAAATTGCAGTGACACACTGTTGTTTTCACAAACTGATGATAATCAAATAAATACTCCCAATGCTAATTGCTACCAGACACTCATAAGACATTACTTCACATTTCCCTTTATTCACTACATTAAGGATTATTTTAATAGGTTTAATTTTATTATTATTTTACTAAGTTTCATTTTAATTTACAAAATTGCTGTCACCTTTGCCTTCATAATTACACAAATGCTCTAAATCTACATATGTTATCTTCATTGTTAGGTAGCAAAAATCAGTCATTCCCACTCTTTCCAATATTACACACTCCTGCTTCAAGGAAAAATAGTTAAGGATATCTACACTCAAATAGCAGAAAAGTGATTTTAACTTGCTAGATGTGCTGCTGATCAGAAATAAAATTAATGAAACACCAACTATTATACTAGTTATGCATTAAACTTGGTTGATACATATATTACAGCTCAGTTTCTCAAGATTTCAGTATGGAGCTCAGAATCATAGAATGGTTTAGGTTGGAAAGGACCTTAAAGATCATCTAGTTCCAACCCCCTTGCCATGGGCAAGGACACCTCCCACTAGACCAGATTGCTCAAAGCCTCAACCAACCTGGCCTTGAACACTGCCAAGGATGGGGCACCCACAACTTCCCTGGGCAACCTGTTCTGTTGCCTCACTACCCTCATAGTGAAAAATTTCTTCCTAATATCTAATCTAAATCTACCCTCTTCCAGTTTGAAGCTATTACCCCTTGTCCTATCACTACATGCCCTTGTCAAAAGTCCCTCTCCAGCTTTCTTGTAGGCCCCCTTTAAGTACTCAAAGGCTGCTATAAGGTCTCCCTGGAGCCTTCTCTTCTCCAGGCTGAACAACCCCAACTCTCTCAGCGTGTCCTCATAGCAGAGGTGCTCTAATCCTCTGATCATCTTTGTGGCCCTCCTCTGGACCTGCTCCAACAGGTCCATGTCCTTCTTATGTTGGGGGCTCCAGAGCTGGACACAGTATTCCAGGTGGG
>VFFE01007242.1:2301270-2332395 GCA_008921705.1 Burhinus oedicnemus | reverse complement strand
GGGGGGGGGGGGGGGGGGAGAAAGCAAGCAAGCGTTAAACCAAAAGAAAGCAAAAGTAAGGGACAACAAAAGGACAAAGAACTGCTTAAGAAAGATCAGAGGGAATATGCTGACACAAAAAGTAAAGCAAGAAACACACCGCCTACTGATGTCTGAGGTCAGTAAGAACTACAGTTAGATACCTTTAAACATTTCTCTGCTTACACTGAATACGGTAGAAGACTGTCACAGAACAAGTTCCTGCCTGCTGCAATAGGAATGTTTCTGTCCTACAGCACAATCAATGAAAATCAATTGGCTGATAATTGCTTTGCATCAAATTAAATTATGGAGGACTACATGGCTCAGAGGGTTGGAAATGAGATGTGGAGCCTTTCACCCCTAGGTCATTGCTACAAATACAATGCAAGTCAATAATGACTAAGAGTTGTTACTGTTGTTAGTAAAAAAACTGGTTTCAAGCTCTACTAAAACACACCTTTACTGCTTTATAACCTCAGAACTTTGTTTTGCCAACCCCTGAACAAAGCTGGATGAAGTTCCCAATACTTCTCGTGTGACCTTTGCACTGCCTGTGATTACAATCTATGTAATAATCCCTTTTCAAGAACACTGTTCTTATCCTTTCAACAGGTTACAACCCAAATAGTCAGGTTACTTTTGAAACAAGTTTCAAAAATTAAAGTCCATACATAAGATGGAAAGTACATATCAAGACACCAAAATTATGTATAGTATTTCTTCTTTTAGGTAGGATCATAAATACTCAAAAATACAGAAATTTTCAGCATTTCCTTTGATTCTCACCCAAAAAAAAAACCCAACCCAAAACACCACTAAGTCATGCTTTCCTGTTGCAGCATAAAATCAAAACAGAGATAATACAACTTTTTGAAATCACTAGCTGATGTTAAATGCAGTTTTTTGTTGATCAGTGACTAGAGTTTGTTTTCATTTAAATTTAATTTATGTAGGTGTTCCTGTTTGCTAGTTTGTTCATGGTTTGAACAGAGCTTTTGACTGCATTACAATACTAGTTGAAAAACACCTTGCTGTCCAGTAACATGCTACTTGCTACTTTGTAGGTCAAGAAAGTTTTAAACCACATGCTCCCATGCATTGTATACTACTATCACTGCAAAGCCAATAGTGACTCTGTTTTGGCTGATGGGAGCTACAGACAAAACCTGACTGTTGTAAGGTTAATCCAGATAGGCAGCTAAGCCCCGCAGCTGCTCTTTCATTTCCCACCAGGATGGGGAAGAGAATCAGAAGAGCAAAAGTTAGAAACCTCATGGGTTGAGATAAAGACAGCTTAATAAGTAAAAAAACCCAAACAAACCCCAAAACTCAAAGAAAAGACAGAACCAAGTGATGCAAAAAAACCTCACAAATGCTCAGCAGCAGCCAACCAATGCCCAGCCAGTCCCTGAGCAATGGCAACCCTGGCCTAAAATGATCACTACAGTGAGTCAGTAACCTCTAATACAGAAATAATCAGGAAAGAGAGATACTTATCTCCACAGAAGAAAATATACATTGATGGAGGCAACCAGAATAAAGGCTATTACAATGTTTCTCTTCAGCTGCCTTCGACCTATAGCATAACATCTCCTGAGAGCTGTGAAAAACATTTCTTTAGGTAGTTTTACATCTTTGAAGATTACAATTGCTGTAAATAGACTGTGAACTCTGCTTTTGACAGATAGAAGATAACTGGTTTTGATTATGAAAGTAAGGTCTGAACAGTACCTCTGATACTGCTACCACCTAAACCTTCATCCACATACACACCTGAAGCCACTTACCTGGTAGTGGCACACTCTCTCTGTTACTAAAATGCACCCTGTTTTCCAAGACCCAAGTTTTGTTTCCAATTACATTCAGGAAACTTATTATTTTTATTTATCTACAGAGTTTCAGACTCCAGATTCAACTTCATTTCTAATTTAAACTTCAGTAGCCAAATACTTTTAGTCCGTTACTATCAGCTCACAAGTATCACTAGCATAAGTAGTAAACTGATGCGGACAGCCATATGCAGACAGATTTGCTGCAGGAACTAGAAGACTGAGACATGGATTTATATTGTTCAGAAGATCCAAGGAGAACATGAATTTTCTGGGAGATTACTTTTTAAATAGTGGAACTTAAATTCTCCAGCCTGAAACTCAAAACTTTGGAGGAGCTCCAGCTCCTAAAACAGAGCAGGTTATTGGCCTCTTGCTTGAGAGGGGTGGTCTGAATAAGCAGATGTTCTTCTCCAACTCTGTTGAGTAATCTGTCTTTGACATTTATGACATTGTAACACTAGTCTCTTCAGAAGTCTTGAGGAACCCACATCTCCGTACACACTTGAAGACTGGAGTTATAAATAGTTCATAACAGGCTATGAAAAATTAATGTACTAAATGATTAATTAACTGATTAAGGAACCTAACAGGTTGCTCATAAGCTATATCACAGTTTATTCAGATAATTACAGAACACCTACAAGTCCTGTTACAGGTGCCTTTAACATGCCTAGAACATCTGTTACTCATGAACTCTTCTTAAACCCCTGTATTTATGAACACTCCCTTAATCTGGAGTTTGATCCATTTTCTCAGTAAGATTAGAATAATTACAACAGTTACAATCTTCCTTTTTACAATTTATTATTCCAAGAATTGCACAGCACTTTACACGGGCCATGGCTAAATATAAGGGGGGGAAAAAAAGGCTCCACCTGCCACAGGTATCATTGAAAAAAAATGATTTATTTCTTTCTATTTCCCTTTTCCTCCCTATATCCTGGCAACAAAGAATGTACACCCCCTCCTCTGGACAGTCAGGCACCTCCTTAAATAGCAAACCAAAGAAACACACCAGTGTTTACTCCATCCTTCAGTACACTTATACACAAGTATGCAAATATCTGTTCTGTAGAAAGCAAAACAGCATGTTTAGTATTTTCAGTATTACAAACAAGCCATAATAAAGGACCGCATTATAAAAAGCAGTCCCTCTGTAGCTTCATGCTACCAACACCCTGATAATCTACCACATAACGAAGCGGCCACTCTCCCCACTACAGCAGCAGATTGTCTTGTTGGTTATGACATGAGGAACTGATTGAGCTAGTTAAAAAAAAAAAAAAGTCAAGAACTTTTTCCTCAAAAACACCATCAGTTTCTCAGTGCAGTTTATACAGCACAGTCATAAAACCCTTAAAACAAGAGAGCACAGATCATCATGGGGGTAAACAAGCAGCACAAGGAACAAGAACAACGGCAGTATCTTAAGCAGGTACCTTCTATCATGAATCACAAGGCAAGGAGCCTCACCCTCCGTTCAAGAAGGAACAATTCTCACAGCTTGGTAAAATTTCGTAAGCAATACTGAGCACAAAAATACTCAATAGCTTAAAAATGACTGTGCAAAACTATGCTAGCGGCATACTGATACTGATTTTATTTCAGTTAGAGAAAAGAGTAAGAGTCATTCTTTTATATGATAGTATAGTTATTAGAGCACTCATCTGAAAGCAGGAGTGCCGATTTCCAGGCCACAGTCACCCTGAAGCCACAACTTCTTTCTAGGAAAAAGCTCTAAGCTGCAGAGAGGACCATGATGGGAGTTCTTCCACTCTCATCACAGCCTCCGGGTCACTGTGCACACAAAGGGATCACAGCCTACAAATCACACCATCCTCGGCACTGAAAGAAGCCGTCTCTATTGCCTCATGAATCTTGTATTGCTACAAAGGGTCCCAGCTTCAACTGTAGGGATGGCCAGTTCCCCTGTCCTAGCTTGGAATACATTTATGGAAGCAGAGAATTGTACACACAGACAGTTTATCTATGGCTTTCTGTTGGTGCTCTCTAACCACTCACCATCTGCGTAAAAGGTTGGTATCACAAAGTGTGTTTTGAATTGAAATAGATGGTATTCAAGTGAATTAGCTGTGCTCAGACCCTGCCCAAGAAGCCTGATTATTCTGGGAACTTAGTTGGAGGTAAGATACCTTCCAAAATGCATCCAGTTTATGATCCACCTCCTCCATGCCAAAAAATGAAGATTTCCCACTTAGAGTAAGGTGCTGTACATCTTGGAAAATGATTACTGGTGAGTAGTTTCTATTCTTAAGACTTTCTCATTGCCACAAACAACAGTGCTATAGGTCTATAATACAGATTCATCATAGATAATCTTCAAATTAATGCAGAAAGTAAGTACTTACTGCATGGATCTTGACCTGGAAACTTGAATGAAAGATGTTGCAACTTACAGTACTTAAAAAATACTGGTTTAATTCCTCACTATACTCGAAAGTTAAGTCTTTTACACTTATTTACTACACATATTTTCTTCTAGTAGAGTAACTGCTGAAATTATTTTTCAGCAAGCTTTGAAACAGTTTGTCATGACTTTTTAAATGTATTTTTTTATTGGCATAAACCAGTTTGATTTCAGCTTGATTTATAATGCAGGTTTCATTGTTATTTTTCTACAGCAGCTCTTAAAAAGCTGTTTCCACTCACAGGTACGTTGCTAAGAACGAAAAACTTACACATAAAAAGTAATGTGCCACTATAATTTGAAAATATTCATCTCATTCACATTCCCCTGCCTCCACTAAAAGATTTATAACACATCTAAAACAGGAATTAATGAATTCATCAGCATCTAGGACATTTTGATCATAATCAATAACATAATTTTACCCTTTAAATTGGATTTCAATTAAACTACATTTTTTCAAAGTAATTTTATTTTTATCATAAAAATAGTTTCTGTGCAGACATGTAACAGCATTAACTCACTTGATACCAGGTGCTATGTTTTAAGGGATGATAACCTACACAGCCAAACAATTATAATATTATACTTAATAGAAGGTATATCAAATTAATTGTGCTTTTTTGTAGGTTAAATATTAAAAATTAAAACATTCCTAAGATAAACAAGTACAAGCATAAAGATCAATCATTATTACACAAGTTTGGAAGTCCATTATCCAACAACAAACAACCTCAGGGCAGCAACAGAATATCAATGTAAGGCTGCAGATTCACTTTTGAGCTTTCTCTTAGCTCTCAAGAAAACACAGGGCAAGACATTCCAAGTAGCTTCCACAGAAAGTTAACTGTAAAAGATTTCTTGGATGGAAGAGTCTGCCAGGAGCAGCAGAAAGGGAGCAGACAGACCATCTCTCATCAGATAATACTGAATGACACCATGAGAACTTATTTTGAGTTTTATCTCTTTGGAAGCTGGTGCTTACTAGGCCAGGGAGTTGCTGTAGGGAGTTGAAGTAGGGAATGTTTTAAAGGAAAAAATACTTTTAGTACTATACACCAAGAAATTTTAGATATAAGAAATAGAAACAAAATTTAATAGTCTGGAATAAGATGAATGAACGAATATATATGAAGCCATGCTAAACCAGAGGGTTTTGTGGTCCATTGAACAAATACTCCCGCTGTAGGAAGTAAACTACATCAAGTGGTGTGATCTGATTATCTTCAAGGATTATTTGTCATGGGCAAACCACTGGTTCAGGTAGGAACAGACTGTTACCCTTCAACTAAGTGGCAGTTATTGATCTTTGCTGGCACAACCTCACTGTTACGTGGCTTCACTGTTACAGAGAGGCTGCTAGCTTAATGTCTGTCAGTCTGGGAAATACTTTCCCTTACTTAGGAAAGATAAAGGGAGGTAATTTCAGGGTCTTTCATCTTTCCAGAGCTGTACTGCTCAGAAGCCAGAAAATTTATTTTCTTTGTCTACAGCAATTAACTAAATCTTGAACATCACACAGCTTTTACGGATGGATAACATGTATACGTAGATACAGAGAGAAAAATTCTGGCACTACCAGTATCAATGGAAATAGAACTTCACCAGAATCATCATCCTGCACCAAGACACAGCCTTCAGAGCGAGGAAAGGAAGGGGGGAAGACTATGGGTAACTACTTGAAGTTTTGATGTCACTTCTGAGAAATTTCTTAATTGAATAGAGACACAATTGCAGAGAATTTTGAAAGAAAAAATAAATCTTCACAAATTCTCTGAGAAGCAGTAACCAGGACAGAAGTCACAATAGTTATACCTATTCCTCAAGCTCAAGTATCCAGCTTATTTTGAGGTAAATCTCAAGACAAACACATCAAAAATACAAATCAGAGAACTATATTAGATGCAAGCAAATATAGGACTACATAAGCCCAGGAACAAGCACATGATGCCATTGCTTCTCACTTTTGTCAAAAAAATATTTGCAAGTTTCACAGTTCTCCACATAATTTGAAAACTGAAAGTTACAACTTCGTAGTAGCCTCAGAAATTTCATTCAATTCAGCCTGGGGGTAGGAGGAAGCTGTAGCTCCCCTTACACTATTTTCATCTGAAGAATCAATCAGCTTCTGCTTTTTTAGATTGGGAAGCTGGTCCTGAGAAGCTTCATCATACAGGAAAATCCTCTTTCTATGGTAAACAGCAAAATAGGTATGAATCCAGTCATGAATTATCACTGCAGAATGGTAAACACATAAATGCAGATCAATTAAAATAGAGAAAAATCTTGCTTTGATATATGCCTCCCTTAGTGGAGAAGATGAATTCCTGCGATGCACCATTCCAAGTAGCTTCCATCTTTTTTTTTTTTTTTTTTTTTTTTTTTTTTTTTTTTTTTTTTACACATCCACCTAGGCTCTTTGGTGTTGTGAATTTAAATCCCAGCTGGGAGATCCAAATGTATAATGACATTCTAGTGAGTTTCTGAGGCTCAGTAAATCTGGCAGGGGAGTCAGGCTCCTCGGAAAGGAATGACAGCAGACGCCCTCCGGGGGAGCTACAAACCATGACTCATCCCGGACTGCCACCCCGGGCACACGCTGTTGACTCAAGGAAAAGAGCTGACAGGCAGCAGCCATGGAGTCAGATGTTTCACTTAGATCTCTCCCAGCAGGTGTCACTACAATGTAGCATTGCTATAAAACCTTAAAGAAATACAAGAGCAGGAGGTTCCCCCCCCTCCAATTACAAAAAAAAAAACCAAAAAAACCAAACCAACAAAAAAAACCCAACTGTAGACTAATCATATCAAACCTGAATAATCTGCAGAAATCAGCTTTTTGAGGAGAGGGTGGGGAAAACTGTTAGCTGTGTATCATTTCCACTTTCATACAGCTATTTTTCTTATTAATTGTTATACCTCTGGAAGAGATGTCTTCAATGAAGTGGTTAATTTCATGCAAAGACCCAGCATTCTCTTAACAGTAACGTACACAAATGGCTATATACCAAACTCTATCCATCTATTTCAAATTGTTATAAAATGGTTGTTGAATTCTATTCTTTGGAGAGATAAAATACATTTATAATAAATACGCCACCCACAACAAAGTTTTCTTGTAACTGCTTCTGAAAATAATAAATAAAAAAAACCACAACAGAACAACAAAATGAATTTTCATTTCAAAAGCAGTCTCCATGCAGACTCTGACTATCCTACCACCCAGCTATTCTGCAGGCATTCAGACACTTCACTGTAATGTCTGAAAAATCAATAGCAATTTATTCTCTCTTTGGACCCCAAGCAACAAAAGTAAATAATACTGTCACCTCCAGTCTGCCTTCAGAACATGGTCACAAAACAGTCTTGCTACCATACTACAACCCTACAGAGCTCTTTATCTATGCTGGCTTTGCAGATTGTATTGGCTTTCATAAAGAAAAAATCACGCAAGACAGCAACACAAAGGGGTCATGTTCCTGTACTCCAACCAGCCAGACTGCTGAGTCGGAATTAACAGAAAGGTTGGGCATCTGTCTTACTTCAGTTTCACCTATGTTGATTTTATTTAAGGGGGGAGAGGGAGGAAACAGTATTAGAATTTTGTTTTCCCATGCAATAAAAAGGAAATCCAAGAGGAAAAAACTGAAAAACAGGTTGGAACTTCAAACTTTTGCAACATTTAAAGGTATTTCTTAAATCCATTTCTTAAAAATAGGCTTTAAAATTCACATTCCTTACAATGCTACTGAACATACTGAACCTTTGCCAGAATATTCAAAATAATCCAGAATATTCAGATTTTCTTAAAATCATCATATCTTGTAAGCAATATTAAGAAATCATTTCCCATCTCATTATATGCCAGCCAGTCTCTCTCACCTGCTCATAGCATGAGGCATAATACCACAGGGACTTTTACAAAGTTTCAAACACATTCAAATTGTTAGGTATGAAGATATGCTTGGTTAACAACTGGTGACCCTGTGTATGTGTGCAAAATGGACTCTTCTCTTTCCAGGGAATAGTACTCAAATGTGCTTGTATCTTTGCCTATTTAATTGCCTTTACTAGTGGATGCTGTATAAGACCGTACAGCAGAGAAATTCTCACCACCACCCCCTCCCCAACACCAATTCTGTTTCTTTTTAGAAATACAGATTTCCATGGATTCATATATAACAACTCCAGGATGTATCACTAGTTCATACAGGCATCAGGTCCTGATTTAAAGGACTGCACCATTTCTTCTGTGGCAGTTTGTATCCATGAGCGCAAAGACAGGGCACAAGCTGAATGGAAAGCAGGGACTGTACAGTTAAGAGAAGAAAAATCTATGTTCTATTCCTCCAGTTTTCAACATGAAGTAATTTCCCACTCTAAAATGATAAATTGCTGAAACTTAAAAGCACAATAAAACCCTCTAAATTTAATGGATCTCATAAGAATTCTCATTACCAGCCAGGTCAGAATTGTGATTTTTTTCAATAGGGCATAACTAGTAAAGAAAATAGGCAATTCTAGAAGATTTTAGGTTAATATATTAGGAAAAAAAAATCTGAATGGATTTTACATGACTACTTGAGAACAAATGAGGAGACACTAAGACTTTATTCACACGAGAGAGAGATATATACACTTGTCTAATCAAAGGGCATTCTGAACAAATGTTAGCAAGGAACTCTGATAAAACATTAGAAGATGAATGTATTTACTATTTTAGGATTCAGGTGTAAAATGCAGAAAACCCGATAACCACTGATATGAAAGAAAAGCAACAAAATAAAATTAATTTCATATTGAGTCATAACCAAATGAAAAGCGAAGGCGGCTACAGAGATTTAATTCTTGTATGACAGTCACATAATCCACGAGGCACTTTGGATAAGAGATGCCTGGAAAGCAGGTAGAACTGGAGATGGCAATGCAGCCACAGGGCTTCCTTTTACTGTGAAACACAGCCACAATGAATGGGAAGTCTCCTACTGAGAGAACCAACAGCCAGGGCAGAGCAAAGAAAGCCTAAAAAGTAGTTTATTATTCAATTATTTAATTAAAATCTTAAAAATATGTAGGGCTTTTAAATGAATATTTAATAAGCATGTAGACATCTGAAATCAGACTGTTGGCATTTGACTGTCTTGTCAGAACCTACGCTGAACACTCATTCAATCCTATGGCAGGCTCTGACTAGCCCCTTATAAAAAAAAAAATCTCACAAGACAGAAAAAAGATCAAAGATAAAAATCTAACAAGAAGTTAAACAGCATATGAATCAACAAAGCAACACTAAAAATCAGGAGTGATTCTCAACTGTTCCATTTGAATCCCCCAAGAAGTGCATGTTATTTAATTTACTACTTACTCATTTCACTTCTCTGTAGGTGTCAGTGAATGCAGTGCTAACTGCATCTAGTACTGGGAACAGTACAGAAATTCTTCTCTGGCTTTGAAGTATCTCCCAGTAAAGCTCTGACAAGTGAGATAAGCTTTAACACTTTCAAGAATAGTTCTATTGTGCTTAAAGGAATGACTCTATGGAAATACTCCTGAGCTCTAGGATTCAGTAGGTCTTTAGGTAATAGAGGGCACAGAACAGTGAACATGAGATCAATGAGTTCTACAGTGTCTGGCTAATAGAGTTAGTCTCGTACCAGCAAAACACTCAGAACTTAAGCCAATACCCCATAAAGCATTTACGCACAAAGTCTTTTGCAGGACAATGTTTACAAAACATCTGGAATCCGAATCTGCTCCTGTATCAATCACAGGCGTATCCAGGAGTGACAATATGGCTAAGGGACTCATTCAGATCCTTCGGAAGTCAGCTGGAGTTTTGCCATTCACTTCAATGAGCATCATCAGATCACAAAGCAGACAAGATGGGTTAATTCATACACAAACAGGAATACTCTAATTTTTTTTAACACAGCTGTGATACCATGTAAGGCTTTCAAAAGTTGCTAAGCAAGCTTCAAAGTACTTATGCAAGTGAAGGAAATCTAAGTGCCTAAAATAGATCCTCAAAAAGTCACTCCAATACCTCTACAGTGACCAGCTTAGTATTCATCTAAAATTCCTGTACAGATACCAAGTATCTGTAGGAAGTAAAACTCAGCCATAACCCTGAATAATGTGTCCTATTTGTAGCCCTTACCAGTACACACAAGCCAGAGTTTCAGAGTTGCTTTTTCAGAGTATCTTTCCACTGCAGTTGCTTCACTTTTCCTGCACCCACCTCCTGGTACTCACCTGGTCTCACTGGAAGCCAGTTCAGGGAGCTAAACCTGCAAAAACTAGCACAAAGGGGAAAACACGAACACCTACTATCAGTTTAGCTCTCTGAATCAGGTCAACACTGAAGGAGACAAGTGAGAGTACTGGCACATGAAAGGGGTTGGAAGAAACAATTTAGGTTTTTTTGGTTTTGCCTACACATCTTAACAAATTAGCTATGATATGAAACTGCAACCTGACTGTACAGAGGGCCAAACCAACTAATATGAATGCTCAGTCATCCTAATATATCAACTACTGACACTGCTAAATGAAATTAGATGTTTCTTTGTCTTTATTAAGAAAAGGTTAAGTTAACATGTGTAAACTAACTTATCATTAGAAACCGAAGAGCTATTTAAAAATTTTGCTCACCAATATCATGGTGAAAGCAACACATTAGCCATAACATGCTATATACCATCATGTAATTTCTATTTTTTCACACAAAAAATCAGAGTAAATATATTTATGCTCATTTTAAGGGACCTTTGTATTGATAAATAAATTTGAAGTAGCTGTGTGTAAGTAAGAATTAGGAACAAATACTCTTTCGGTGCTTGTATTGTTTTCAATATATTGCCAAATCCAGCCCAAAGCCAAGTGTTACTCCTTACACTTACAGAAGTATATAAGCACACATGCATGAATGTTATTACCTTACCAAAGTTTCTCTTTATAAAAAGTCTTAAATTAAAATCACTACTGAGTACATTTCATTTCACCTACCTGTCCAGTAAAAAATTTGTTATATTAAATAATTTATTCAGCCATTTCCTGATCTAATCATAAATTTGAAATGTGGGAAGAAATTAGCGTCTGATGTTTGGAATAAATGACTGAGGCAATATTGGTTTAATATTTTGCCATATTTATTTTATCTGCCTGCCATTTCCTCTCCTTGCTGTAGATTCACAGCAAGTGGAAGAATGAGCCAGGAAGAAAGAACAAGGCAAAACAAGAGGCAAGAAAGAAAAGGTTGCCTGTATTTTTAGTTTTGGTATGCCAATTCCACCACTTCATAATCGTATCTTTTCTTCAGGAATAAAAAAAAAAGCTGAAAAGTCAATCTGCTGTACCTCAGCACCACCATTTTCAAGAGTTTAGACCCTGTCACTAGAACTTCCAAAATCAAGTCCCCTATTAGTTCATTTTCTAAAAATATTACATTGCATTTTTGTCTGTCTTCTGATCTTTTTATAGATAATTGTCTACTCCAGCATATATGTGTGTGTGTGTATTTCTAATAATTAACTATTACGCTTTCTCCAAAATTCTTTGAAAATGGGTAATCTGGGGTCTCTGCTCACATAAGTGTTCTAATTCCATGTATGTTCAGAAAGGAATTTCTGTCGTCATAAGGCTGGGTGAGCCCTAGCCTAGAGCCTACTGTTTATAAGGAACTAATGAGAGTTAACAAGAATATTTACTAAGCTGGTAATGAATCAAACCCTTCCCTTCTAACCAAATCTCCACTAATTGCTTCAACTACTAATAGCTACCCCAAACAAATTGAGAATTAAGAAGGTGATTCATTCTAATCGTCACTTTGCCAATACTGACAATAAGGTTACTGCTAGGATGCTAATGTGGCCATTTTTCTTTAGGATGTTAACTTACTTTAAATCTCTTAGTTAACTGTTTTGACTGCTAATCAGTTTAGGTCAGATCAATATTTGCAACCTAAACCCAAAAAATTTTAGAAGACTCTACTTTGCACTATAATTAAAAGTTAAATTGACTGCATAGGACAGCATGCTTACTTCCAATCCTTCCCACCTCTTTTCTTGAAATCTTCATATATGAACTGACTTCCAAACATGATCTTATCGGAGCACAAATGCATGAGAGAATATTACATAATGAGGAAGTCTGAAAATATAGTATAAAATTATCAAGGAATTTTATCACAAGTTATCAAGCATTTTATCACAAATTTGAGCATGCAATGAGATTTTTTTTAAATGCAATACATTTTAAAAGCTCTAAAGTTTTATAATCCTGGAGTATGTTAACAAGAATAACTTGTCACAAGGTTAGGAATACATCAATTTGAAGGCTACTATTCCAAAAACAACAGGCTCAGCTGACCAACTGAGGTCACCTCAGCTAGCTGCAGATGCATACAGAGAAACCAAAAGCCTCTACTTTTGACACTGTTAGTTTACATCTTTCCGAACAGCACTTTAGACTTCAGAATACACTCGCAATAGTTTAGAACTATTTTTCTCCTGAAGTTTGACACAGAGCTCCATAAAAGTTCTACTAACAGAACAACAGTTCAGTTACACTTTAAAAAAAAGCAAAAAAAACCCCCCAAAAAACCCTATTTTTTTTTCTTAAGTGTTTTAAGTTAAAAAAAGAAAATATACTTGAAACCTAACTGCTCACGCATCTCTTTGCATAAAGCTAAAAGGATGGTTTCAGAACAGATGTAGTTCTGTGGCTTATGGCTGAGCATAAGCAGAGACTGTATATTATAAGCAAGATGTATAACACCGTTCATTATTTAGATTGCTGGTTATTTCCTATTGAAAGACTTTGACTCAATTCTTTGTTTCCTTACTGAGTTTTAAATATTCAGAAATAAGTTTTCCATTAAAGAGATATTAAAAAAAATAAAAACCCTATTTCAAGGAGCAATGGAATGCATTAGGGAGACATTCCAACAGCACGATTCTTATCATCAAAGGCAAGATCACATATCCCAATTTCAAATCAGATTTCAAGAGACAACAAACAAAGCACAGCCTGAGGTACTGAATAAGGAGAAATTACAGTGGCAGAAATACACTGGCATACATTCAACACAGTGCTAGCCTATTCAGACACAGCCACATCAGCTCCACCTGAGCTATCATGGTACTCGAAGCAGCAATACTGAACTTACATACTTTACTAGCTCTAGGGACATTTCATGCTTACTGATGAGGGTTATTTATTCTGCATAAAACAACATGCTAGTGCAGCTATCATGCTTTTCATGTGTAAGCCAGCTTATTATATCTATTATATAATTATAAAACTATATATAACATCAAAATGTACACGGACAGCACACAGAAGACCTTAACTCCAGTATTTCCTCACTTTTGAAATGCTTGATCGTGATGCTGTAATAATATTCACTCAGTCTACATTCATAAATGTGTAATACTAAAAATACCTTTATGCAATATTAGCATAATTAGAAAAATGTGTTCCCTAATATCAGAATATCAATAAAAAAGGTTTCTGAAAGATCAGTATATTTTGGAAACAGCATAAATGTTGAAGGAATAATTTCATTCACACAAGAGGTTTAGAAAAGTTAGCAAAGTAGACGAAGTAATTTAAGGACATAATCTCACGGGTAAGTACTACTAAAGAGTTCATTTATTACAATATATCTAAAACTTGAAGCAGCAGGATTTATTCAACAATCTTAAAAGACATAAAACACCTAACATCTACTTATTACTGTAATGAGTAAAAACAAAACAAAAATTTTAAGATTGATTCTGAAGTCTATCTCAGCATTATGGTAAACAAATATTAATACATCCAAATTAAAAAAAAAAAAAAAGCTTTTTCTTCACGTACTTTGCCATCATGATTGAACACCTATGCAAAAGCAAGTAATGTTTAAATGGTCCAGACCTCAATCAAAAAGGTCAGTACCTAATTAATTTACAGTTAGAGACATTCTTACTATACAACTTCACATAAATAAGGAAATCTAATTAAAGAGATTTATCTACATGCACCATGTTATCTTCAGAAAAAGTGTCATCTGTTGTAACATGTTCTGCAGCTTATACTCGCTTATATATTTCACACTGCAGACTCCATTTAATTTTCTTGATTTAGCTTCATCATTACGTGAAGATGCTCCAATCAATTCTAACTTAATAGACTTTGTTTCAAATAAGCAGGCTACATTTTACTGATATATTATGAATGCTACAAAAGACTGATTTTGTTTGCTGAAGTGCACCAACTTCTTTGACCTCAGTGTCTTGCTTTGTAGTTGCTAGGACCGTACTCTGAGACTGTAACAGGTTTATTTCAGCAAGGAGATAAAGGTATGATCTAATTCACTTTCCAGACAGTGAACATGACTGTTCAAAGCATGCAATTCAATTCCTTCCTCACAGTAACATAAAATTTATAAACACTTTTTTTTTTTTAGTAGAAACCCATGATTTAATACCAACGGTGATTCTTCTGAAAAAGAAATAGCAAATTTAAAATTTGCCTTTAAACACTGCCATGTTACAAACTTATCCAGTTAAAACAATATTAACCTATGATAGCTAATTTTAACATACTATTTGGTTTTGGTATACCCTTATACCAAATGTTATTGCAACTAAATGAGAATTTTCAACATTTTTCATCTTTTTTGAACCTCTGACAGCAGTTCCTATTTGAATAGTTCCAGCATTTGCCTCACTGAAATCAATATGACCACTGAAGAATAGCAAGCAGCTATGTCAATCTGCTAACTGGACTTGAAAGAGTACAAGTTTATGATTATAAGTTATTTTTCAGCCTGTTGGTATAAAGAAACATTCAGCAAACATGTTTAATTTTAAGGTTCTTCTCAAATCTATTCAGTATGAAACGTAGAACACGAAAGAAATGTGCCATTCTGCACACACAGGAAACCATATAAAGAAAATAAGCATGACCAAATAAAGATCTACTCAAACTAATAGTTATACACGGAAGAAGGAAAACAAAATCCACAATCCAATGGATTCTCTAGCTGGGCAATGCCCTCTCTCCTGCCATCATCTCAGAGAAATACTTTTAAGACTAGTCCCATAACACTTAGATGGGAGAGTTGAGATATTACTGCCTGTTTCTGCACACCTCAACTTCAGCCAGACACTACCTACCTCCTTAGGAGGGCAGCAGAACGTCTGCCAGCTCTACAACTACTGTAGTTCAGACCAACATGTTCTCTCCAAACGAATTTTTACTGTTTTAACTGAAATCTCAGATTTCAAAGAATCTAACCAGATGAAGCTTACGTTAACACAGTTTTCTGCTACAACAGGGAAATAACTCTTAACAGGCATTCGGTTTCTTAAATTCTGTTCTCCTATTATCTAACTAGTAGTACTATTGGTAAAACAAAACTAACGTTGTTTCTAGTTAGCTGCCAGTTGCTGAATGGGATTTATTTATACAAAGACTAAATTATCAAAACTGCCTTTACTAGGATAATATTCCCCATCACACAAAAGCAGAGTAAACTTTTACGCTAGGAAATCACGTCTGTAAATAGTGGCAAGTGAACCTGAAATATCTCTTCATATCACAAACGCATGTATGTAACAACTTTGGGTTTAGTTTAATGATTACAAATTATATCATTGAGTGCAATACCTCATCTCTAGTGATATTTTTTACATGCAAAAGTGTTTCCATAATAGGCCATAGGATATAAAACCACATTTTGTTTAACACTGCTCAGGCACTTCAAAACTGTCCTTTCTTCTCTATAGCAAATGGCAGAAGACAGCAAGCCTGCACTGAAGAAAGACGCAAAATTTTGTAACCTTAAAGAGATGGAAATGCATTCCAATGTTTTCTTAAGTTCACCAGGCTAGGTGATATTTCACGTTTTCGTCATAATTTTTTATGGACACCATTTTTTGAAAAAATTTTCCAAACAAACAGTGTACCTATACTGCTCTCAATAAAGGCAATGTGTGGACGAGGGGAAAAGGAGAGGAATAAATCAATGAAGTGATCATTTCTAAGGTACTCCTTTTGGTGCAGAGAAATACAAAATTAGTTTCTTGGATAAGATATATGATTTGCATTTATTGAGCACACAGCTACAGCTGAAGACACTACTTTCCTGCAGCTATTAAGTAACTCATTGTTGAAGATCAACACTCCACAATGGTTGGCAGAGGGGTTACATTTTTGTGCCCTTCTTTCCCCTAGATTTCCTTCTGCAGTTGATACAACTGCAGGATCCCTTCTTTTTGCCCTTCATATCCCTGGCCATATTCAACTCCAGTTAGGCTTCTGTTTTCCTAACCTCATCCTTGCATGTTTGGACAGTGTCTCTGTTCGTCCTGGGTCACCTGCCCCTGCTTCCAGCTCATGCATGTTTCCTTTTTATTTTAGTGTTTTATCAGGAGCTCCTTGTTAACCCATGCCACACTTCTTGCACAATGGGATGGACCACTTGAACTCAGAGGAGATAATCCTCCGGGTGATGCCCAAACGTGGACTGTAGCAGCTGAGGAGAGCCTCTTAACATGCTCCTTGTGCTGGTGACAATGCAGAACTACATTGTTGACTGTTGCATGCAGTAACCTTTGAAGTGCCACAGTAAGGTTGGCCAGATCTTACCTGTCAGAGTCTGAAAAGAAGTCTAAAACCCCAGCAAATTTACATTATTTTGCACTGAAATAGACTAGCATGTGGTTAGTTACGATTAGACACATCAACAGTAATGCAAGCAGCTGAGGAGTCTTAAACTCTACAGGTATTTTGCAAGTTATTACAACATCTTGTAATAACAAAATAATTACATTAGAATTTACTCAACCTAACAACAAATTCAAACTAAGCCAGACAGAAATTTAGAGAAAGAAAAAAACGTACATGTTGAAAATACAAAGCTGGAATTGTATGTAAGTATTTCATACATCACTTTACTGAAAGAAAATTTTAGTACAGTGGAAAGAAAAGCCTAAAAAGTGCCCAAGATGGAAACACTAAGATGTCCCGCTAATACATAAAGGGCAACTTTTTTTTTTTGTTGTGGTTTGAGCCGGACTGGCCACTGAAATGAACAACAGATGCTCTACCCCACCTCTCCCTTCAGGGAGAGAAGGATGAGAGAGAAAGAGACTTGTGGGCTTAAAAGAAACTAAACTACTTTAACGATATATTAATAAAATAATAAAAGATAATAATATCAAAAAACAAAATAATGAAATAAATACAACAGATACAAAATCAGTATCAAGCTCCCAGGATGACAATTACATCACCGGCAGGCACGGGGAAGGTCAGAGACTGGGCACAGCAATGGACAGGAACTGGATTCTGGATCTGGATTCAGGAACGCATGGATTGGGATCAAAGGCAGACAAACAGAGCCCTCCTCCGATGCCAGCCATTGACGAAAGAGGCTGACCCTTTGTTCCCTCAGCTTTTATTCTAAGCATGGTGCAGATGGGATGGAATACCCTGTTAATCAGTTTTGGGTCACCTGTCCTGTCTGCTCCTCCCCGCAGGTGCAACCCCTCTAAGCTTTTCTGCTTCCAACCCTCCAACGTGGCATATAACAAAGTTGGCTGGTCTTGGTTGTTACAGCAATAAGCAGCAGCCTCTCTGCATACCGACCACTTGGTATTAACTATAAACATTAGGTCTTATCACTCTGGAAGCAGACTACTGTCTGAAAAATATGCTGTTCATTTCAGAGAGTTCAGTCAGTTAGAAGAGGCTTAACCAAAAATTAAAATTACCGAACAGAAAATTGGTTTGGTTTTTTTCCATTTTTTTAAATGAGTGCTTTTCCTCTGTTTGAACTACTGTTGATTTATGTCTTA
Source organism: Burhinus oedicnemus (assembly GCA_008921705.1). Classification (NCBI taxonomy): domain Eukaryota; kingdom Metazoa; phylum Chordata; class Aves; order Charadriiformes; family Burhinidae; genus Burhinus; species Burhinus oedicnemus. The sequence continues at coordinate 2,314,270 of VFFE01007242.1, read as the reverse complement.
GAAGACAAGTTTCAGCATGTTTGTAAACAGAGGAGTAATTCGGACTCAACAGAAAATTAATATAGCTTTTCAGAACTAGAAGCTGTATTATACTATAAAAACATACAGAATAGAGGTTCCAGCAAGGCTGATGAAATAACTGCTCACTCTGAAAAGGTGTATAACTACTTCATTTTAAATTATCAAAATTTAAGTAGTTTAAGAAGAGAGCTGCTGCAATAAAAATCACAATTTCATTCCCAACACAACTGTAAGAATGATAATTTACAGTCAACAGCCATTACGAGTAACTAATTCATATAAAATGAAACATTCTGCTTCTTATGAAGGAAACTAAACAGAATTTGTACAAACTTGCACTGCTAGGATGCTTACTGCCTGGTACCATCTCCACTGCAGGTGAGGCTGTGTATGCTAAAAGAAAGATAGTACTGAATACACAAACTCTTTAGTTATATTTCTTGGTGATCAGTGGTAAACTAGCCAAATTCAGGTTGGATATTAAAGATCATTATGCTTTTAAATGAAGCAGTTAAGTGACAAATTAATAAAAATAAACATAATTGAGAAAGATGGGTATATTGCCAAATATTAATAACGATACGATGAATCTCATTTTGAAGAGTCCTTTCAAAGGTAATATTCTAGAGACATGCGTTCATTATTAGATCTTTAATATGTCAGCAACAAATTTTGTGTATTTCACAAATTCTGGAATTCTTCATGCACTTACAAAACAATTTTAGCTTGGCTGATCTCTTGTTAAGACAATGCTGTTTTTTAAAATAATTGGGGGGGGGTTGTTACCTACTATATTGTTACAGAGAACATTTTTAACTTTTAGCGTATTATCAGCATAAATAATAGATGCAATATCACAAACTTGCCATTTTCTTTTTCAGTGAAATAGAAATGAAGCCATAAAGGTTAGCTTCATAGAAAAGCATTAGTCAACTGCATTAAAGCACAAGGATAGGAGACAGTTATTTATGGAACACCGTTCACCGTTATCCTTTTCAAATTCTACAAGAAGGCTAAATATTGATGCATTCCCAAGTCACCTTCCCCCCCCCCCCCTTTAGTGTTAACAAGTAGGAGTATGTTTTTGATGCTTCCAATTTGTCAAGATCAGGTGAACGGAATGGTTTTACAGAGTACACTATTCCAACTCCTTCAGGGGCTATAAAACCACATTAAACTCAGTTTGTTATTAATAATTCATGGCAACTTCCTTAGTTCACTACAGGGGCATCACTCTTAGGGCACCATTCTTAGTGAAACAACTTAACAGGAAAAGTCAGATAAACAGTGTTACCATCAAAATGAGAAGAAGCCTACCATGAACCCTGGGACACTGAAAGCCCTAAAGAATTTCAATACTTACAATTTTCAGGCTAAATCCAGCATTCTACACCACTTTCTAAAAGCTGATATTAATTTAATAGATCAGTATAAACAACAAAATTCCTTCTATCTACTGAAATTTGGCTTACCTGCAGATTTGAAGTGCCAAATTTCCACGCATTTAGCTATACTGCACAGGTATTCATGCCCTCATTACTCTGAAACATAGACCCCTTTAACAGGAATACTTTACTTCAGTTAAGGACTAAATGGAGTCTATCCCATTAAACATATCTATGATGTAAAAATATTACAATTTGCAATTGGAACACTTTTTACTATAGTAAATGATACCTACTACTAAAACAGTTACAAGCGACACCAATTACCATACATAAATAAAGAACACAAGACTTCATTCTTCATGGTCACGGAGTAGATGGCTCATACAGAATTGTGTCACATAGTACTAACACATTTGACTGCAATGTACATGACACTAACTAGATGCACAGATTCAGAAAAAAATGGCATTCAGTATAAGCACATTAAGGCAGGGATTAGACACCCAAACTACATTTTTGTAATTTAGTCAACGGAGCAAAATTCACTTTGACACATCAGCAAAACACTACAGAAAAAACAGATTTATACTTAAAGTGTTAGTTAATTCTGGTGTGTAAGGAAAGCAAGTCCACTTTAAAAGCTTAGTCTGCTCTCTGACTGAAATAATGACCTATGTACTAAAAAAATTTCAGTCACATGAAAATTAGAAATCAATCTTTGATTCTTTTAAGTAACAAGAAAAAACACTGTTAGTGTTTTAAGTGCCTTCCCCCCCCCCATTTTTTTAATCTGCTACTACACTAACACTGGATTTAACTTGTATGAGCAATAATGTTACTTAATGTAGGCTTTATGCTATCTTTTACACAGGTGTTAAGAAGGACATGAACAAAGATGTCCTTGGACCCAGCTGGCTAGGACAAAAACCTAATCCAAAGCATTAAAAGAACCGTCTATGTATGCCCAGCTTAATGGCAATCCACATCTACGTGTGGTCATATTTATGGGAGCCAGGGGGAAGACAGTTTAATACAAATACTTGTCATTGAGATTTCATTTTATTGCTGTTGTTGCTCTTTTGGTACGAAGCTTATCTCCTGGACTATTCTAAGTGTTTGCCTTCAAAGCCAATAGTATCCTATCTTGCCCACACCTATAGATAGGAATGAAGAAAAAAAAAATTAAAGGATGTTCTGCTTGAAGGATTGGGAAGAGACAAATCAATACCACTTGTCATTTCTCAAGAGTGTTGCACTCACACACATTTGGACAATTTGATTCTCTAAGGAACAGTAGCAAACAAAAAAAGCCTTAATTTAAAGAAAAAAGGGAAAGTAGATACTTTTAAACTTCTAACTAATAACTTAAAATACTGAATTTCAGAAACATATTACTGAAATACATATTGAGAAATTTTTACCTAGGACACTTTGAGAAACAGACAAAAATCCCAAGTACATATCATCAATACTGTAGGTCCTTCATACAGCATAAGAGACTGTACCTTCTTGGTCACCTATTTGAGTTTCAGAAATATTTTAAAATTTTTTAACATGAGACTTTTAGAAAAAAGCTGGATTTCACCAATAGCAAAATGCAGAAATCCAAATGACATTAGGTTGAAAAGAAAAACTGAGATCTGTCCGCTATGCATCAATTATAATTTATTAGTATCTTCATATGAGGTTACTTTCATAAGAAGCTATACTCCTACGCTGCCACAAAAGGATGGCAGAACCATTGCTTATATAAAAATCTGGTAGATAACACACCTTTGAGAACTCAAAATGCTCAACAGTGCTAATTTTATGTAAAGTGCCAGATCCTGGTAAGCCTCCACGTGAAGCTCAAACTCACCCACTTCATTCAAATAAGGGGAATAAGCCACAATGGTCACAGTCTGTGGAATGGTGCTGGAAATAGGAAAAAGCAGGAAGGGGAAAGTTTATGTTTCTAAATAGTATCACTATAAAAGCAGTATGAATCGTTGCGAGTGAAGGGAAAGCTGGAAAGGACCGGGAAGGAAAACACGTCACCACCTCCAGCCAAGAGGAGAATAAAGGGTAGAACTCTCCTTCCCAAGTTCTCTGTACTCCACCACATAAGTACAGACCGGGAGAACTCCATGTCTTTAGCAGCAGCACTTAGAGAATAAAAATTCTTCCCTCCTGCTTTTCACCTCCAGCAAGCAGTTTCAACTCATTCCCACCACTAAGTTTAAATAGGCTTTGGTCTGGCCTTCCTCATCTACCATTGTAATTTTCAAATGTTTGGATCTGAACTTTTGGAGAAGTAGTTACAGTATTTGAAAAATCTGGTATTAAAAAATAAGGTGAGTGGCCTGCTGTAACTTGTAGTCAGTGTCCAGCACAAATAAAGGCTAAAACGGGGTATGTGGGAGTAAGCGTTTTATTGCTACGCTTTTGACATACAAGAAAGGAAACTGTCGTTACTGCCTGTATCATCATTCCCCAGATGCCTTCACAAGTATGTAGATAATGTAAGTTTTAGATGAATTGGTTCTGATTCTGTTGGAGAAAACAAGGAGGGTCAGACTTTGGGTACCAACTCTGTATCATCTACACAATACCTACTCCCTGTTGTTTCTTGCTCACTCCCTGTTCAGTAACGTATTAGCCCAGGAAGGCTGTTTTTCCTGACATAAACCCCAAGGACAAAGAGAACTTCATTACTGCCTTATGGCCAAACCAGTTGACAAACCTTCTCAAAAAGTCACTTATTTCTCCTAAGATAGTTGACATCCAGATCCAGCTGGGAACCAATAAAAGTGACCCAAACTTTCCTTCTGAAGAAATCTACATTGCTTTATTTGACTATGACATCATTGTTGAGTTACAAAGTCTAATCCTCTAGTAATGACACATAGCAAGTAGATATGCACAAGTTTCATGTAGATAAAATGAACAAAGAAAACAAACATTTCTTGATTTTATATCTTAACCGCTCCATTTGCACAAATGGCAAAGTAAATAAAAATTCTCTCTGTGCATACAGTCCTTTGTCCTCAAAGGGCTGCCTCATCATATTCATGTCTAGAAATGAAATAAGATTTCAAAAGCTGTATTCACATGAAATCAACTATCTGATCTTTTCGTGTGTGGCAATTGCATCCTAAATTGGTTTACAGCTGGTTGTCTGCTTTCTCTTAGTTCAGGATGGAACTGATTACATGAACAGCTCTAAAATAACACATTTTAAATGAAATGGGAATTGATGCCAAATATTCATTCCAGATAGTGATACGCAAGGATGTCTTAGCTCCTTACCAGAATTGTAGCAATAGTTCCTCTAATATCCATGAAGAGTTCTTAATTTTTTCAATTTTACTTACATGAAAAAGAAACGCCGATTTCTTAATATTGAAAAATCGGGAATGGAAAACATATGTTGGAACCATTGTCACTGTCAGATGAAAGTAGGGAAATGCCAGGCTTTCAGAGATGGAGTGCACCATGAGAAACATTTTAAGTCTGTCGCTGAATACAAGCAATATCATAAACAAGAGTTATTTACTAGTTTTCGAGAGTTACTTGGAATTTTGAATATAAAACCCCACACAAGCGAGAATAAAAAAAAAGAAATCAAATCCTAAATGTGTTCGTGACATGATTTTACAAAGCTCGTGTCACAAAACAGCCTGCTCACTTTAATGGAAGTTATATGTCCTTCGGTCAGGATGCCACCTGGTTAAGAACCCAAAATCTTTGCAAAAGGATAACTATGTGAACATGCAGCAGGTGTTCACTGATTTGATATAATGTTAGATTAACTGTATGGTGTTAAATACAATTTTAAAGTATCTGATGCTTACTTTTTAAATCTGCAATTATTTTTACCTTCATATTAATAACAAAAAATAGCAAATTTAATCCAGAGATTAAATCAGAGGTGAAGTTTCATAACACCTAAGTAGAGCTGCACACACACACCACAGTAAAATCAACTCGTGTTAAGTATATATAACTCTCAAAAATTCTCAGGTACAAATGGGAGAATAAAGTTGTGGACTAAAGCAGTTAGCTGAATTTAGACAGCACAGGTAAGCTTTCAGAGCAGTGCTGGGATCAGTTGTGTGACTCCCATTGATTTTAGTATACGTTACTCAAGTCTCGTATTTATTCACCGGACAAGCAAGGCAACAGAAACGGTTCCTGAAGTGCCTCCCCTAAGCTTCAGACGTTTCATGAGATTGATGCAGCCAAAGCATTGCACTATATTTTAAAAATTTGAGTTTTAATGTTATTTCAGAGCAGTGCTTGGTACTTTTATAAGGCTGTAATGCATTTTCATTTTACCTGTACTGAAAAAAAAAAGGAATGGAGAACAGCAGGAAAGCAGCTATTCTAAGAAAAGAAGGCATAAAACATAAACATTATACAACAAAGAAGCAAATGAAGAAACTTCTTTTCCTTTATTAGAAATATGGGAAACAGATTGTGCTCATCTTGCTTAGGGCCAAGAGCCTCATTGTGTGGAATTCAGCCAGGCTCCGTCACACAGCTCACTAAGGAGTTTTGCTGTGTTAAAGAGTAAACCAGATGGGATATTTGCTTCCAACAAGACAATTCTAATGAAAATTGTTAAAAGTACTGTAAAAGAAACTTTTCAGCTTCATCTGCTATCTTATTGTGTACAATGAGGGCGAGCAGAATGAAAAGTAGACAATGAAAAAAACCACCCAGAAAATTTAAAAATTTAAAACAAATTCTAGAATTGGTTCATGATTAATCTGCTTCAGAACTCCATCTGCTTACATAAAGCATTCACCAGGCTAAAGCTAGCAGAATTAGTATCAATAAAATAGCTGTACATTATGTAAAATGAGTAAATCAAAATACTCAACTTGAAGGTGAGCCTGTAGCTTCGTACAGTTTGAAGTAAAAACATACACCATGTCAACAGACTGCTACACCCAGGGCCTGGTAAGACCCTAACAAGACACAGCCTTTTTGTTCAAGACCATTAAGAAAATGTCTCATGTTCTTAAAAGACCTCATATTTTCCAGATAAGCTACAAAAGATAAAGAAAAAAGAAGATTAGGTATAGTTCCTGTTCTTGTAATCTTCTTGTAAATCTGACTAAGAATTTTTGAAGTCTTGTGTCCTAACTGTGCTAGAGCAAAATGAAAGGTTTGTTTTCCCCTTTTTTTTTTTTGTTTAAATTATTTTTTTAATCAATACCTTCAACTGTAGTCCCTGAAAACTGTTCCTGGAAATAAACAGCTTTTTCAACATAGGCTACAACCATTTGATCACAACAACAAATTTACTCTTACAGGAAGAAAAAAGGTAATAAGGGCAATATTTTGTAAACAAAGCAGCTTAGACATATACTGAGCCTATTACTTCTGAGAAAGAGGGTCAATTATCATACAGAGACAAACTCGTGCTTCAGTTATCCCCATCCAGTTTGCCAAGTAAAGGTACCTACAACTAAAAATTTATTATTAAAATGGGCAAAATACATATGTATTTTTTTTAATCTTGCTCTCTCAGACTAAACACTGCCCAAAGCTCCCTTTTCTTCTTCAGGAACTGGTCTATACCAGACTTAGATATTCTAAACAGTCTTTGACTTTGTCCTGCCATGTTTCTTCAATCAGTCGGAGAGCAGACTGGAATGAAATTTATATGATTGAATAAAGGAAAATCAGGTTTTTTTCAACATTTAGTTTCAGTAATCTGATTATGAAGCTTTTAGTAATAGTGTAATTACTTTGAAGTTCTGAACATATGTTTCCACTGAGAGTATTCCACAGAGGACACTGTATCAAAAAAGGAAAGAAATGCAAACATAAATGTACCAAAAATATTTCAGCTCATCAAAAAAAATTAAAATTGAAAGGAGAACCATATGCTAGAGATACACGATGTCAAATATGAACCACTTTCATTTCCATCACCCACAATCTCTTATTTAACACCAATGAAGAAAATGGAAAATATTTTCCATGACCTCAAAGCACATTACCAGAAAGTTACAGGATTGACATATTTAAAAAAGGAAAAAGCACACAGAAAATGACTACAACAGAAAACAGCTGAACATTGTTCCTTGAATTTTGAAGCAAAAAATTCAATCAGTGCTAACGTTCCCACTGATGGAAAAGGTGTCTTAGAGAAATAGCTCACACAGCCTTGAAAAGCCCAGATATTTCAGTTTCTTGCGATTCTTACTCTTCTGCAGTTAAATAAATATCCTTAGCTCTCTACATCGAAAGTTATTAAATCTGATATATTAGATCTGACACAAGACAGTTCTATTGTCTAAATTTACTAAAAAAAAAATAAAACAATGAACTAAGAGGGGAAATTCACCACTGAGCAAGGAATTTAGAAATGCTAAACAAAAGATATAGAAAACAGCACAATCAACAGGCAAATACTGGAAAAGCAAAGAAAAGGAAGTAGTGAAACTACACCATCATGCAGAAAAGCTTCACACTTCAACAAAACAACATTCATGGTGGTCATCTCAATAGTGATGAACAAAACCAAGTGTATCTTGTTTCTGGAAAGACAAGTTTGCTTTTTTTGTTTGTTTGTGGTTCTTACACATCACAAGCAATTTACAAATGTAAATGAATTTACTTCAGTACTCATCTATGTCATCATAAGCAAGCTTAGTATGTAAGCCTGTTTTATGTAGTACACCAAAAAAACTTCAGACATTTTTAATCACAAGTAAGTTTTCGCAGATAAACTAGAGCTAACGAAGACGTCTGACTCTTGTGATAACAAATGTATTGTTCATACCACCTTCACAGATAACACAGCACAAGCAACAGCTTTTGATGGCAACTGCTCTCTAAAAAGCTGTGCTTTCATTTCCTACATATTAATATATAATAACCTTGCTGTCCTTTAAACCGCCATGGAATGACAAGCTCTTTCCTCAATTAGTATCTTCATTCATCTTTACCGGCTTCTGAAGCTCTTAAACAATAAATCAAATCAACTTCTAAATACTTTTCTTTCATATACTAACGTCAGCATTGCATGCACTCTCACTAGGGGGGTTCAGGCTTAGAGCTTGGAGTCAAAGACAAACTGTGACCTCAAATCATAAGAGAATGTCAAAAGAATTTCCAAAAGCATGGAATAAAACAAAGCACGTAGAAATATTTCTGTTGTTTTCTTACCAAAAGATCTATGGTATAGGGACAAATAATACATAACAAAACAACTTTTGACACACACAGAAAATAAACACACAATCTCATTGGTTAGATTTCCAAAATCAGGGTTGAAAAGGGAAGATATTAATGGCAGGGCACTCCTTGAGAACGTTCATTTGATAACCAGCTTCCTTTCATCATTTCAACTTAGCTCAAACTAGCTGAATATGGAAAAATCATCAGTCTTCCTTAACAATCTTAACGGGAATAAGGCTCAGAGGTGCGTTAAAAACTGTGTGCAGGATCCAGATAATTTATTTTGGAGATGTTTAATGGCCAATGGCCCATCATTCTTTTTACATGTGTGTGTCATCATCATTGTTTTCCTCTCTCCAAAGATAAATGGAGAAGAAAATAATGGCATACAATATCACAATTTCAGAGGTCATCAGAGGGGATGAAAGCTTAAAAATAGTTTTAGAGTCAGACATCAAAAACTTCCCTCCATTGAGATGGTTAGCATGAATAGAGGTATTAATTTCTACAGACAACCTCAAATGCTTCCAAAGTCCAAGAGAGAGCTTTTGCAATAAAAATCTGCTCTAATTGCTTAGAGATAACACAGCAGGAAAACAGTTAACGTGGTTAATTTCTCTGAAGCATGTAATTTACAATGCCACTTCTTTTGGAAGGCACTGGGATTTATTTAGAAGGAATTGCTAAAGATTTTGTGGCTTCCTCATGATAGGCATGTAGCCACTGTAAAAAGACATCACTGAAACGTCCTACATAAAGCTACCGTGTACTTAACGCATTATAATTGTAACAAATTATTTACTACAATCTTTTGGCTGAATTCATGAGAATTCATTAATCAGACTGCTGCTTTCAGAAGAGATACATGTTTACCAGCACAAATACCAGCTACCACTGTACAAATTTCTCAAGGGCATGAAATAAAAGCCAGTCTCACGATTAATTGTTCATTAATTTCTACCCTTAAGATTGCTGAACCTGAATTTAGTATTTGGCTAATGGCTGCAGAACTTAAATGATTACTCATCTCTTGTCATTTTAACAGAGATTTTATAATAATACGGCAAATCTCTCACAGTTATTTTCATACACCTCAAAGAACAACTTTTGTGCTACAATTTTTCCTGGGTCAAACTTTAACAATACTAATGTAGACATGAACATGCTTATTGAAAAAAGTGATGCAACATAAGAGTTACTGCTTAAAAGCAAGTTTAGTACAATCAGGCAGGCTTCAGTCTGTATCAAAAAGTGCACAGCAATGAACTAATTCTTTCTCCACCTTGTTCAGCCTCAGGAATAAAACAGACAAGAGTGTAGTGATGGATTTTTCTACATCAGATAAATCTGATGGATTTTTATCCTTATTTTGTAAGATCATCCGTCTTTCCACTCCTATTGCACTGATGAAAATACAAAGGGACTGGGAGAGGCCTAAGGTACATCTGGAAACCGAGAAATTGTTAAAAATATAGATTTTAAAGAACATTAATTTACCATACCATAATTTACTTAATGATTATGAAGTAAGTCCTCATAAAATGCAAACATTTGCCACACACTGTAGTTGAGAAGGGAGAAATCATGTATTGTGAAATAATTGACAACTATATAATTAAAGCTTGCCTGCTAATTATCTCCAAACCAGCCTTTGTAGTAGAATTCTGTGAATTCTGGGTATATAGCTGCACATTTTGAACATTTCCATTTTTTCTTGTTTTAATGGAAAACTTCATACATCACTGTTTACATTTTGTGTTGAGTTAATTTTTCGGTCCAACAATATTTATACACAGTGCATCACCAAAAAAAAAAATTATTAAATAATAAAATTGATTAAAAAGAATGAATTGTATCTCCTTTACATAAACCTGTTTGGTAAAGTAATGAAGTTTCCACTAATGGTTTTACTCCACCTTGGGCTTCCACTAAATATAACAACTTGAAAAACCTCCAACATTCTCAGTATTGTTTGCTTCTGTGGCCTGACCACTTATGCAACTGACAGTTGCATGCTACAGCGTATACTAGTCCAATTAACTTATTTCAGTAAATGGGGATATATGTGTTTCTAATTACGAAAGCTACTGCACCTCTTGAGGTACTGTTATCAAAACGGAGTTCAGTAATGTCTTTAGCTTTCAAAGTATCTACAAAAGACACATACATTACTTCGGCGAGGACTCTTAAGCAGTTGCATTTGCTGTTATGCCTTCCAAAGTACTTCTGAAATTTCCACATTTTCTTAGCACAGGTCTTTTCCTAATTGTTTCTGTGAATAAGTGGAATTTGAAATTCTTAATTTTATTCTCATCTCACAGATAGGCTGGACCAAATGTTGTGGCAATGAATACTTTATTTACACTTTATGTATGCAAGAATTTATCCTTCCTACTACAAAAGTTGTTTTCAGTTTATCTTTGTCACTCACAAAAAGAAGGTAAGAATTTAAATATAATCTTCTGCTATATAATGCCTTTCGTCCAAACAACTGTGAAGTCTTTTGTCAGCTCTGGATATGTTCCCAACATCAGGAGGAGCCGAGCATACTCTGCAACAACTGAGGGTGAAGATGCACAAGGACTAAACAGATCAAAAAGCACCCTGCTAAAATTATTTAGTCCCATTTTTGCTATCTCCTGCATTTTCCACTTATCTTGAGCTGACTTTGGTGTTCACTGGGCCCTTCTTTGAGGATGACACCCAGCAAAAATTGACAGGTTTTTTGCTACAATAGCAGGTTGAATTAGTTCAACAGTCAAATTAGTAATATGGGCAGAGAGGAATGAGGCAGGATGCACAGATGGCAGCAGAGAAAGGGAGGGAGGAGAAGGGAAAAAGAAATGGTAGCAAAACCTTTTCAGAACTGAATCAGCTAGATTGGAAGTCACACAACCCTGTCACAACAAGACTTCAGCAGAATACAGAGTCAGATCTTAATTTAACATACATAAACATATCTCCACTCACCATTCCCTTTACCGATATATCACTAGGTAACCAGACAACACAGAAAAGGATGGGGACTTTGGCAATGGGAAATAAATTTAAGAAACTGTCAGATATCTATCTGTAGGGCTGTATCTGAAAGCCACAGAAAACTGCATCAGAACATCCTTAGCCACTGCTTAATTAGTCTCTAATGTGTCTTGATATTACAATACCGTTACTTTGCGGCCATTTTAAAAAAAAACAAACCCAACCAAACAAAAAAAAAACTCCAGAAAACCACTTTCCTCCCCACTTGTTACTTTTCTTTAGATAAGAAATGCAAGCAAAAAAGTCCTCCCATCCATCTTCAGGGAAACAAAGAAATACAGAACACTAACATATACCTAACAGAAACCAGATGTCATTTGAAAATAACCTGTTTCATATGGTACTAACGTTCTAAAACCTTGCTGATAAAGTCGTAACAAAGCATACTGTAGGAAAACAATAAAATATAAATCCAGTAAAACACACAATATTTCATGGCACAGTCCTGTACATACAGTACAATACAGTTCTACTAGCAGAAGAAAAAAAGGCTCAGAACAACCCAGCAAAACAGGTCATGCATATGAAATGCAAGCAGTCTTTGATACTCTGAGATGTAGGTTCTGTTTAATCAAGTTAACCATCGGAAAGATTATTCCACATGTTCATGAAGTAAATGTAACAGTGATCTACAACTCAAGCTATTATTCCAGTGAAAAGTACGTATTGCAATGGAACTATCTATAGCATTACATAAAACGAAACAGAACACCAAGATGACAACAATAAAAGAAAGAAACCCCATACTGCAGCATATGATCATCATAATATCTGTGCAGACAATTCCCAAAATACTTTTCCTTTGGTTGCATTATTTTCTAGTCTGAATTCATACAGGGAAATTCTGAGAGAGTTTATTCTCATTCTGCTTCCGCATGGTTATTTTCATAACAATAAGAAACAGAAATATTTATGCAGAAAGTAAAGATTACCAATACACTGAAAAAGAATGCAACACAGAGGAGCGATCGGTCATTCAGATAGCGAAAACTTTCACCCAGGCTCCCATTCTCCCTTAATTTCATTACTGCTGTATGAATCATATTTCACTGTCAAAGCCCTTCGCAACCTGTCTCTACTACCACCTTCATCTCTCATTCACTACAGAAATGCTGACCTGCCAATGTTAACTACCTACATTTTTAAAACAGTTTGGGGCCTTCTCCCATGGTGGTTTTTTTTTTTTTGTACTATCTGTCGAAAACTCAAGAACAGGTTTTCAGGAAGGTAACATTATTGCCAATGTTGTTGACCAAGAAAATAGCTCAGCCAATCCAATTGTGGATTGTCACTTCCCTTGCACCAACACTGGTTCTCAGCTGATGCAATGGTAAGCAGATGCAGGGTATTAAATGGGGGGGGGGGGGGGGGGCAGA